>JANBXA010000395.1:8612500-8920000 GCA_030556225.1 Cricetiscus sungorus | reverse complement strand
TAACGTGAACATGAAAGTTTGGTTATGTGAGTGATAATATTGATGGAAATATTACTTAATTATACAATTAAGTACTTCAATAATTGATGTGGCCACATAACTCATTTTCCAGATGACAAGTGCTCAGTATTTCAAAATATTTGTGAACTCAGCAGATCAACAGGTTTGAGCGTAGGCGACCTCTGTCAGTGTGTGATGTGAGATTCTATACGGATACAAACATTTAAGAAACTATCAAATAAAAATGTTTGTGGTTATCTAAAAAAGGCCAGCTGGGGCTGGGGTGATGTCTCAGTGGGTAGTGTGCTTGCTGTACAAGCACGAGGACAGAGATCTCTGACACTTTAAGTAATAAGGCCTGGAGGTGTGCACCTGTATTAGTGTGGGAGTGGAGGGGGCCACCAGGAGGGTCCCCAGAGCTTAGCTCAGCCAGCCTAGCCAGTCAACGAGATCCACGTTCAGTGAAAGAATTTGTCTCACGGACACACACACACACACACACACACACACACACACACACACACACACACGTAAGAGAAAAAGTCTCCTTGTGTGAGGCTTAATCTTCTTTACAAAATAAAATGGGACAATAGACTAATGTACCATCAGGGACAGAAAACGGCTTTCCTTCATTAGGACAATAGACTAATGTACCAACGGGGACAGAAAAGGGGTTTCCTTTATTAGGACAGACCATAAATAAAGCCATGGCAGCCTCTGCATGCATGTTTTGGAAAATATTTTTGGGTAAAACGTATTATTTGTCTTAATATGTAAAGATGCATTTTAGCTTAAAATGAAGACAATATTAAATAGCTCAGTTTCTGATATGGTAACTATCGATGGCACTCTTTAGAGGGCCCCATAATTTTACATATACAACTGGTTTTTAGGAGTGGATAGCAGTGTTGAGACTGAACTTGAGCTATGGTATTTTGTAGTGATAGTCCATTTGTGGACATCCTTATGCTGTGATTTATTGGTAGCTTTTGAAAATTTATTAATTGTAGGCTTGGGCTATTACTACTGATCACAAGTTATTTCCCCTGCCAAAGTTTGAAGGGTAAAGAAACTTCTAATATGTGATTTCCAGTAGTGCTCTGTTCCTGAGAGAGCAACTGCAAGCCTAGAACACACGCACACATGCACACACGCGTGCACGCACGTACACACACACTCTCCGTTCAGTACCTTCATTCTTCTCTTGTCCCCAGATGCTCTATTCTGTTTTGGTGCGGAGGATGTGAGTGATGAGTGCTTTTTGTTTAATGAGAAAGGGATGAGAATGAGAAATTGCAAGATACCCAGGAAAGGGCTGTCATAACAGAGCTTTAATTTGAAGTCTAGGCAGATGCATAGTAGACATATGCCAACTTTGTGCCCGTGTATCAGAACACTCCTGTTTTAAATACATGAATGTGACCCCTGGGGAAAAAACCTGAAAGACCTTTGGTGCCATTGCCTGTGTGGAATGAACTTCGTATTGGGAAAGGTACTGTCAAGATGAGTGAGTTTTTCTTCCATAAACTTGACCCCGCCCCCCCAAGCTTCTGCTGGGGTACATCCCTTTTCCAAATGATGGTTAGCCTGACATTTCCTGATACTTCTAATAAAATTATGTGTCAAGGAAATTGAAAGGTGCTTCCCTAGGGTGACAGGATGAGCATGCCACATGGATTTCATGAGAATAAACTGACCATTTTGTCATGAATGTTAATAAGAGATAAATGGGATCAAAGTTTTCTGCACTGTTTCTCCATTGGACTCTCTTTTGTTTTTGATATTTTTTTAAATTTAAAATTGAAACAAGCTTGTTTTACATGTCAACCCCAGTTCCCTCACCCTCCTGTCTTCCCCTGCCTCCCCCCACCAACACCCATCCTATCCCCTTCTGCTCTCCAGGGAGGGCGAGGCCTTCCATTGGGAGTCTTCTAAGTCTGTCATATCATTTGGAGTAGGGCTCAGGCCCTTCCCCATGTGTCTAGGCTGAGGGAGTATCCCTCTATGTGGGATGGGCTCCCCAAGTCTATTCATATACCAGGGATAAATACTGATAAATACTGGCCCCCACAGACTGCCCAGTCCTCCTAACTGACACTCACATTCAGGGGGTCTGGGTTAGTCCTATGCTGGTTTCCCAGATATCAGACTGGGGTGCATGAGCTCCCACTTGTTCAGGTCAGCAGTTTCTGTGGGTTTCTCCAGCCTAGTCTTGACCCCTTTGCTCATTACTCCTCCCTCTCTATAACTGGATTTCAGGAGTATGGCTCAGTGTTTAGCTGTGGGTGTCTACTTCTGCTTGCATCAGCTACTGGATGAAGACTCTAGGATGGTATATAAGGTCGTCATCAATCTCATTATCTGGGAAGGGCATTTAAGGTAGCCTCTCCACTCCTGCTTAGATTGTTAGTTGGAGTCATCCTTTTAGATCTCTGGACATTTCCCTAGTGACAGCTTTCTCTTTAAACCTATAATGGCTCCCTCTATTATGGTATCTCTTTTCTTGCTCTCCTCTATTCTTTCCCCGACTCAATCTTCTTGCTCCCTCAAGCCCACCTCTCTCCACCACCTCTCCCCTCATCTTCCTCCTAATTCCTTCTCCCCTCCCCCTATGCTCCCAATTTGCTCAGGAGATCTTGTCTCTTTCCCCTTCTCCAGGGGACCATGTATGTCTCTCTTATGGTCCTCCGTGTTTCCTAGCTTTTCTGGAGGTGTGAATTGTAGGCTGGTAATCCTTTGCTCTACACAATACCATCCTTGTTATGATGTTTAAGCAAATGTTTGTTCCTATTTTTCTTTGTCTTCAATTTATGGTCTAAGTGGGAAAACATCCAAGCCTTTTTATTTTCTGACAAAAATGAAACCTCTTGGGATTTGAGACTTTAGCACAGGTCACATTTGTGGATGTTTCCTGCTAATGCAATAGAGGAACCAGAAATTCTCCATTGTAAAGTTGCTGTTGCTTACATGTTTCTCCCTGGAGATGGTGTCTTAGAAATGTAATCTCCTGAGGATCATGCTAACAATGCCTCTCTGTGGTGGCATGAGTGATAAATGTCCCCTATAGGCTCGTATGTTTGAACACTTGGTTGTGTTTCTTGGGGAGATTATGGTAGATATTGCTGGAGAAAGTGTGTCACTGGAGGTGGGCTTTGACGTCTTATATCCTTGACCACTTGCTTACTGTATGTGGATGAAAATGTGGTCACCAGCTTTCTATTCCTGCCCATTGTCATGCCTTCCCTTTCGTGATGGACTGTATCCCTCTGCAACCATGGACCAAAAGGAAGCCTGTCTGTCCCGAAGTTGCGTTTGTGAGGGTATTATTTATCACAGCAATAAGAAAGTCATCAATATGTTGAGTCTTTGTGGGGCTTCAGTTGGATCCAGCCAATTTGCCTGGGTCATACCTGAGAGGGGGAGTGTGGACTGAGAAATGGCAGGTAAAGATGCTAAGAAAAAGACAGAGTCACAGGATAGAGTCAGGAGGGCAATCCAGTGACTATTGGATGTCCCAAGCTTATTCTTCATCATCCTTAAATACCCCAACCCAAAACAGGAACATGGCAAAAGACTTTTTCATCATGTACAAGGAACACACAGACTTTCTTCCTTAATTCTTGTTATCTGGCCCTGAGGGTCAAGAGTAACGACATCTCAGACTAAGTCTGTTGTTCTTTAGATAAGGCATCTGTAGCCAAGATCAAACATCCTACAGTAGACCTTTAGGTTTTATGACTTTAACTTTGGAAGACTAAGGGCAGTTGTGAACTCTCTGACCTTAAGTCAAGATGAAGTGGAGCCATCTCTGTGGGCCCCGATACCACCATGGGCTCCTTTGAGAGATAATTAACATTAGATGGGGCCATGGGGTTAGCATTACTGGCTTTATAAGAAAGATGCTGGAGCATGTTCAGGCTGATTCTTTCCTGCCATGAGATATTCTACAATTATAATGCAGCAGGGAGCCCTTAACAGTTGATGACACCCACCTCTAGAATAGTGGTTCTCAACCTTCCTAATGCTGCAATCCTTTAATACAGCTTTTTATGCTGTGGTGACCTCTAATCTTAAAATTATTTCATTGCCACTTCGTAACTGTAATTTTGCTATTGTTACAAATCATTATGTAAATTCCTGATATGAAACCCCAATGGGTTTGGGACCCACAGATTGAGAACCCATTGTTTGTTCTACTGCTCTGGAACAATGACCTAAGTATATTTCTATTCTCAGTTGCAGATATTTTGTTATAGCAATGGAAAACAAAGCAACTAAGCAGGACTAATTGAGTTATGGCACATAAGGTAGCTCCCGTGTTTTATATGGTTTCTTTGTTAGCAATATTCCAACCTCATCACTCATTCCTCTTTCAATCAGGACCCATGCTTTGGAATCAGAAGAAGCCATGAGATGGGTACCCCTTTCTTCTTTCATGGTGTGTTGGTAGTGGAGCACCATCCTGGGATGCTATCCTGTAGCAGCAGGATGCCTTAGAAGTGTGCAGCCTTGAGGGTGGGAGATGGAGTGAGGGACTGTGGTGCAACCTCAGGTGAACTGAAGCCCAGCTAGGCTCGTTGCTCTTCTTGCTTGTTTCCTTTTATTTTAAACAGCAAACAGCAACATTAATCACAAAGAATGCCGGAGAAAGCAGACTGCAATATTGCAGGTGTTTTTACAGCCCAGCAAACTCTTGGGAGTTTAATAGTCAATGATTGCTAAAAAGATTAGAGAGCTGGTTAACAAGTTAGTAAAAATAAACAAATACAAATAAATTGGGCCTCTACTATTTCTCTTGACAAATCAATAAACTATCGATGCCAATAGCTAGCATGTGTTGGCTAAGCACATTCCACTGTAGTAGAATGACAGGTCCTGGTAGGTGGGGGGGGGTTGGGCTTGTATTGTTTTCTGCTGTATCCATGGTTTAGATTTCTTCCTGGCACAAAACAGATACCCAGCATGTATTTTTGAACAAATGGATCCTAATTTAATCATCAAAATCATTCATTTTGATGTGGTTGGAACAGTTATCATCCTCATTTTGTAAAGAGGTTGATAATTGCATTTCCCAAGATCATACAGCTAAAACATGACACAGGTGGGCTTTGAACTCTTTCCCCCCGTGTGCAAATTCCTGAAAATTAGGCTATACAAGATGAATTTAAAAGCTTTCATTAGCAACAGAAGAAAACATAATTAAATCGTTGGAGCTCTAAAAACTTACCAAATTAGAATTGAGTTCAAAGAAAAATGTCAAATGATTTAATCTGTAAAATATTTTAATTTTTTTGTGTGCAAGAAATGCTTGCATCCAGCCCTAGGGAGGTAGCTGTTGCTCAGTGGCAGAGCACTGGCCTGGAGTGTGCAAGGCTTTGGGTCTGACCTCTGGCACCAGAAACTAAAACAGCTTGTAGCCACTAACTGTACTTACAATAAATAGTATGTAAGCTACTAGAAAACATGGAGTAAAAGATAGTACTGACAAAAGGTGCAATACCACACACCTTTCATTTTTCAAAAAGAGGAAACTGTAGCTAGTCCACAAACGCCTGGAAAGTCTTCTTCCCCTTGTTATGGTTGGGCTGTCCATTAAAAGATTCCATCAGACAGTTCCTGGTAGTTGCTCCTTACTTGTGTGAATGTTTTTATCTGTGTGTATGTACAAACCTGTGCAGTACCCACAGAGGCCAATAGAGGCATCGCATCACCTGTAACTGTTGTTAGACATTGTGAGTGCTGGGTACCGTCAGCAGATCCTTGGCAAGAGCAGCAAGCGCTCTTCATCCTAGTCTCTTTCAACTTCTCACTTCAAGGAGTCATAAAAACACAAAGGGCACAGTAGCCTTAGCAACGTACCAAAGACCAAGTTTAGTCATTAGATTCCGGGAAATTTATTTTCAAAAGGTGCCCATCCATGAAAAGGGATAGTCTGAACACACGTGCCTCCCAGCATGGGGCAGCAGAGGACAAAAAAAGATGAACTGGGTCTCCTACCCTGAAAGTAGCTTATCAGTAGAAGGGGCTCATGGACCAAAGCCCTGGGCAGGTGCCCCAGCCATACGTCTGAAGAAATAGCATACCAGATGAGAGAGGAGCGGCTGTT
Source organism: Cricetiscus sungorus (assembly GCA_030556225.1). Classification (NCBI taxonomy): domain Eukaryota; kingdom Metazoa; phylum Chordata; class Mammalia; order Rodentia; family Cricetidae; genus Cricetiscus; species Cricetiscus sungorus. The sequence continues at coordinate 8,913,894 of JANBXA010000395.1, read as the reverse complement.
CTCCTGAGATGTTTAATGGCGGGCCCGGCAGTGGCTTTGCACTCAGGCCAAACAGTAATATGTGTATAACTGAATTCAAGCGTTGTAACCAAGTCTAGAAAAATCTGATGGATTAAAAAGGCAGAGGTTAATAACAAGCTGGAGATGGTATTAGATGCAGCAGCCAAGCAGGTATGGGAGAGAAAACACAATTAAAGCACCAGGCTCTTCACCTCCCACGTTTTGTCTCATTTTCCCCCTTGACAAATAGAGAAATTATGTTTTCAAAAATGGATTAGTTGAGAAGTACATTTTTGAAATCATTAAAAGTAACTGCTAAACCATGATATGTAATTTTCTAATTACTGTGGAGGAGCAAAGAAAAAAAAATTATAGTGAAGAACAGACACAAAACAATAGACAAAGGGATAAGGAGTAAACAGTTATAAAAGAATAGAAGAAAATTACACATTACGGGGCTGGCTAGATGGCCCAGTCAGTAAAGACACCTGGCTGTGCAAGCTTGGCAATTTGAGTTTAATCCCAGAACCCACATGAAGGCAGAAGAAGAGCACTTATTTCCCAAAGTTGGCCTCTAAACTCACAAGCCATCACACATGTGTGCCTCCAAATAATCATCATCATCATCATAACAACAGCAATGTCATATTTTGACAAAAATGTAAAATTGTTGAAATTGTGTGTATCTGTTCATGTTGCTTATCAGCAAGTGACAGACTCCCACCTTGAAGCAACTTAAACAGAAGAGGCAATTTTTTGATTGACTTAGCAGAGCAGGGAAAGACAGAGGTGGAGGCTGGGCTGCATGCCAGTGGGACAAGGTTGGATGCCTCAGGGATGCCCATCCAACCCATCTGTTTCTACGTGCCAGGGTTCTTTCATCCCATTTGCTTCTTCTTGGGCCCACTGCTGGACCCAGGTATCTTGGCTGACGAGCCAGGATCATGAACAACGTGGACGCCCTCTCCGAGAACTGAGAAAGGAAGTCACCATGTCCCATGAGGATGGGAATGGTTGATGGTTTTCTTAGGAGAGCTCAAATCTGTCACTCAAAGAAATAAGACTATGGGGTGACTCACATGGCAAAACCAGGCCAGCCATTTTTATAAATAAGATGGCCAAAGGTAGAGAAAAACATACCAGGTGTGTAACATTAATATGTTGTGTAGCATGCAAGAGAAAAGGCTTGGGCTTTGATGTTGATGACAAGTGCAGTCACTCCTGGACTGACAGTAATGTTCATAAATAACACCATGACATGACCAGTGATATCAAGCTGGTTAAAATGAGGAGAGAGGATGAGGGAAACAAGGAGGGAGGGAGGGAGGGAGGGAGGGAGGGAGGGAGGGAGAGAGGGAGGGAGAGAGGGAGGGAGAGAGGGAGAGAAAGAGAAGAGGGAAACAGGGAGGGAGGGAGGGAGAGAAGGAGGGAGGGAGAGAGAGAGGGAGGAAGGAAAGGAGAGAGGGAGAGAAAGAGAAGAGGGAAACAGGGAGGGAGGGAGGGAGGGAGAGAGGGAGAGAGAAGAGGGAAACAGAGAGGGAGGAAGGAAGGGAAGGAAGGGAGGGAGGGAGGGTGTGAGAGAGCTAAAGTTCTTGAACCTATTGTCTGGATTCCTACCCTGATCCCTTTTTTTTTTTTTTTGTAACTGTGTGACAACTTACTTAATATTTCCATGTATCCATTTCCTACTTCATAAATTGAGTCAGTAATAGTACTTAACCTTGAACTCATAGTATGCTGGTGAGGGTGGGGGGTAGTGAATGACTTAATTCACCAAAGTAACACAGGATGACAACTGACATGTGGTAAATGGTCAGTCACCCGTTTTTAAAACATGTAAATTTAGTGTTAACACAGTTTTCAATCTATTAATGTAACATATTTGCCAAACAACAAAAAAATGTCCTTAAAATACAGTCTGGAAATAGAGCCTGTAGCATATATTCTGGGAACCTATGGACAAGAGCTAGCTTTCTTATGAGCATCCGTGAACATGGATGAAGTCAGCCATGTGCTAGACCAGAATTCTCGGTAACTAATCCAGAGAAGGAAGTTCAGAGTCCAGAATTCTCAGTAACTAATCCAGAGAAGGAAGTTCAGAGTCCAGAATTCTCAGTAACTAATCCAGAGAAGGAAGTTCAGAGTCCAGAATTCTCAGTAACTGATCCAGAGAAGGAAGTTCAGAGTCCAGAATTCTCAGTAACTAATCCAGAGAAGGAAGTTCAGAGTCCAGAATTCTCAGTAACTAATCCAGAGAAGGAAGTTCAGAGTCCAGAATTCTCAGTAACTAATCCAGAGAAGGAAGTTCAGAGTCCAGAATTCTCAGTAACTAATCCAGAGAAGGAAGTTCAGAGTCCAGAATTCTCAGTAACTGATCCAGAGAAGGAAGTTCAGAGTCCAGAATTCTCAGTAAATAATCCAGAGAAGGAAGTTCAGAGTCCAGAATTCTCGGTAACTAATCCAGAGAAGGGAGTTCAGAGTCCAGAATTCTCGGTAACTGATCCAGAGAAGGGAGTTCAGAGTCCAGAATTCTCAGTAAATAATCCAGAGAAGGAAGTTCAGAGTCCAGAATTCTCGGTAACTAATCCAGAGAAGGGAGTTCAGAGTCCAGAATTCTCAGTAACTGATCCAGAGAAGGAAGTTCAGAGTCCAGAATTCTTGGTAACTGATCCAGAGAAGGAAGTTCAGAGTCCAGAATTCTCGGTAACTGATCCAGAGAAGGAAGTTCAGAGTCCAGAATTCTCAGTAACTGATCCAGAGAAGGAAGTTCAGAGTCCAGAATTCTCGGTAACTGATCCAGAGAAGGGAGTTCAGAGTCCAGAATTCTCGGTAACTAATCCAGAGAAGGAAGTTCAGAGTCCAGGGAGTTCTCTGGTCTACGCCATTCCAGTCGCATCTTGAGGAGATTGCTGCAGCTGTTGTGGGAGAGGGCAAGAGTTGGACTTGAACTCTGGTCCTCCCCCCTGGAGGTAGCAATGGCTGAGCAGAGGTAAATGAGGTGGAGGAGTGAGGAGGTCTTAGCCAGTGGGCTGTTTTGGGTCAAACTGATAGAAAGAACTTGATGAATTGAATAGTGTCCATCACAGAGCCAGAGCAATGGTGATGTCTGAAGAATAAATTTGGCTGCGGGGGGGGGGGGAGGGAGAAGAGGGGCGGTTGTCTTTAATCTGTTTTAGATCATGGAAACATTCATTCATTCATTCATTTATTCTTTGGTCCATTTCTTTTTATTGAAAAGGACTTTATAGTGTTTTATTGTCCCTCAGCGACTGTGCTAGAACGTGGGTTTAGAACTCTATGCTGTGTTTAAATGGTGTTAGGGGAAAAGGAAAGGACGACATGCTATCGCGGCATATGAAGGAGACACCTAGTAACCTTTGAGGGTGGCTGGGGGTGTCATAGTTTTCATGGGAAGTAGAGACTTATGAAATAGTATGCAAAGGCTGTCACTAGTAACAGTCAGAACCTTCTCTCGGTTTCAGGGCTGCTATAGTGTATTCCACACTCAAGCTTCTCCAGGATTCGAAAATTTTTAAAAAAAGAATACTGGATGACTTGGACAGTCCCACCTCTCCAGCAACTTCTGTATGTATGCAGTTAACATCCATGCAATGCACACTGCGCCATGCATTGTACCGTGACTAAGGGCACAGTAGGAAATGGATTAGCTATCTGGACAAAGCAAAGTGGTGAAGGTGAAGTCACAGTAAGACCAGGGTCTGCATTGAAGTCCCATTTGTGCTCTTTGTTGAGGAAGACCCTTCTTTTCAATAATGTTGTGATCTCATTTGGGAGCTGCTGAGGGTGGGTACACACCTCGCAAGCCCCTTCGGATGTGTAATTGTGGTGTCTTGATATGGCTCCACTAGCAGAATGGTTTCCTAACACCCACTCTTGTGTTTATCACCTGGACGAGGCAGGAAGTATACTCTCACTCTTTCCCAGCTACAGTTACCTGCATGTAGCCTTCCCCATACACGGAGTCTAACATCTGCTTGAAAGCTGGTCAGGAGCTGTGTCACTGGACTGGATGAGACTGACTAATTTAACAACATAAAATCCTTTAGGAGTCTGCATAACAATAGTCACACAGAATCTTGCTTGTGAGGTCAGAAATTCCTAATGAAATCACTCAATACCCAGTGAACTAATAGTCCAAAATAGATACCCAGTGCTGTATTTACCATCTTCATAACTTAAAGGAAGGCTTTTGATGACATAGAAAATGCTGATAATATAATTCAAAACACAACAAAAAGATCCAATGTTGCAAAACTTGTATTAATTAGAATTGTTAGTTTATGTGTATGAGTGTTTTGTTTGAATGTAAGTGCACTGTGTGTGTATACAGTACCAATAGTGTGCAGATGACATGTTTGGATTCTGCTGAAGTTATCAGTGATTATGAGCTGCCATGTAGATGCTGGGAACAAAACCAGGTCTTCTGCTAGAGTAGAAATATTCCTAACCTCCAAGCCATCTCTAGTTCTACACAAAGCTGTTTTTGAGTAGGGGTGTAGAGAGAAAGACAGGCCAAAGTGTTAATAGAGGGTTGTGGAATTAAGGGTGATTTTATTTGTTTCTTTTGCATATTTCTTATGCTTTCTAGAATGTTCAATAATAACTTCTTAATTAAAAATGTGATACTGTGAAATGCTATTGGGTTCTTCTCTCGGTTCATGCTTAGTCTTAGGCTAGAATGCTGGCATTATCCATTGGGAAGCTAACCTCATCATTTTCACATTGTTTAGACCACAGAGAGTAAAGACGATGGTGAATTTTTAGACCCCGTTTCCCTGAATGCCCGGGAATATTTCAACATTCACCTTTGGCTGCGGTGCCGCTTGATGCTTGTGACTGCATTCGTTGCACAGATTCGTGGTGTTGGAATCATGAAAGGTACTTTCTTAACTAATGTTTTCAGTATTTGACATGATTTGACACGGGGGGGGGCAGATGACAGGCTTTTATTGGGGTATGTCTTTGACAATGTTCACAGTCTTCTAGCTTGCTCTCTTTCCAAAATTTACAATACAGGTCATCCAACAAAAGTAGTGATCATTCACAGTCCTCTGTACCAGAGCAAGTGGCTCACATATTACTGAATTAATTTTAAAAAATACAAGGAGACTGCAAATTATATTTGCTCGGGTCTCGGGAAGGTGTCTAAGCATAGAGCTGATAAGCCACCAACATAGGGTTCCAGTGCAGACTTGCCCCCTCTTGCTAACTCCTTCTCCACTCAGTCTCCCATGATTCTGTACTTCCCTTTCCTCTCCGGAAGATGGAGGTAACCTATCTCCTTCTTATTGCTTATTGGACTCATTGCCAGACTAGCAGGTGTAGTCTTAGATAACAGCTTGGCATGTATAAATAGTACTTCCCACAGTGACTGATAAATGTCCAATTGTATACCTGCCTGTTTCCTTGTTTATATCTACCTCCCAAATTGAATCATTTCATGTAATAACATTACTCCTATAGCACTGGACTAAACTAAAGTGCTTTGACCCAAATTATAACACTTTCCTGCTCTGTTTCGTGTAAACCATTCGTTTTCCATTTTAATGTTCTCTTACTCTCTGATCGTTGGGGACATTCTATACAAATCCTTCTTGGTCTCTCACACATCAGAGAATGACATGACGGACTGCCTGAGCCTCATCAATGAAGTGTGCATGGAGGCCAAAAGTGTGGAGGACACGGAGAACCTGGCCGAGTTCCTGATGCAAGCCGTTATCCTGGGTCTTCAGGAAAAGCACTTAAAGGCAGACATCATAAGAAATCTCCAGGTAAAGGAGACAGTGCAGAGTCCATACGCATGCTGAGGGAAAATCCCAGTTGGATCAAAGGGAGAGATTCTCAACCCTAATGAACGTTCACCTGGTTCCCTGGCCACAGCTCAGTAATGAACTGGAAAACACAAACCATCATTTTCTCTCAACAGGAAATAATCTATTTGCTGGAAGGAAATAAATTCCTTTCTCCTCGATCCTGGTTAACCCTGGTGAGAAGCCTCATTCTAATGGATGACTTAACGAAAGCTGAGAAATTAAAGCAAGGGCCTTCCAAAGAGAACAAATTAATTCTCTTGAATCAAGCCCACAGCATCCTTATTACACAGGTATCAATGCCTTCCATGGCCACAAAGTTGGGAATGGCCTTTTCTGCCATTTTTCTTCTCCCTCTTGGTGACAGACTCCACTGTTTCTGTCCTAGATGCTAACTTTTGGAGAGACAGTCGAATTCCCTCTAACAAATGCTGACTATGCGAATCCACTACAGCCTTTGAAAAACATCTACCTTCCTCATGTCATGTTACTGGCCAAAATAAAGCTGAGAATTGGTAAGAATATTAACATCTAGCTTCCTACAGTGCCAACGATGTTTTTAATTGCTTTTCAAGTAGGCCATCATGACTTGAAGGGGCAGTATTATGTATTATAAGAACCCAAACAGACAGACATATAAAAGAAACAATCACCTATTCTTGAGTGTACCTTGTCCCTTCTGATTTCTTGACATCTTACAGGACGGGTTCCACTCCCTCTCTTCTTTTTTCCTTGACTCCTGGTAACTCTAGACTTAGATGAGAGAAATCACTATTGATTGACCCAGGCTCAATTACAACTCCAGAGTGTTCTTTTCTAATCTTGTCTTTATGGGCCACCCAGAACCTGGTAATGTCTACATCACTCACATCTTCTTGACACTTAGTTCTCTCAGCTTATAAACCCCCAGGCACTCTAGCTTCCTTCCCTTCTCCTGGATTAATAATCACCGTGAATTCTTCTGTTTCCACAGTTCATCCCTTATATTAATGTTCTCTTCTTATTATGGCATAAAAGGCTTCCATGATGTGGTCCAGGTTAGGTAATAAGGATTTATTTTCCTAAGTTATTTTTTCTTCTTTCTCTTAGAGACATTACATTTTTAACTCATAACATCTGGTAATAGACCTCCTACAACTGAGAAAATACTGGCACTTCTGGGCAGTGGCAGCTCATGCCTTTAATCCCAGTACTCAAGAGGCAGAGGCAGGCAGATCTCTGTTGAGTTTGAGGGCATCCTGGTCTACAGAGAGAGTTTCAGGACAGCTAGGGGTGTTAACATAGAGAAACCTTGTCTTGAAAAACCAAACAGAAAAAAAGAAAAGGAAAGAAAGGGAGGGAGGAATTGTGTGTATATGTGTGTGTGTGTGTGTGTGTGTGTGTGTGTGAGAGAGAGAGAGAGAGAGAGAGAGAGAGAGAGAGAGACAGACAGACAGACAGACAGACAGACAGACAGACAGACAGACAGAGATAGAGATAAGGAAGAAAGAAAGGCAGACAGACAGTACTGGTACCTACCCTGTCCTTGTCTTTTCATCTGTTTCTTGTTTCCCAGCCTCTGTTGTGTTATGTGGTTGTTGATTGAATCTCCCACATCCTTCTCTACCCCCAAGATTTCCCCAGCTAAAATCCAGATGATGCTCGCTGGAGCATTGGTTTTCATAAATACCTTTTCTTAACCACAGCAGGTGACTGATATATCAGTCCAGCATTTTGGGTGTGGTTCTTTTTGATGGGGTTTGGTAGATGCTATTCCATTATTCCTACTCTCAGTGTTTCACATGAGAATTGTACTGTTTATCTTCTATTTTGTTTTGGAAAGAAATCTGTCCTTCCTTCTCCAAATCGTGTTAGATTTCTTTTGTCTCTGTAGTTCAGGAAATTCACCAACACATACTTGGGTACATGTTTCCTTTCTCTCCTAGAAATCTGTTGAGCCCTTAGTATCTGAGGGCAAGTTTCTTTCTAACTGGGGAAGGTTTCTTCTTGCTTAATTACTGCCTATTCACTTCCTCTGTACCTATGTGAAAATCTTGAGGCTCATTTAGCTTCTTTGTAGTTCTCTCATTTCAGAACCAAAGCCATTGTAACCCACTTGCCCTAAATTACTGTAGACTATGTAGTTTGTAGATAGTAGAAATCTTTTACTCTCAAGTCTTCTGAAGAGGTGAAGATCAAAGTCAAGATAATGTCCTGTGCATCACAGCTAGGGCCTCAACTGGTCCTTATGAGATGGGAGGGGTAAACTGGCTCCTCCAGGCTCTTACATAACTCACATGGCCCATTCGTGAGGGCTCAGCTTTCATGGTCAATAAGGAAGGTCTTGATCTCCCCATATAGACACCATCATTGTTGGGGAGAGGTTTTCAACATATGAATGGAAGAGAACACCAACACCCGGGGAATAGTCATGACACTCTCCTCACAGAAGATTAAATGAGCAAAATGCCTGGCTCACTGCTGGGACCATAGTAAGCACTATAGATATGGATAATACTTGGCTTTGTCTGGAATTTTATCATTTTCATCATTTATGATGTAATCTAATTGATCTTCTTGATAATTAATAACTTTTTTGCCATTGACCTCTACAAATTAGCTGATAACTTGTATTTCTTGTACGTATGTATGTATGTATGTAATCGTCACCCTGTCCTCAATGTATTTTATTTCACTCACACTATCTCTTCTCGAAGCCACATTTGATATTTCTCTTGATGGCTGCTGGCGCTTCTTTCCTGGGCTAATTCTTCTGTGTCTGCTTATTGTGCTTCAGGTCTAGTCAATGACCATACTCAATCCATTTGTCCCCTGTGATTTTAGCCCACAGTTTGCTATATTGATAGGACATTTGAATTCTGCACGCACTCAAAGCACAGATTGTGTAACACCAAATCTACTCTCGGCTTTTCTGACTTACTCATCTTGAAGACCTGTCACCACTCAATGACAATAGTGTTGCTTCTTGGTAGACGCATTTGAAGCTGAACAGCTTGCTTTCTGTTATATTAAATACAGCCTTTAAAAACAAAACCACAAGCCGCCTTTCTGTCAAAACAATGTCAGTTTCACACAGTTTTTTTTTTTTTTTTGAGTTGGTGTTTACTTGAAAAGGAAACATTTCAATATTACCAAGCACAAAAGTTTTTGTAGTTCTTTTATCAGCAGTCTCTTCTGTAGTATAGCTTGCATCACAGGAATTTGGTACTTACTCTTCTTATCCTTTGTGATGGTCTCTGATAGGAAATAGCATGTTGAAGGTTATGTTTATGAAACAGAAGTGGGCAAGATTGTTACCCACTGACTTACTAGACAACCATGCTGTCTGGGTAGCTTCCTGAGGCCTTTCCAAGATCCAGATGGACGGGATCTTTTCTTTTCCCACAGTGCCCTATGGTTTCTTTTCCTGTGACCAGGCTCATGCTGTTTTAACTACTTGTCTTGCTGCCTATATTCCTGGTTAATCAACAGCGCCATGACCTCCCTATGTGGTATATCCATATACCTATATGGATACTGTGTTGTGGTTTAGGTGTGGGTCATGAGGCAAGGCTGCTGTAGGTTCAAATCATGGCCATATGACACGGGCAAGTTTCTTATAGCTTTGAGCCATTGTTCTGTCTTCTGTCATATGAGCATAATAATGTTGCCTGCTCAGAATTGGGAATCACAGGTGTGATTCATGAGTTCATGAGATGGTACCTGGGAGGTAGGAAACATTTAACAACTTTTACCGCTTAGTATTCTTTTTTCTCATTTATATCTAGTTCTTAAACACGTAGGAAATATTTTTGATAAATGTCAGTCTTTGATGACATATAGAACAATGTTTCTTCCATTCAACAATCCTTCCATGCAGTCATTAAAGATGAGGACTCTAAGGAGTATGGCATATAACCCTTACCTGTAAAGAGATTTATTATTCAGTTATGATGACAGAAGATTACATAATGACCAACCAGTGGATTTAATAGAAAGGAAATTATTGCCTATTAATACATGTAAATTTATTAATAGTGAACAATATGCAACTTCCAGATGTTTCTTTGCTAACAGCCTCTTCTTAAAAACTTGGGCTTTCTCTGACTATTTTACTGGCTTTTGGGACCCTATTCCTCATACTGGGTTGCCTTGCCCAGACATACTTAATAAAAGGGGAAAGTTCTTAGTCTTACTACAACTTGATATGCCATGTTTTGTTGATATCCATGGGAGGCCTGCCCTTTTCTAAATAGAAATGAAGGAGGAGTGGATGGGGTGTGCAGAGGGGAGGTGGCGGGGGTAGGGGGAGGGGGTTGCGAGGAGAGGAAGAATAGGAAACTTTGGTCTGGATGTAAATTAGATAAATACATATTGAAAATATTTTTGAAACAAAGAAAGACCCTGGAGGTTGTTCTATAAGCACCTTAAAAGGTTGAGAACTGGGGACACTCGGAGACCATTGTTGATTTGAAAAATAAGACAACACATTGGAGATTTATCAAAGCTCAAACTATTCTTGTAGTTCCCTGACTTATTGGATATGTGGCTGTCTAAAAACATTCTTGGCTACAAGAACTGAGAAGACGCACAGCATTGCAGAGGGAAGTCTGTTGTCTTCTAACTTGCCCCAAACACTGAAGCCTTTATTGTTTTGCCTTCACTGTTTTGCTTTTAGGACACACACTGTCCAAGCTGGTATATTCCCACAGCAAGAAGAAGGACATTACTAAGTGGCTGCCTGCCCTGCACAGCTTTGAGATGGCCTTGAAGCTATGCCAGGTGACAGCATCAGAGGAGTTCGAGGTAGAAGCAGAAATTCTGTTTCAGAAAGGTAAGTTGTACTTGGAGTCAGAACTGGGATAAAGCGTGTGGAGCCATGGAGTTATTAATAATAAATCCACAGACTTTACAAAGAGCTTGCCAATTACAGGACACACCACTCCTCTCTGTAAGTCTGTTTCTGATAAAAAGCCTCCCATTACATCTAGAAAAAGTTACTACTAATTGATTCCTCATATAAGGGTTAATGTCAACAGCAGCCATTTTGCCACTTACCGTGTGTCTGGAGAAATGACTCAGCAGTTAGAAGCATGTAATGCTCTTGCAGGGGACATGAGTCTAGTCCCCAGTACCCATGTTAGGAGTTAGCACCTGTAACTCCAGTTCCATTGGATCCAACAAACTCTTCTGGCCTCAGTGGGTGCCTTGACTCATGTTCGAAAATAGTCACACAGATACACATATACACATAATTTAAAAATTAAAAATTAGGGCTAGGAAGGTGATCCAGCAGTTCAGATCACTGACTTCTCTTCCAATGGACCCAGGTTCAATCCCCAGCATGCATATGGCTATAACTTCAATTCCATGAAATCTAATGCCCTCTTTTAGCTTTCTCAAGTACCAGGCATACTCATGATACACAGCGGGAAAACTCATTTGTTCACATAAAAGAAAATAACAAAACCATAAAAATAAATGTTTTAAAAACACATACTTGCTAAGTAATAATAAAAGTCTGTAATTATTAATTAAAACAAAATAATTTATAATTAAATGATAATGAATTAGTGTTTTACATTATTTTATCACCTAGCTAGATATTTGGTTAATTTCTATAAGTAAGAGACAGCATTCCATTACACTTTAATAACTATAGAATACCTGTTCATTGAACTTTAATAACTATAGAATACCTGCCTTTGAACTTACAGACAATGCATTCTTGATTTCACTGTGGCCATTTTTCTGCAAAAATGTCATAGTATAACAATTGTTGTTTACTGAACTAGACATGTCACATGACAGCATCTCACTCACCAGCAGCTATTAAACGAGTGTGCCTAGATATTAGCTCTGTTTCCTCCCCCCACCTCCACCCCCTCTTGGCCCTTTCACTCCTTCTACACAAAAACTGTGGATCTTAACTCATGGTGACTGTAAATGTCCTGGCATTTCTGCTGCAGGACAGCTCTCTCAGTTCTTGTGCTTGAAGAATGGCATCCAGCATGGTTGCCATGGTCGCTGGGAGCCAAGTGATGAGGGGACATTGGCATCATCTCTTCAGTATTTTCAAGCATCGTTTTTTTGGTTTTCTGAGACAGGGTTTCTACATGTAGCTCTGGTTGTCCTGGAATTCATTCTGTAGACCAGGCTGGCCTTGAACTCAGGGTTTCATTTGCCTCTGCCTCCCTGAATGCTGGGATTAAAGGCATGTGCCACCACCCTCGGCTTTTGTTAAGTTTATTTTTAAAACTAAAAAGCTAGGCTGAAGAGATAGCTCAGCCATTAAATCCTAGGCTCACAACCAGTGTGTGTGTGTGTGTGTGTGTGTGTGTGTGTGTGTGTGTGTGTGATATGTGGGTATATATATATATATTTATGTATGTGTATATGTATAGCTTTGTAATTAATTGACAAAAATCATATATATTTCTGTATAGTGTAATTCGTCAGTATAGGTATACAGTATGAAGTGATTACACCTACCTAATTCAACTTATCTAAACATATCAATTTATTTTGTGGCATAAGTGTTTAAGAATGTAGTACCTTACAACTCTTTCAGTATATAGTACACTAATTATAATCACAGGGCTGTAGGGTAGATTACAGAGCACATCCATCCTGGCTGAACTATTCTCAGCACTTCCCTGTTTCCCATACTTCAACAGCTGGCACTCCTTTCTACTTCATGAATGGAGCTTTCTCTGATTCATGAGTTAATGTAAGTGGTGTCATGTGGTGTTTATCTTTCTGTGTCTAGCTTCTCTTGCTTAGCGCACTGTCTCTCATTCATATGAGCTAGATAATCATCTTTGTGTATCACATTTTTAAAAACCCATTTAGCCTCAGAGAGCACTCAGGCTTATTCTGTCTTTGTACTCGTGACTATAAAGATACAGCTGAGCCTTTGGTTTTGGTGTTTGTGAGATAGACAAGGACAAGAGAAAAGGGGATGTTAAAAGAGAGGAATCACACAGTAAAAGAAGAGGGAAAGTAAGCTTTGAGGCCAGTGGCCTTGGGAAGCCAAAGGTGTCTATAATTGAAAGCATTCCAGACATTTCTGGGGAGGGAAGCTTTAACTCTTTAATTCTTTTATCCTCAGTTTATCTTTCATCAGGGTGTGACAGAGAGACAAGTGGATGATAACATTCCAGCTTCCAGAGTTGGCAGAAGGAAGTGTTTGCTCTTCCGTTATAAATTTTTGAAAAACAGGAAACCATCTTTATGCATGTTTTTTCTTCTTGCAGGCAGAATAGAGCGTCAGATGCTGAAGGAAGAGAAATCTCCAATTTCACAAGTAGAGAGTTTTTTCGAAGCTATTCAAATAAGCCTGAGACATGATCAGAATTCTGGGTAATGGAGAGCCTTCCACTCTTGTAGAACTACTGCTGTGTGGTCTGAGTTCCGTACAGGGAAGATTCAAGAAGGGGATGAAAGAGAAACCTCGTCGTTGTGGCAGGGACTCATGCACTGGGGTTGTCCAGACAACAGTGTGTTTACTGTCCTGCTTCCCAAGCTTATTGCTTTTGGCTCTGACCTAGGCCTCCTTTACAGAGAAAGGTGGGATGCCTCCCATTTATCATAGTGGCATTCTAGGCTACAAAGTGCCTCTCACCTAGACCTAGGTCTCCTGTCAATATTAAGACTGCGGGGACTTCCTGTGAACTATTGACTTACAACTAGAAGAACCTCCCATGGATGTTAATGAGTTTAGAAGGATTTATTTACATAGTCTCTGAAGCCAACCATACCATTAGTCTACTTAATTCTGCACAGAAATGACCTCAGTATTGATGGGAAGCCACTGTTAGATACCAGCACTGACCCAAGAGCATCAACTGATACCTTTGATAGAACAGATACAGATCTGACCGTTACTGCTGTCTATAGAGTTCTCTATTTCGTTTTAATTATAATAGGAGAATAGACAGAGGCCTGGTTTTCAAGCATGGCTTCTTTTGCTATGAATTTTTTAGTGACTACTTCAGTGGAATATTGCAGAAAGGTCTTTGCTAAGCTTTGTAGCAGTTATAGCCTGGGATGTTGCTAGTTCAAGATTAAGTAGAATGCTGAGCTTTCTCAAGAGCTTCTCATTTCCAAGGAAGCTCCTACCAGCTGCAGCCTAAAGATGCTTAGGTTAGGAACAGAACGCTTGTTTGTCTGTTCTTACTGTTCATCCTCCCAGATATTGTTGGTGAAAATTACAAAGAGATTGTACAAGAGGAAGGTGAAGCTAATTTAGTTAATGTCATATTATTTTAGGTTGATAAGAGATTCCTACCTAGAAATTGCCCTGGTGTATTTCTATCTGAAGAAGCCGAGGAAAAAAGTTTCGGCAACGCCATCATCACTCAAGGTAGAAGCCTTTAATCGTTTTCAGTGGTGCCTCTTTGGAGACTTTAGGAAGAACTCTGGAAATTGATTTAGTTTCGGTGTTCCTGCCTGTTATAATGATGCACACAGAATCCTAGTTATGTAAATACTGAAAGGCAGTGGGTGGTTAGGAAAGCCAGGAGACTATAGGAAACAGACACATTGTATTTTTGAAACTAATATACTTTGTCAGAGACACTCATATCTCACAGATGTATCAAGCACCTACTTTGATAGAGGCAATCTTCTAGAAGGTGGTAAGTCAGTGCTAAGAGGAGCATAGTTGGAGGGAGACAGACTGTATGTCAGCAGACATGGAAAGTCAGAAGGGAACAAGGGAGGGAGAGGGGAAGAGACAGGCCCTTCATAGTTTAGATGGCAAATGGAGGTGGTTGTATGATGTGCTATTGACACGGTGAGTGAAGGAAGTGCTTCGGCATGATATCACGGTGATAAATGAAGGTGGCACTTCGATGTGACGTCACGGTGGGGGGTGTTGGATAAGGTGCGCACTGTGCAGACTCAAGGAGGGTGCACCACCCACCACAGTACTTGAAAACATCTCCCAAGGCTTGTTGAAGGCAGACAGTGACTCGTTACCTAGGGAGTGGGTTAGAGGTTCGGGGTTTCCAAGAGACTCCCAGGATTTGCTGATGTGTGTGGGAGCACTGCAGTATCCAGCCTCGTGACTGAGAAAGACCCAAATGGAATAAGCCAGGCTGCCTCGCATGACACAATTATCGTTGGATGGCGATGAACATTCATATTTTATCCTCACCAAATAATGACCATTGATTCTGCTAGGACATCTTTTCAGAAAACATTGGGATCAAATCTCTTCACTAAAAAAAAGTACATATTCTTTGTGGATTTCACATCATGCACCTCGATCCCGCTCATCTCCCTTGAATTCATTGCAACCTCCCTCCCAAAATATTTTTAAATTTTTTGTTTGTTTTGAGATAAGGACTCTCTGTGTAGCCCTGGATGTCCTGAAACTCTCCATGTAGACCAAGCTGGCCTCAAACTCACAGAAATCCACCTGCCTCTACCTCCCAATGCTAGGATTAAAGGCATGTGCTATTGCAACTGTTTCAAATAGCTAATTGTCTTGCATATCATAAACATAATACAAAACATTAGGTAAATATATTTGGTCATTCAAATTATTTATATGCTCACTGCCTTAGGTGGGTATCACCACTTAAATAAATCAAATGACTATAAGCTAGGAAAGGTCGCTCTAGTGACAAGATAAAAACGTTTATTACCAGTTAGAGAAAAACAAGTCTGTGGTTTCCATAGCGAACAGTGCTGCATGGAAATGGGATGGCATGAATGACATCACTTTCTGGGCCTGTCTCAGAGATGTGCTTGTAATTATGAGTGTGAAATAGGATTTGAAGGGGAAAAAGTACTGTAATTTCATAAAATCTGTGTATCTCAACATAACAAATATTTTAACAAGCTATGAAATTACCAGACGCACAGAAAATAGCCCAAAACACTCATTCAGGCATATTTGGGCTATTGGAATGTAACATTTGAAACTTGTCTTAATAGAAACAACACAAAACCTTTAAAAAATAAAAACCAAACAAACAAACAAGAAGCTGGGTCATTTGGTAAAGGCACTTGCCACTGAGCCTGATTCCTGTGACGCTCCTGGCAGAAGGAGAGAGACAACTAGAGAAAGTTGTCATGGGACCTGCACATGTGCCCTCTGGCATATACAAGCCCCTGATACTAGTAAATAAAGTAAATAAAATAAACCGCAGGATCTCGCCACTCGTAACTGTGTGGAGGCAGTACATTCCTAAGCTTGGATCCCAACCTGATGTACCAGAGTGACCTGGGAAGCCTGGCTTCCCACCTCTGACATGACGATCGCTATACATACCTTTCAGTGTGGCTAGGAGCATAAGCAAAGTATTGAACATGATGGATTAGGTACCACTAACTTTACAAAACTTCAACACAGCATCTACACTCTTCATTTTAGATGAAGTAGATTACCCAATAATTGTTAGTTAAGTCTAACTGACCATTTTTACGCACTTATTTATTCATTTATTATCCAAACATTTTTGATGGGCTTAATGTGGTACCAGGCATGCCCTTTACTTTCCTACAGAGCCCGGAGTCTAGCAAGGGAAAGACAATCAAATGGCACCTTGATGAGGATTGTGGACATAATATGGCAAGGTGGAGATGCCGGACAAATGAATTCCCTTTCATGGGAATACTATAGAAGTCTTCACAGATGAGACCGTTTAGAACATTTAGAAGAAAGAATGGAATTTAGGAAACTAGTTCAAAGAGAAAGATCAGTTGTGACAGCTCTTTTCATCTGTACATATTGTAGACATAGATCTCTTACTGGGTGTATAATTTGCAAACATCCCCTCCCAGTTAGTGGCTGGTGGTGTTTAGAGCAGTTTTAACTTTTGTGAGTCCAGAATGAGTCTTTATGTTTTGCAGGCTGTGTTTTGAGTGGAGTATAAGATCTCTTGTAGCCCTGGCTGTCCTGGAACTCACTCTGTAGACCAGACTGGCCTTGAACTCGGATATTTACATGCCTCTGACTCCACAGGGATTAAAGACCTGCACCACCATGCTTGGTCTAATTACTTAAATTTTTAAAAATGGACTTAAATTTTATGTCCTTCACTTATCATTAAAAGTATAAGTTACTGTATTTGTTTTTTGTAGCATTAAACTTCTTGTGTTTAAAAACTGAATGTATATGGCTATATAAGTGAAATCTGTTCTTTGTGGTTTCTGTTCTGCTTTTCTATGGAGTTATGAAATCCCTTTAGGATTTTTCATAGTAGTAATATAATATGAAAATCCACTGAGTCACTCAGTAGGCGGAAGCCTGAGAATCTTGAGTTTGGGACCTGAAAGGATTTGAGACCCATGTCAAAACAACAGAAAAACAGCAAGTTTGAATATTCTCATTCCTGGTCTCTTTGCCTACAATACATTCATGGCAGATAATCTCTATTAAAATTTAATTTGACATTAGTTAAAAATATATTTTTTAACTTAGTGTAATTTCTGTTTATATAGAAAGTAATATATGTGCATTTTTAAAAAGTCGAATCATACATACAAATTTTTAACCTGTGGTTTTCTTTTTTATTTACTTTAAACATCTTCTTATGGCAGTTTGTCAAGAAACATTGAGCTATCTTTATCCTAAAATGCTTTCTGTTCACTATTTTAGCCTCTTGCCCAAAGGCGTAGTTCTCTGAAAGAACCAATTGCAAATAAAATTGAGATGTTCAGCTCACTGGCCTGGATTGCAATACGAGCTGCTGCACAGGTCAGTACGTGCATGCTGACTCTCCCTGTGTCCTCCCTGGCTGACTCTCCCTGTGGCCTCCCTGTGTCCTCCCTGGCTGACTCTCCCTGTGTCCTCCCTGGCTGACTCTCCCTGTGTCCTCCCTGGCTGACTCTCCCTGTGTCCTCCATGGCTGACTCTCCCTGTGGCCTCCCTGGCTGACTCTCCCTGTGTCCTCCCTGGCTGACTCTCCCTGTGTCCTCCATGGCTGACTCTCCCTGTGTCCTCCCTGGCTGACTCTCCCTGTGGCCTCCATGGCTGACTCTCCCTGTGTCCTCCCTGGCTGACTCTCCCTGTGGCCTCCCTGTGGCCTCCATGGCTGACTCTCCCTGTGGCCTCCATGGCTGACTCTCCCTGTGTCCTCCCTGGCTGACTCTCCCTGTGGCCTCCCTGTGGCCTCCATGGCTGACTCTCCCTGTGGCCTCCATGGCTGACTCTCCCTGTGTCCTCCCTGGCTGACTCTCCCTGTGGCCTCCCTGTGGCCTCCATGGCTGACTCTCCCTGTGGCCTCCATGGCTGACTCTCCCTGTGTCCTCCCTGGCTGACTCTCCCTGTGTCCTCCATGGCTGACTCTCCCTGTGTCCTCCCTGGCTGACTCTCCCTGTGGCCTCCCTGTGGCCTCCATGGCTGACTCTCCCTGTGGCCTCCATGGCTGACTCTCCCTGTGTCCTCCCTGGCTGACTCTCCCTGTGTCCTCCCTGGCTGACTCTCCCTGTGTCCTCCATGGCTGACTCTCCCTGTGTCCTCCATGGCTGACTCTCCCTGTGGCCTCCATGGCTGACTCTCCCTGTGTCCTCCATGGCTGACTCTCCCTGTGTCCTCCATGGCTGACTCTCCCTGTGGCCTCCATGGCTGACTCTCCCTGTGTCCTCCATGGCTGACGCTCCCTGTGTCCTCCCTGGCTGACTCTCCCTGTGGCCTCCCTGGCTGACTCTCCCTGTGGCCTCCATGGCTGACTCTCCCTGTGTCCTCCATGGCTGACTCTCTCTGTGGCCTCCATGGCTGACTCTCCCTGTGGCCTCCATGGCTGACTCTCCCTGTGGCCTCCATGGCTGACTCTCTCTGTGGCCTCCATGGCTGACTCTCCCTGTGGCCTCCATGGCTGACTCTCCCTATTGTTGTCCCTGTGTCTTCCATCTATCAGCTACCATAGTGCATGATGGATCTGCTTGAGAGGAAGGAAAAGTTACACACGGGGAGGGATTTCTATCTGTTGAGAAACTTTACAAATGATCTCTACACCTGTGTGGCATTTATACTGTCTAGGAGGCAGACACAACTGTTTCCATTTTCCCTTAATGAAATGTTGGATACACATGTGCACCTGTCCCACATTTTGGCAAAAGCACGTCACAGCTGGGTGATGGAGTGTATTTAAAGTGACTTACGCATTAATTAAATTGTCAAATCTAACCAATTGGCTTGATTGTGCTGCATAGCGCATGCATCAGGGATCACATGATTTTTTCATATGGTGATTTTTTTCTTCCAATGTGCATCAAATATCATTTTATGAATTCATGTCTTCATGTTTATTGTCTCTGTCTGTATTGTTCTGCAGCAACAAAACAGCACACACTGGGCAATTCATGTTAAACAGGAATCTACTACTGAACTGGTAGGTTCAAGGTCAAGGGCTAGCACCTGGCCATGTCCCTCTTGCTCTATCATTGGCTGGCAGAATGTCGAAGGACAGAAACAGAAACAGAACTCAAATGGGGAGACAGCGTTTTCTGTAAGAAGGAGCTTATCCTGTGACTACTCTCTCAATCCACACTTCAGGGCGAAGCTCTCAACCTACTCATTGTTTAAATGTTCCCCCTCCTTCTGGTACCACAGTGGGGATCAAACTCCGAGAACATGAACTCAGAGGGGCACAGCCAAACCACAGCCTGTACTAACACAGAATATGTGAATTCTAATGTGTTCATTCTAGGTCAGTGAAGCTGTACTAGCGATCAACCTCATGATTGGAAGGAAGAATGCCAGGACCGACAAAGTTAATCAGATGGCATTGCAAAACATTCCGGAGTTTGCCACTGTGGATCTTTTCTCCTCATATACAGATTACTTACTTGGTATGTTTGAATGTCTACAGAACTTGCCAGAATCTTCTCTATGTAACCAACTCCTGGAGACTTTATTGTTGTGATTTGTTGGCCTTTTTACTTTTGAGGGGATGCTGGTTTGGGAAGTCTCCAGGATCCCTGGGGCCAGTTGCCAAAACAGGGTGTGCCAGTTCTCGACCTGAGTGTTTATGTTACTCAGCTGACTGCTGCATGTCAGGGCTCTGGGAATGATAGGACTGTATATTATGTGTCTTAACCGTTATGCATGTCAGATGGTAATCCAGCCTAAAACATTTACCCATTCAGACTCTCCTAGGGCTCCTCAGTCTTACTAGTATTTTACATTTGCGTGTCTGTTTGTGTCTGTGTACTTAAGTGTGTCATCCATTCATTGGGTCACCATTGGCTTCCTGAGAGCAGGACCTGCACTGTTTCATTTCATCTGCAGTAGAGCACACCATCAGTTGCACAGGCCAGGTCTATTAAATGAACCAATGAATGCCAGGTGAATGGAGTTTAAACTGACTTTACTGCTGTTTCCTTTTTAAATGACGTTTACTTAGCTCTGGTGGACTCAACAGTAATGTATTTAACATTCATTTTTGCATTTGTTCATTCACTTGTGAGAAATATTTTTCTCATACACTAAGCACTGAAACAGGTATCAAGGGGTACTGGGGTGCTAAATATTTCAGTAAGACCAATGTCTGTCTCTGTGGTGGTGTTGGTGGTGGTTTGTTTACTGGTGGGTTGGTATGAGTAAACCATTGAGGCAAAGGAGATGAAAAATTTCCCTTTAATCTAACCAGGTGGCATTGGTCCCCTCACAGCCACAGGAATCAGCTTTCTCAGCTCAAGGGTCACCCTTCAGTGATTCTCTGGAATCTCACAGCATTGTTCTTCCAGAAGCTCCTTGTAGATGGTTCAGTGACCAAGACTATTTCTAGCATAACCATGTTTTGTTGGACGTCAAATGTTGATTAGATGGATTTCTTATGAGACTTTATTCTGAAACTTTTATTGCTCTCATGCCTGGTAGACTTTTTCTATCTCGGTCTTCTGGGTCATTATCCACACATCCATCTCAGTTCTTTTGTCTCCTTGGCATCACACAGATGAGTTCACTAGATACAAAGCCTGTAGCCCTGCACTGAGCAGTCTAGCAAGCTGGAACTGGTCCCACACGTCCAGCATGGTCACCTCCTCTTCTATCAGGTTGTCATTAATTCTGGATGATATATCTACTTTACTCTGTTCCTTGTGGTCTTCACTTTAAGGGTACCACACAAGGCTCATCTAAGATGGACTAAGCATCCCTCAGTGACCTACAGCTAACAGCGTCTCTGTTCTTCTCCTGTGCTCTGCCTCAGGCTGCAGATGGGGCTCAGACATGCTCCATGAGCATCCACTATGTGCTCTAGCCTGCAGAGCTCATGGCTGCCCACAGCATGTTCCACTCACAGCAGATACCAGGGCAAGAGCCAGGGGTCAGATCACACAGACTTCCTGAAGGCCTGTCTTACCAGCCCATCATACTGTTCATAGCAGAGTTTAGTGAGAGCAAGGTGGGCATGCTCTGCCTGTGGAAGGGGTGAGATGTTATTGGATAATAATCTACCATCACTCACCAAGTGTCTAGAGGCTCCTGAGAAGAACTGTGAGCATCTGTACAGAACAGCAGGATGAGTTGTGGCCAGGATCAATGAGTGATGTCAGTCATGAGAACACGATGGAGGACGGTATTCTCTAAAGCCACTGATATCAGTCAGCCCAGTTTTGTCTTAGCTTAGATGTTGTTGTTCTCGGTGGACAGCTTTCCTAGCACACATTCTGTTTGCTTTAGACCATTAACACTTCTTTACTGTTTTAACTATGGAATTGCTCGGGTGTAAACTATAATCTGCTTTTCATTTTACCTTGCATAAAGAATATTAATCTTGCCCTCCAGTCTTTTCCTGGCAGGCTGATAATTAATGCATGTTGATGACTTTGCTCATTTCTGTATTTGGGTTGGAAGGAAGTTCTGAATTCCCACCTGATTTCCACAAATACACAGATGGCCATGAAGTTCATATTAAAATGACTTGCTAAAGGGGGGAAAAAAAAGTCTCTCAACAACAACAAATAAAACTTGTTTGATTTCCTACTCATTAGCATAAATTAGCATCCAGAAGAAAACCTCAGTAATCTAGCTTTAAACAATATTAGTATTCATCTACACATGAGGTGGTGATGAACAATATTTATCGTTTTGTGTGCAGAAAGCAGTGCCAGATACTCCTTTGTCTGTGCCCCGTCCTTCCCACTTGTTTGCTGTGCTATTTGGAATCCAGAGTGTTAAGCTTGCTAAGACAGAGCTATACACCCCAAGTCCTGCACCAGATGCTTATATCCATCAGAGAGGAGTCATGGAACAAACATAGCCCGGAAGAGGTCTTCCCGCCCATGAGCCTCTTCCATGGGCAGTTAGAACAGGCAGACACACTGAAATATAGAAACCTATCTTTTAGAAAACCATACTAATGAAAGTGGAATCAACACACCAGTGAATAAAGGGATAACTTTTATGGAAAGTTGATAGCAATCAGGATGGTATAAGTGTTTTCTGGGAGCATTCTTTTCTCCTGGGAATAGTGGATTATAGGACAGATGCAAATCAGTACCAGCTGGAAAGGAAATCAGATGTGTTTGACAAAGCAATTTAATAACAGCCACCTGTGGAAGTTGAACTCCAGAGTTCCTTGCCAGGACCTGACAGCAATGATAGGCATTCATAGGATATTGAAAAACCCCAGCAGAATGCTTGGTCCCATTTGTTGAATATTTTTCACTTTGTCTCATAGACCTCCCCCTAAAAGGATGGTACTGGCAATGTGCAACCATCTTTAGATTCGGCATGAGAACATTTATTAGATGCTAACTTGGCAGTTATGTTCAAATATACACAATCTTCTAGTCTTGATTTTCTTGTGGCCTTAAAATTAATTCAACAGGGATAAAAATATTAAATTCTGTAAGACACTTTAAATTAAAAGTACCATTTCGGATTAGTGGTCCCAGATGCCGCCTCTCACAGCTAAATACACATGAGATACAGAAAGCTACAACTGCAGGCCAGTTGATGAACTGTGTCAGGACTGCAGAGGCCTGTGGGGCAGAGCTGAGAACACTGTTGGTGCGTTCTGTGTGCTTCACCCCCTGAAACACAGCTGGTCTTCCTGCCCGAAGGAAAAGGACCAGAGATGAACTCAACACCAAGTAAACACAGGGATTTTGTTTCTCTACAACTATTGCATCGCCTCATTCCTCCACAGCCCAATTAGTAACAGAGAAATGGAGTGACGCATTTCACACTCAAATCCCAGACAGTTATATCCTTTACCTATGGGACAGAGATTTGCCTGTCCTAGAATAGTGGTGGGATGTGTGCGTGCGTGCGTGCGTGTGTGCGTGCGTGTGTGTGTGTGTGTCCCCATCTATGTACTGTATCATTAGAAGCAATTACTGAGGCATGATGAGAACCAATTGCAACAAAGCAGGACTGTTCTGGTCCAGTGTCTACAAGAGCCCAGAGTTCCACTGAAGACATATCTCCTTGATCACTTACATTTGGGAAGGGATCCAGAGATTTCGGTGGTTAAAGAGATTGCTCTACAAGTGTGAGGCCCAGTGGGTGGGTCCCCAATACCCACATAAACACTGAGTGCCTATGGTGACGATCTTGTAATCCCAGCACTTTGGAAGTAGATATGGGATCTTCAGACTAACCAAATCATCAGGCTCCAAGTTCAACAAGAAACTCTTGACTCAGTAAATAAAATAGCCAGCTACTAAAGACACAACATTCATCTTTGTCGTTCACCAACACCACCTCTGTCTTCGTATTCAGACGTGCACCTATGAACATCTAAACATGCATGCTCACCATATATACATACATCCACACTTGAAAAAGGCAGAGAAGAGGCAGTGTCATAGGTACTAGTCAGCTGTCTACACTATCTGCTTTTAGGTAGTAAATATTATACTAAATAGAGTCCCAGTGGAAAACAAGAAGGGAGATGATGCATGGGAGATAGCAATGGGATATCATTTTCCTGAAGATGGACAGGAAGTGGTGCCTGTCAGAGACTCAGACAAAACAGGGTGCATACCCTTAGTGCAGCCCTCACGGCCAGGGACAGGTAACAGCAGAGAGCCCAAAGGCTGAACTATTAACTGATAACAAGAGGTCATATATCCTCTAGGAAGCATCCAGGCAAAGCATCGGTAATGCGCATCTTTACAAATGGGACAAGATGCTGAAGCAATGAAACCTAGCCATCTTCTTCTACTAGTTCAGTCCCTCATTTCTCCAGCTCTGGGCAGTGTTGTTAAGCATCATGTTAGACACGAGAAGAAGACACACTCTACATGACTTAACGCAGAGCTGGTGTTTAATTTAGAGTCAGTCCATCAAAGAGATTTAACTGATCTGAAAGCTCCTTCTGCCCACTCTAACTCAAGCATAGAGCAATTCTACAAAGAAGTAAACAGAACTTGTTTTAATCCATGACTGAGCTTGACAGCTTAAAAACACAGCCTTCTTCTCAAGGTAAAAATGAAGTTTTTTTTTGTTTTTTGTTTTTTTTTTTTTAAGCAGGCTTAGCCAGAGGCCCTCACTGGAGCAGGGTTAGAATCCTGCCTTAGTGGTAGGGCTAGGACTTTGCTGCCTGCTCACAGATGTGAGTGGAAGAGCCCCACAGGGAGGGAAAACAACCTAACCAGTGATGTGGAGTTGGGGGTTCATAATGGGTTAGTCCTTGAGCTGGGGTCTAGAAATAATCCTGCCCACTGGTCAGAGCAGAGACAGCGCTGAAAATGGCCCACCTGGGAGGAGTCAAACCCACCCTGGTTAGAAGGTTGGAACTCACACCAAGTAAATGGCTCAGGGAACTTCATACCTATTGCCTCAGAGGCAGAGGACCCAGGGAGCTCAGCTGGGGCCCATGGTAACAGCTGCAAAGCCATGCTCTCAAGTGGAGGGCATGAGGGGTTCCCCAACTCCCTTCCCTAGTTCTCCTGAGGGTGGTTTTATCATCCATCTCAATAGTTTCTAACATCCACAGATCAAAAATGGAAAAAGTTGTCACCTTTCAGTCAGAAAAAGATTTTGTACATAGAAAGAAAATTTATCTGGTCTTAATTTCCCTTTGTGACATTAACAATCACAACTTTAGTCATATATCTACACACAATTAGAATAGTCACAATCTAAATTTACATTCATTAGTATAAAGATTGTGCTGGACTTTAGAAAAACCATTTTACAGTATGTATATAATAGATTGGGAAACAAAAATAGTAAATAAAAAAATGTTATGCTTTAAGGAGAGAGAGACCTTACTATTGGTCGAATTAATATTTTAGAAAAACTAATTATAAAGATATTTCTCATAAGTGATAAATTTCATTGACAGTGAAAAATTAAATTGTTACAGATTAAGTTTTATTCTAATACAAGAAAATAAATTTGAAAAGCTGTGTAAAACTTATAACTGCCTGGAAAAGTATAATTTACTCAAACATTTTTATAAAAGTAAAACAATTAGATCTATTACTATGGAGGTAATAAAGCTATATTAGAAATTAAAACTGAAAGTTGAAGTTTATTAATTTAAGACGACTGTGAGTCAACCTACCACAAGTTAGCAGACATAATCTACTACAAATTTATTTAGTGTCTGATTTTCTAAAATTAGTTGAGCTCTCTAACCTTCTGATATCAATCTGCACCAATGTAATGTTTTCACTGAAGTAAAGAAAATCCAGCCTCAAGTAAATTTCAGTTAGGAAATGCTGAGTACTTAAAAGGCCTCTTCAAATAATTGTATTCTTTTTTTGCATCCAGCTGGTGGGGTGGTGTTTGGGGGGGAGAAGGGAGGTTGATTCTGGGATGTTCTATGAAACTATGTCATTGATCTTTTTGTTCTCTGCTGTAATGCGTTGAAGCGTATCCGTCCACCTTGACATCCATGCGGGCCTCTACCTCATGTGTGATTGTGACACCGTGTATTATCTCATGGATCTGGCTCCTTGGTCTCCCCCTAGTCCTTGCTATCTCTGTTGACAGAATTTAGAGGAGTTTACCGCAAGATAAAATGGACACTCCACAGCAGCGATTCTCAACCTACCTAGTGCTGCGACCCTTTAATATAGTTTCTCATGTTGTGGTGACCCCCAACCATAAAACTGTTTCATTGCTCGTTCATTACTGTAATCTTGTGGTTTTTGATGTTCTCAGTTGACCCCTGTGAAAGGGTTGTTCAACTCCTCAGGTTGAGAACCATTGCTGTAAGGGGCGAGTGGGCAGTGGCTGAGGGACCACTGTGGAGGAACCAATCGTAAGTGGTGAGTGTGGACAGTGGCCACACACACTTCGTCACCCTACGGTTTTAGGCAGGGTCCCTACAGTTTTAGGCAGGGTGTGTCTATTCCTAAAGCTTCTGGAGCAAATAGCTTACATCAGGGGCTTTTCTGTCCAGGTGATTGACAGGTCCATGTGGATGAACTTCAATCCTTGCTACATGATAATGGGGTATTTCCTTGAAGGGTTTTCTTACCAAGGTTTAACTGGAGAGTGATGAATTCAGTGTCCAGTTCCCAGGGTTTTGATGACCACAAAAGATAAAAGAAGGGTGAGGAGCTCTTTCAGATAGGAGCTAACTGTTGGCTCTGAGGGTCCTTCCTGCAGGTTTTAATTAGTGCCTGTAGTTTTAGGCTGGGTTCATCTGTTTCTAAAGCTTCTGGAGCAGATAGATTTCATGAGGGCCTCTGCCATCTGGGAACAGATCTGAATTTAGAAAAGGGTGCCCTAAAGAACACCAAAGTGCTTAGAACAGAGCTGGTGAGACCCTCGGGGGCCTTAGTGATTGCTACTTAGATTGTTCTTCTAGGTAAGATGAGCCCTCCCTCCCTACCAAGCTTTTTAACAGGTAAATTTAGGGCCTGATTGGCATATTTTATCTCCTAGAGGATTAAGGTCTCCGAGAGGAATGAAGATGGCATCTAATTTCCTAGGGGTCCTGTTATTGAATATGTGATGTGGGAAATAAAGATGCACTATTACAATGTGGTTTTGTAGGGGATTGGTGTTAGTGTGGGCCCCAGCTTGTGTTAATAGGCCTCTGCCCAGTAAAGGGCAAGGACAGTAAGACACCACCAGGAAAGTTTTGGCAAAGTGTTTCACAGACAGCAGGAAGCTGGAGTGAAAACACTGGGTCTCATTGATGCCCATAACCTAACAAGAATCTTCAAGTGACTCTGTTACTTCCCTCCAGGAAAGCTAACTCAGGGACTTTAAGAAATACTATAAAGCATCCCTAAAAATGTCACTAACTCAGTGGCCCGCCTCATTACCATCCACTGTCATCCAGGAGGGCTTTCCTCTGCAGAGGTCAGTGGCTTCTGCCTGCCCTCCCCCTTGAGAATGCTCCACTCTACTTTGAGAAACCCTCCATCTGTCTTCTATACTGTACTCTCTGTGTGTTTCTGAATTCTTTCCACAGGCAGAGGGTGTTGAGAGCAGCTCAGGGTTCTGGTGACAGCTTAAGCATTTGGAAAACATTAGTTCCTGCAGTGATGGGAACATCTAAACACTGGTCTGTTTCCTTGGCCAAACCCTGTAAATTTAAAAACACCACCAACCATTCATCTCAGAGAAAGCTAAGTCCTGGAAAATCCTTAGTGGTATGTATGAACTTTGCAAAATCCAGGATTTCTACTTTAAACACCGAATATTTATCACTGTCACTTATCCTGTCATGTATTTCCCTTGATGTCCAGAGGATGGACATCTTCCAGTTTTCAAATGTTTGCCACCTACCTGTGCCTGAAGTCACCTTAAAGCTTGTCAGTTATTCTTTCAAGTTAAATGGTGTTCCGTGGGTGAGGGCACATTTGCTGCCACTCTGGAACATCCCTTGTGCAGGCACACACATTAGAGGGGGCCTACATGCTCTTCATGTTTTATTACACAGGATATGAAGTAAAAAGAGTGGCTAGCTGATAGCCTTAATGACTTGTACTGCTTCATCAAGCTGGGAAGACTAAATGAAACTGGCATTTTAATTAATTTGTTTCACATGAAGAACACAAGGACAGCGAGGCAATGCATTGTCCCCCTCCCTAGCTTCCCATTAAGGCCCAGCTCACTGCTTCCTGGTGCCATCCCTGCAAATGGCAGCATACTCCATCATCAACTGTTAGGTTGAAAACAGAGTTCATTGCTCTGAGCACTTTGCTCTCTTGCTGACATTGGCATGGAAAGAGTTCTTGTCAGAGGTTTTTGTGCTGATATTGTTAGACAGACTCAACCTCAGCTGAACGTGGGTAAATGGAGGCCGCGTGTCATGCTGAAGTACAATTTCACTGCAGAGGCGGGAAGGGGCTCTGTTTCTCAGCTCTGTCTTTAAGCCATTATATTTGACCATTGTGCAGTGTCATGGTTGGGTTGATGGAGTTTTCACCCAGGGACAATGACTGCAAACAGGACTTGCAGATCCGTAGACCTCAGGATGAGCATTGCGTAGTCACCGGTGCGATGCTGTGTGTCTAGGTTTGGGGTGCATATCAGTGGCCAGTGAAATACAACGCACTCTACATCAGTGGTTCTTACCCTGTAGGTCAAGACCTCTTCGGAGATGCCAAGCCTCCTTCTCCAAAAATACTCACACTGCAGTTCATAGCAGTAGCAAAGTCACAGTTGTGAAGTAGCACAGAGAATAATATTATGGTTGAGGGTCACCAAAGATGAGGGACTGATTAAAGGGTTGCAGCGTTAGGAAGGCTGAGAACCACTGCTGGATATGATATGCCACTGGCTTTCCATTTTTAACTTTGAAAGGCTGTGTCATAGTTTTGGATTATTACATTACATTTACATTTTTAATTCATTTTTTTTAATACTATGAATTTGCCTGGCCGCACAGCCTCGCCCTTCCTCATCAGTTTGCGTCTGGGACTTACAGCTCAGTGTCACCCTCGGCCTCCTTGTCTGTGCTCTCCATTCGATGGCATCTGCTTTGGGAATGACGCTCCACATTTGGTGGTTTGAGATTT
Organism: Cricetiscus sungorus; assembly: GCA_030556225.1. Lineage (NCBI taxonomy): Eukaryota > Metazoa > Chordata > Mammalia > Rodentia > Cricetidae > Cricetiscus > Cricetiscus sungorus. The sequence goes on along the minus strand of JANBXA010000395.1, from coordinate 8,885,188 downwards.
CCTCTCTTCCTTGATCTATTCCAAATTGAACTGGATTGTTGGTACTTGTTTTCTTTGTTGTTTGTTGGTTTGTAAAAGAGGAGGCCATGCTGATGTCCAATGTCAAAGTCATCAAACTCTTTTGTGGACAAAAAAAAATTACTGTGTAAGTAGATAAACATAAAATAGAGCACAAATTGTGAGAACACAGGTTGTTTGTCACAGAAGAAATGCCATGTAACTGTCACTGATCAAGGCATGGGACGATGCTAGCATCCCAGGAGTCCACCTGGTGACCCCTCCTGGTCACTGTTCACCCTGCTGCTCTCTCTAACATAAGTCTGGCCAGCTTTAGGGTTCTGTGTAGATGAACCAGTATCATTATTGTAGCTGGGTTCTTTTGTTCAGCGCTGTCTGTGAGAGTCAGCCATGGTGGCTGAAATAGCACTGTTTATTATCCATAGCTAAACCCTGAAGACTATTGTGAAAGAGCCTGCTGTGAACACACTGTGTCATCTTGCAGATACAGATAGTTATGATATATATATATGTTGTGTGTATGTGTGTGTATATATATGTATGTATATAATATATACATGCACACATACACGCATACATACATACATGCATACATACATACATCCATCAGGGAGTGGGACTGCTGCCCTAGAGGGCATATATGCATCTTTACAAGTTCTCCGTACCACTTTACTTTGCAATATGTCATGCTGAGCATGCTGTATTGTGTATTACTGTGGCATACTCTTTGGCCCCTCTTATTCAAGAACCAGCTGTATTTTTTTTCCTTGGGAGCTTTCTCTCCATCTAAGAGAGCTGCAGATGTCCTTTATATATTTGGATGTGGACATTTTGCTGATTATACATCTTGCAATTATCTTTTCCCATTCTGTTTGTCTTTTGGTTTTATTTAACTTCGGGTTTACTTTCTATTATTGTGCAATTTATAAGTCCTCCTTTTAAGACAGGGTCTTGTTGTTTAGCTCAGATCTGTCTTTAACCCCCCCCCCACCCCCGCCTCTATGCTGGAAGCATGGGCATGTGCCTGAATACCCAGGTGTTTCCTGTTGTGATTTGTATAGTTAATATTTGATTATACAAATATTTTCTTCAATACAAAAATAATCATAAAGATGTCTTCCAGTGCCCCTATCTTTCTTTTATCGCTCACCTTTACATCTACATTTCACTATGCAACTACCTATACTGCGTCCGTGTAAAGCAATTTGGAAGTTTGGCGGTCTCAAGAACACTGTCAGGAAACATGAGTTAAAGCAGGGCCGCAGTTGGGATAATTATGAAGTTAGAAGACCTTAAGAATATGGTGAAATGAAACTGTTATCTCTCAGTGAGGAAAAAATATCCAGAGATTAAAGATTCAAGGTCCAATGAAGAAGTCATGGCATGATTCCGTGGCTGGTGTGAATTAAAATAATCCTTTTGATCTGCACGCTAAAAAGCTCTATTCTTTATGGCTTGCGGGATTCTGACATTAAGTCTTCATGAAAGAAATTTGGTCGTATTGAACTAAGCAGTCCTAATCCTAATCCGAATGTAAATATTATTTTTGAGATGGGGTATTATATATCCAGGGGTGACTTTGCATTCTTACCACTCCTGCCTCCACGTTCCAAGAATGGGAATCATAGGAGCACCACCACACTCAACAAGTATTTTTTTATTGATTTCATCTCAGAGATGAAACAAGTAGAGGTTATGAATACAGATGAAAGCATAAAAGTTGTGAAGTCTGAAAAAAGAAATCTCGGAAGGGGGCAAAAGGGCAGATGCTGTCAGGCTGTAAAGTAAGATAGCCAGGGATATCATCCGTGTCTGATGCAACTAGAGAGCCTGTGGAACATATGGGTGTAGGGTAGGAGAACCGGATGGGGTGGTACACCGCCACAGTTATGAAGGATGGAGAGAGGAGTGGCCTCCGAGCTAATGTTACAGAAAGCTACTCAATGCATTCTTCAGAACTCACAATTAAGGGAAACTGCTGGAAAAGAATAATTTTCAGTGCTGGAACTAACCACTAGAAGAGGTTAAGTCCAAGTGGGTAAAAATAGTTGCCTCTGCAGAGAGACTTTTATTTTTGATCATGTGCATGCTTGACTAGTGAAAATAAGCAGCGTGTTGAAAGATACATGAAGTCACATTGGATTCCTTCCAGAAATGCAAGTGTAATTCAGAATTAGAAAAATCTATTAAAGCCAATCACTACATTAGTAGATGAAAAGTGAAAAATAATCATCATCGCAAACGTGCACAAAAAATTCAATAAAGTTAAACTATCATACATGAGTCTAACACTGAGTTAATGGACATTTCCTTCATGAAGAAGAAGAAGAAGAAGAAGGAGAAGGAGAAGGAGAAGGAGGGGGAGGGGGAGGGGGAGGAGGAGGAGAGGGAGGGGAAGAAGGAGAAGAAGAAGTAGTAGTAGTAGTAGTAGTAGTTCTGAGTGGCTGGAGTGATGTCTCAGCAGTTAAGCATGTTCACTGCTCTTTCAGGGGACCTGAGTTCAATTCCCAGTGCCCAAGCCGGGCAGCTCACAGACACCCCTAACTCCAGCTCCCGAGCATATGATTCTGTCATCCACAGACATTAGCACCCATGTACACATAACCACACACACACACACACACACACACACACACACACACACTTGAACATAAAATAAAATAATAGAATTCTGAGTGGGGAAAAAGTCCTTATAGCACGCGTACCCTGGGTTTGAATGCTAAACTCTTCAACTCTTCCCTCTAGAAGCAGAAGTGAAAGCAATGCTTATCATGACTTCAGAATTGCCCTGGACACTCTACCTTGCATAGCACATACGAGGGAGGGAAGTAATAGTGAAGTGTCATTAGCCATGGAAAATTCCCACATACAGGACCCCAAGCTATCTAGCAGGGTTGCTTCATGAAAGAGGCTGTTTCTTACCTAAAACTCTTTTCTGTGTCCTTATGCCCTTAGTAATCAGGAAAATGTCAACTAACCCTGCTTTGAGATTTCATCTAACCCCAGCCATAGTGACTAAGGCCAAGAGAACAGCTGGCAGCAGATGCTGGTTAGGGTGTGTGTGTGGGGAGCTGGCAGCAGATGCTGGTCAGGGTGTGTGTGTGTGGGGGGGGCTGGCAGCAGACGCTGGTCAGGGTGTGTGTGGGGGGGGGGCTGGCAGCAGACGCTGGTCAGGGTGTGTGTGGGGGGCGGGAGAGGGTAACATAATTCACTGTAGGATTGAAAACTGGTGTAGCTACTGGAGATCCGTGTAGGAATCATTGTAAAGGCTAAAAGGATATCCTCCAAATGAGCCAGCGGTACCACCGGACATCTTTACTGCCATTCTGTTCACAATAGCTAGGAAATGGAATCAGCCCACATAGCCATCATAATGCTGGCTAGTGAAAATGCCATATATACACACACAATGGAATTTTAATTGACTGTAAAGAAAAATGAATCTTGTAGGTAAATAATGGGGCTGGAAAGCATTGTATGAATGAGGTAACAGAGACACAGACAGACAACACATATGATTTAGCTGCAGAAGCCAAGAAAGCAGAGAGGCACCATGGGGGAGGTGCATAAAAAGGGCTCCACAAGGGAGACAGGAGCTATAAATGAGGAAAGAGAAAAAATGGGAAGGGTTCATTGGAGATGGGGAAGGAGGTTAACAGCACGAGGAAACAAGACATAAATAACACTAAGGAGGTTCGAAAAGCCACAGGGAAGCATAAGTTTACTTAGGAAAAGATAGTTTATTTAGGAAAATAAACTTATTTAAAGGTGTATTGTGTTTGTGTGTGAATGTGTATATACAAATATATATTAAATATAATTCACATATTTGTGGCACACACATATACATATATACATAGCTTAATGGAAATTATGCCATTAAGGAGCCATAGTCTGTCTATTTATAAAGAACCCCAGTGTCAGGCAAGAGGTGTCTTTCTTTGAGTCAGGGTGGGGTCCACGGTATTATCCCCCCTCAATAAAAACATAAGCTATTGCTATTGCCTTCAGTTGTCTTCCAGAACTTGAGGATAGGGTCCTATTGCTGAAGATCCCATACCTTAGGCCACTGACTTGATGAATCGAGCTGCTGCTGACCTGGAAGACTCCTCCCTGAGGACCAGCTCCCGTAGTGTTGGAAGGTGGTCCCACCCACTGTAAATCTTGTGAACCACCACAAAGACTTGCCTGGCAAGATGGCGCCAATGATGTAATAGTGGCACTTACATCTCGGTGGTAACCAAAAGTTGGTCTCATTGGACTTAAGACCTGCTGTATAGAAGGGAACTTTAAGTCTAGGCAAGAATCCATGGCTTGAGAGGTTGTAACACCCCAGAAGAGAACCTAAGTTTTTCCTAAGTCAATGAGTTTCCAACTGTATTGTACGTGCATTGTACCCATAGGAAAGAGTAAGTCACACACACCATCAATGACTCTTCCTTTTGCAGTAGACATAGGCTACTACTACTGCAATTGGCCCAAAAGTGGACAGTTAGTGACCTTTGGGTGCCTAGCCCCAGTTGGTATATCCACAACACATCCTGTACACCCAAGGCTCAGGCAGCATTGTGGAAAAGGGAAAGATAAGGTTCAATGCCTGCTGCAAGATAGTATCTCTTGAACATAAGGAAGCCAAGCCCATTACATATGGCTGCCTGAACAAGTCCTGTAAAATGACCACACTGGTTAACCTGCCAATGTGGATGGAGAAAATTTCATAAAGCCCCATCCCTACATGAGGAGTTACAGGCAATCAATGGCTGCTGAGTAGAGGTGGAAGGAGAGGGAGAATTAGTTTTCTCTAGGGACAAGCACTCTGATAGGTTATCCAATCCTAAATGGTCAGCCTGAAACACTTGTACAAAAAGACAACACTAATTAGAGTCAATAGTTTGTGTGTATATAATAATTAATAGAATCATGAATTGTGTGGAGACAAGGAGGAGTTGGAGGGAGAGAGGGAAGGATAGAAATGTCCATAAAGTGAACTCATATATGGAATTCTCAAAAAAAAATGTGAAAGGTTTTATTTCTATAGATTTTGGAGACAATGCCTCCTCTTTTTGGTTTTGTTTTTTTTTTTCTTTTGTTTTGTTTTTTTGTTTTGTTTTGTTTTGTTTTTTCAAGGCAGGGTAACAGCCCTGACAGTCCTGGAACTTTTGCTATAGACCAGGTTGGTCTCAAACTCACAGAGATATGACTGCCTCTGCCTCCCAAATGCTGGTGTTAAAGGTATGAACCACCACCACCTAGCAAGATATTACTTCTTAAAAAGTTAAATTACTAGCGATTAACAAAAGTTATTAATAAAAATCTCATCAAAAGCTATCGGCAAACACAGAGATCTTCCTATCTTTCTGGCTGATGGGACATACTCCTGTCTTTTTTTAAAGATGGCACATAAACTTAATGAAACTTTAGTAACAATTTTAACAAGTTTTATTTTGTGGTAGTTGATAAATATTGAAAAATTTACACAAATCTGGTATTTTTAAAAGTAACAGAAAACGAATTACTAAATCTATTTCCCAGTAATTGGTACACTTAAATATCAAATGGTATATACTCAAATATTCATGGCAGTCTTGTTTAAAAATAGCAAAATAAAAACAGAGCAAAAGACAGGGGCTGGGTGATGGTTCTGTACTTAAAGGCAGCAGCATGACAGCTCACACCCATCTGTAACTCCAGTTACAGGGAGTTCAACTCTCTGGGCCTACATGCATACCAGACATTCACATGGTGCACATACTACATATAAAATAGCATTCATACACACAAAATAAAAATGAATACGTATTTGAAAACCAAAGATACGATCAGAAAGAACTCTCATGCCTGTCAACAACAGAGTAGAGTAGATAAATAAATTGTATTATATTTATTTAATAGAATACTATGAAACAATGAAGAGTCAGTGAACCCCACCTATGAACAGCTTGGCTAAAACTTGAAAGTATAATGGACTCCAGACTGACACCTGGGGAACTTGCATAAGACTGAAACAGGGCCCCTGAACATGGGTGTCAGTTGGGGGGTTGGGTAGTCTATGTGAGCTCTGGCCATGGAATCAGTATTTATCCCTAGTGCACGAGTGGGCACTGGGAGCCCATTCCCTATGGAGGGATACTCTCTCAGCCTTAGATACACTGGAGAGACCCTAGGTCCTATTCCAAATGGTGTGACAGACTTTGATGATGCCCTGTGGTCAGTATCACCCTCCCTGAAGAGTGGATGAGGGGTGGGATGCGGAGATGGTGGACGGATGGGAGGATGGGAAGGAGAGGGAACTGGGATTGGTATGTAAAATAAGATAGTAAATTTTATTCAAAAAAGGGTTTCCAAAATACTATAAAAAATATATGATAACAATTGTAGGGTTCCTAGTATAAAAGTTTGGTTGATGGTTATTTGTCGCTGATGGCTTCAGACAGAGATAAGAAAGTTTAAGGACCAGTTTGTTTTTTGTTTTGTTTTGTTTTGTTTTGTTTGTTTGTACGTTTGTTTTACATGGTACTCTAAAAGCATGAGAAGTGTTGTGTTTTCTAAAGTGGATGGTGTTAGGTAGTTAGATAACCAGAGAAACCTCATTCCCTGGTAACAAAAATTTCATGGGAATACATTTTGTTAGTCAAGGAAACAAGCCTAGACCATTACCCACAGAGGATCCCACTCAGCACTCAGCTCCATTTCCTCCATCCCCAGAGGCAATTGCTGTTCCCTGACCAACTACCGTAGGTAACTGTTGTTTGTACATTAGCGACATGAGGCATTGCACCGCATGCCCTTGGGTTTACATCAGTGGTACCAAACTGCTTTTCTCACATCAAGTCTGCATGTTAACTCATTATTAATTTACAATACCTCCCCATAAGCACTCTTATTGTGCCCAGGCATTTTCAAGGTCTAATACTGTTGAGACAGGGCCTGAGCTACCATTTTGCAGTTTCTTCTTTATGGATGGATCTGGTTCATTCTGATTCCTCTCTACGATGTCAAGGGAGTAAACTGTCTTCTGTTTGACAGGTTTCTTTTTTTATTGCAAAACTACCAGGCACATCTTTGTGCAGGACTCTGTACACACACATGAGTGTCTTCATTTTCCATGTTGTTGGATCCTGCCGTATTGTCTTTGTTGCACTTACACGAGGAAATGCATGCACACTCGGTTTTCTTCTTCAAGTCACCACTAACACTCACTATAGTCAGATATACAGTGTTACTTCCCAAGGGATAGAAAAGGATTTTTCATCTTGAATTTGTATTTTCACAATATTTAGTGGTGCTAATTTTTTTTCTCATTTAAGCCTTACCAGTTGTTTGTTGAAATTCTTTGCACACCTTTTCTATGAGCTGCTTGTTGAAGTTAGGCTGTTCTGGCTTTTTAAAAAATGGTTTTTACAAAGGGTTTAGATGTGTTACATAAAAAGCAACAGTGCTATAGCTCACAGGCAAAATGCTTGCTTAGCAAGACCTTAGGTTCAATTCACAGAATAATCCATCAATCCATCAATCAATCAATCCATCCATCCATCAATCAATCATCAATCAGTCAATCAATCAATCAATCAATTATCCATCCATCCATCCATCAATCAATCCATCAATCATCAATCAATCAATCCATCCATCCATCCATCAATCAATCATCAATCAGTCAATCAATAAATCAATCAGTTATCCATCCATCCATCCATCAATCAATCATCAATCAATCAATCAATCAATCAGTTATCCATCCATCCATCCATCCATCAATCAATCATCAATCAATCAATCCATCCATCCATCCATCAATCATCAATCAATCAATCCATCCATCCATCCATCCATCCATCCATCCATCAATCATCAATCAATCAATCCATCCATCCATCCATCAATCCATCAATCAATCAATCATCAATCAATCATCCATCCATCCATCAATCCATCAATCCATCAATCAATCATCAATCAATCAATCAATCAATCAATCACACACACAGTTTGGGGTTTGGACAGATCTCCTAGCAGTCAGGAATGCCTGGTACTCTTACAAAGGATCTGGGTCCAGTTTCCAGCACATGGCAGCTCACGACTACCCAAAACTGCAGTCCCAGAGGATTTGACACCTTCTCTTGGCTTTTGTGTATACCAGGCATGTGCATGGTACACATATGTACATGCAGGCAAAACACTCATAGATACAGAATAAAAATATTCCTTATTTTAAAGGGAACAGCAGCAATAAATGTGCTGAATATCTTCCCTCAGACTTTTTCTTTTAACGTTATGTTTGATACCTTTGTGATACACAATTATTTTAAAACATTGTACATATGCTTGTGTTACAGTCTTTCCTTTGTAAGTTGTGTTCTCTACCCCTGCCACAGACCCTGTGCGTAGATTTCTTCCAAGGAAAGCATAGCATTATATTATCATCATCATCATCATCATCATCATCATCATCATCATCATCGTTGTTGTTGTTGTTTGTACTTTCAGAAAACTACCAAGTTATTTTCCAGACTTGCAGTTCAGTTTTGTACCAAAATGACGATATTTATGACAGCATAGATACTAAAAGGAAGGCTCATACCAAAGTGGATATTACCTGGATCCTTCTCATTCGCTACTATATACATCTACAGAGAATTAACAACATGAGCAAGCTGTTAGGTAAGGCTTTATGTGTTAAAATAAGGGGGGTACATTCCCTTTCCTACTGAAGCCACATTTCTAACTTAGAGTATAAAGTTGTCTTGACATCTTTCTGATGTCAAAAGCTATCATCCTCCTACATGATCATAAGATTTATTTTGCATTTCAGGGATTTGAACCTAGAATGCAAGGAGCTTCAGCCAAAATAACATTTCAGTGTTACTGGTGTCTGTGGAAATTCCACACATATTTCATATATTTATAAACAGCATGACAGAGAGGGCTCTGGTGGCTTCCCAAGATTGCAAAAGTGGCCCATAGAGCCACTTTTAAAAACCAGGGACTACAGAGTGACAGGTTACAAATGAATAAGATAGAATTTTGCTTTAGGGTGTGGTCCATGTAAAAGACATGTAAAAGAGATGCAATGTATGATTTGGATAGGATATTTAATTATAACTTTAAAAAATCACTACCTGTCTTAGTTTGGGTTGTTACTGCTGTGATAATATACCAAGACCAAAGAAATCTGAGGAGGAAAGGGTTTATTCTATCTTACAATTCTCATGTCACAGGAAGTCAGGGCGGGAATTGATGCAGAGGTCATGGAGGATGCTGCTTACTGGCTTGCTCTCTGTGTGTTTGCTCAGTCTACTTTCTTATAGCACCCAGGGCTTTCAGCTCAGGAGGGGCCCCACCCACCGGGAGCTGGGCCCTCCCACATCTGCTATAAGTTAAGAAAATACCACACAGGCTTGTCCATAGGCCAGTCTAATGGGGGCATTTTCTTAAGTGAGGGTCCTACTTCCCAAACGATTCTAGTTGACATAAAACTAGTAGCATACAGAATATCTAGGCAAACTGGTGAGGCCCGCTCACATCAGCTGTTTCCATGGTTATTTTGACAATATTAACTTCTTATTATGCCTTTGCTGTGCCCGTGAAGTTAGTGACCTAGTGTTGCTCATGAATGCAGTCAACAAAGACTGGTCCATGGCAGAGTCCAGTGACCAAGAGGCAAACAGGGCAACCAAACTCAGTCACAGATGGCGGAGCACATTGGTCAGGCATTAGCAAGGGGATAAGAGATCACCAGGGAAGGTTTCAGGGTTGACAAGCTTATTGTACTGTGTTCTGGAGTGACAGAAACTTATCCTGAGGGGAAGGATATGGCCTTGAGCTTGAACAGACATATCTGAAGATGCCCTGCCACCACAGTGACCAGCTTGCCTCTGAATGCAATAGCTGGCACTTTCCACAGAAGGATTCCTTTCTCTGCCTTTCTGCTTTGGGCTTTCTTAGGGTTTTGTCCATCATGTAAACATGGCCTGCATGTGCCAAGCCTCCTACATCCAGCAGTGACCTTAACCAATAAGGTAGGGGACATAGAGGAGCGTTCCGCCTTTTGACTTGTTGGAGACTGTTCTTCATGTCTCTGTTGTATCTAGAAGACCTTAGCAGGACTGAGCCCTTGTTTCCCACAGACCCATCCCATTCATTTATTCGCCCTTCTAAATCTTCCTTCCTCTTGGCCCCAATTTCCCAGACCAATTTCCATCTACAAAGGTCTTTGAGATTCCTTTTCAGAAGAATGCCACACATCTAAATCTCCATGACAGGGTCTGTTTTATGGGAACCCAAAATAAGACAGGTTGAAAGAACAGCTGGTGCAGTTGTTAGCATTTACAACCAGCAAGCAGCAATATCCTTGGATGTCTCTGAGATTTCCCTTGAAGCCTGTGGCAATCCGCAGCCATTAGCATGGAAATACTACAGAGCAAGCTGGTGGAGAGACACTAGCGGTTGGTCACCATAGCAGGCAAAGACTGAGACCATTCTGTCCCTCACAAGAGTCTCAATAATGATCTTCCTGTTCCCCAAGCATCTGCAACGCCGGTCTCAGGGATTTCTTTGCCTGACGACATGCTCCTCACATCCCTGTACAACTCTGAACTGATTTTGCGCCAAAAAGAAATGCACATGTTCCTGAAACGGTTCCTGCAGCTCTTCTCCTCTTCGTGTATTGATGGGTTTCCAAAGGAACTTACTCAAGACGTGGATAACTCCAACCCCCTAGAGAAGGTCCTGTTTGAATCATCAGGCAAGGTAAGCTCCTAAAACATTTATCCCTGTGAATCGTCTTGGAGTCAGAAAGGATCACATCAGCCTCCAAGTGGTACAGGCTTCCTCGAAGGCTCATTTCTGTAGAACCACATAGGGAGGACCACGATGTCCGTTGTAGTTTCAGGATGATTCCACTTCAAGTCTTCTTTCTTGTCATTCCCGCTGACTTTTGAAAGGCTTTGGAATCTTCTATATTCCTGAAAATCAATGTCTTTCAGGCAGCCATTTTGCTAAGATCTGATGAAAACTCCAGTATCATACCTTTGCCATAGCCTAGTATGAGTCTTTCTAAATCCATACCCAAGTTCTTTTTATTTGTTTTAAATGTGTAAAGTATTCATTGTACTTCTCACAAGAATTAATATAAATAAATTAAAGAAGTGAAAACTTTAGATGGATTAAGAGTTAGAGAATTTTTTATTTGGGAAAGGTCTATTGAATTCAATTGATTTTTTTTTCAAAATATGTAATATGAAAACTTAGAACTTTCCAGTAAGGAGGAATAAAAAGATGGATATAAATAAAATTTTAAGAGTTACTGTTCAAACCATCATGATCTTGAGTAATAGGGAAGTTTAAATAAACTACTGAAATAACTTTGATTATACCGAACAAGTCATTTCAAAACTAGGGATATTGAAATTCAGTAATCTATAAACATTTGTTGAATTCCTACCATATACCAAAGCAACACCGACTTGATAGAGATAGATAATATATAAAAGCAGATCTCTGAGTGCAGTCTTGGCCTGTTTATAGAGAAACAGATCTTAGTTTTGACCAAGAGGAAGTTAGACCACTTTAGAGATTCTTTCTAAGGGACATTGCAAGGAAAGTGAGAAAATTAAAATGGATTGTCAAAGGTTTGACTTTGAAATGGCTGATGGGAGAATATTTGATGGTTTAAATGTAATCAAATATTGATTGATTGATGTGACCTTGAGCCATGAGGTTTGTAAACTATAGGCCCACATGAACTATGTGAATTATAATATAAATTATATATTTAAATAATTTATTTAAATAATAAATTTAAATTTATTTAAATAATATAAAATAATAAAGCAAGTAAGACTCATTAAGGATCTTATAAGAACTCTGCTAAAGAGCCAGGTATGTTGGCTCGTGTCCATAATCCAAGCACTCAGGAGGCTGAGCCAGGGGGGTGGTGAGTTTCCCCATCAGCCTGGGCTATCTGGTGAAACCTCTGGGGCAGCACAGTGTAACCCCACCTCAACACAACAACAAGAAACTCAAGCTGCACTCCGATAAAGAATCATGTGGGAAGATGTTTCAGAGGGCTTTCCCACCTTTCCAGTAACTGGAGGACTCTGACATTCCTGGTACTTCCCACCCTATTCTGGACTGAATTCTAGCCCATTGAGAATTATAAGAGTAGGGGAAAGTTTCCCAATTTTCTTAATCACAGCATTGACCCTGTAGGGTGTGGCTGCCTATGTCCTGGTGAGGGGCTGTACTTGTAACCCTTGCCCTTCACATAGTGTTGGACACATCAGACGTCTCCAGATCTCACATGAAGGAAGAATGTCCAACCGACAAGTAGTTCACTCCCAAGAGAAGCAGAAATGTGTGTGTCCCAGATGTTTCCCCCAGATCCGTTAATCAAAAGAGGCATGAGAGGAAGGGGCAGACGGGCAAGATCCCCAAAGAGCACACATAGCATGGAGACAGCACAGGATGGGCTTCCCATCTCACCCTAGCTTCTGATTCGCTTCTTAAGGACTGAGACTCTTGTATGGATTGCTTCATATGTCCTAGACACCTGGCATTTCTTTTCAATCCCTGCTTGTTTTGAGCAGTGTCTCATTTTAGGTCAGTCCTACCTAGAACTTACTCTGTAGTTCAGGCTGGCTTCAAACTCGCAAGAGCCTTCCTTCCTCGGTCTGCTGTGCGGTAGGACTGTAGGCTTTCGTCATCTGGCCTAGTTATACCTTGGCTCCGGAAGGGGGGGCAGGGGACTGAACCCGAAGGCTGAGCACAGTGTCTCAGTTGTTCCACTCCTGTGCACACTGAATATGACCCTGGAACCAATGTACCTGACTGAAGTCTGTTTTCAAAGTAGTGCTGGCCCAGTTGTCCTGGTACGAAGGGCCTCCTGGACTCTCATAGCTCAGTTCTGAGGCTGGGGTTCCATGGGAGAACATTAGATACGATTTACACACCGCTGCCATTTCTCATGTCAGTGCTGTTGTGGAAGGTTTTTGTTTCACCTGTATACTCCTGTTTTTATATAATTAGTGTAACACTGTCCCAGGATAATCAGCTCTGAGATCACTGTCGCTTGCCTGACAGGTGCAAGGTACCTAATCATGGGTTCGTTTCACTGGGGTAGGTAACTAACTAGCATGAAGCCTTTGGGGATTTTTTTTTTTGGTATAATCTCCAAGCTTGGCTGATTTTTATAATAACATTTTTGAGCCTTTAATCACTCTGGAGGCTACTTCAATCAAACAGTTTTCTTACTTTGATATTTCAGCCTGTGTTTTCCCCCATCAAGAAATAGGTCCCTTTCCATAACAATCATTGTCGTGTGGTGTGTTGTATTGTGTTGCGTTGAATTTCTATTGGAGCTTGAGATGGAAAACAAAGGCACCAAACAAATCACATTAGAGATCCCAAATAGAAGATGATTAAAATCGTGTACAGTGCTGAGTTATGCATGCTTATTAACTAACTGCATATGTAGCCCGTGCAAATCCAAGTATTTGATTAGCTGGAATGATATAGTTTTAATAAGATAGTAGGTCTGTCATCCTATTCCTTTTAAAGAATTATGAAACCATAAAAAGCACCTGGTGCATAACTCACCATTTTGTGTGTGTGTGTGTGTGTGTGTGTACATACAAATATATGTGTATGTATGTATATACATGTATTCATATGTACACATATACATATGTAATTAATGTCACCAGCAACTAGATATCATAATGTTTTAAAGATATGGAAAATGCATGTTTTCATATTGATTAAGTGTGTGTGTTCAGGTATGTGTATTTGTGGGTATGTACATATATACACTTATATTTGAAGGCCAGAGGACAACCGCATGTCATACTCTCATACTCTAGGAGCTACGCACCTTGGCTTTAGAGACAGAATCTCTCACTGGCCTGGCACTTACTTGCAGGCCAGTGAGCCCCAGGGATCCAGCTATCTCCATCTCCCAGCACTGATCCTACAAGCACATTCCACCATGCCTCACATTCTTACAAGGACACTGGGGTTCATGATATGAGCCCTGATGACTGAGCCATTACCCCAGTTTGACGTTGGTGTCTATTATGCTTATTAAATGTTGTTCTAATTATTATGTGTGTTGAATTGAAACGCAACTGATTTTTATTTTCCTATACTGACCTAGTATGGATATTAAATCCTTTGTGAAAATAATTCTCAGAACCCAGAAAAGGTCATCTGAGAAATTGGGAAACAGGTTCTTTATGCCCTGTGGGGTGTGGTACCACTCTTCATTATGCAGAGATTTTTTTTGTTTTTTTGTTTTGATAGCTTCTAGATCATTTTGGAAAGTTTCCTACCTTAGTATTACCTTTCAATCAAAAGATCTTCCTCCTTTTACCAGTGAACCACTTGAGGTCAAGCATCTTTCCCATTTCTGTTTTCCTTTTGAAGACTCGTACTCACAGTCCAAGCTCAAATAAGCACAGGCATGATGGGAGGGACAAAGGTGCCTCTACCTCTTGTTTGTGGCACTGATGTGCTGTCCTTGGCCATCAAGCCCCTGGGATGCCCTAGATATCAGGAGACTACCAGGAAAACCGCTTCCCCGTTACTGCACCATGATCTTGGAAGCAAGAAGCTCATGTTGAAACCCCGCTTACCTTCCATTAATGGTTCTGCTGTCTGTATTGCTTTCTCCCTGGCTAGCCTGCTGTGTAGTTGATAAGCATCAGCCATCCTCCCCTCCCCGAGTCAACTCAGCATCTCTTTAAACAACCGACAAAGTTCTCCGTTCCGTTCTTGGCGTTTGTGCTCCTGGCCCATTGACTGAATTTCCTAAGAGAAGCTAGGCCCAGATCCCACTGGGGGTAAACTTACAAATCATCTACATTCATTTACGGAAGGAATGAGAGAGTTGGACTTTAACATTTCAGGGAAGAATTGGTGTCTTCCTTTGCGGATGGCGCCGCCATTAAACGTCCTAAGTTATGAGCACAAGCTCTGTTCAAGTAGTCTGCGCTAACCATACTCTGGATATTTTCTCATCAGTGTGTAAAGCAAAAACAATGTAATGGGTATTTCTTAGCAGCAAGTTTCAGGGTATCCACCCCCACGCCACAGAATTTTTACTAATATAAAAGACATATGTTGCATTCAGGAGGTTTGAAAGCATCATTTATTATATGAGAATTTATTCTATGATAATCTAGGGGCAGTTTTAAAGTACCTTCTATAAAATACCCAGAATTTTTTAATGCAGCCAGTTAATTTACTTTAAATATTGAATGATCTCATTGTCAGCAACTCACTGACACGGTTTCTCATCATTACTGTTCCCTAGGTTCATCGGGACAGTTCCCTGCAGTCTGATATCTCTGGGAAGCTCCTTAGCAGTCCGTCTTACACAGAATCCTGCTCAGAAATGGCAGTACAAGCGCTAAACAAAGAACTTTGCTTTCAGTGGTATATTCCTCCCCTGGACAAACCTCCAAAGGACGAGGAACCTATGGTACACACAACGCGCCGTTAGAGTTAAATATCCCATTCAGAGATAAGGTTTGGAACACTCTAGCTGCAGCAGTAGTGGGGATCACTCCCTTAACAACCGAGGGTGGAGCAGTGGTTCAGATTCTAGGGGAGTCTTGAAAGTGGGTCAGGCTTTGAGAAGTGAACAGTTGGTCAATATAACCTTTTACAGAGAAACCCTCTACTGTAGAATTGCTTCAGTGATTGCTTCCTCCAAGAAGAGCCCCAGGCATTTTCCCCTAGAATGCTAGCCTTAGGGGTTTTCCTTGTCTGGCATTTTCATTTGCTTTGTGTCTCTTGCCTTGGTCTCCCTTTGCACTCTATGGCACATAATCTTTGTCCCCTCCAGCGTGCCTCTGGTAGCTTCTGCACCTCCTTGACTCATGTGACCTCTGTCAAAATAGAAACCTCTAAGGCCCACTTTTTTTTTTTTTTTTTTGTTCTTCACCCTCCCTCTCCTATAACTGGCCTGCTAACTCTGGGTCAATTCTACAGTGTTCCCTATTCAGACAAAAGGAGAGATTTACCATATCACTCCACAGGTCTTTAAAGCTATGTTGTACCTTTTAAAGGAAGCCATCCCCTGTTATCTACAGGTGACTGGTTCCTAGATTTTCTAAAGACACCAAAACCTATAGATTCTCCAGTCTCTTTGCTAAAATGACATATTTGTATATGACCCACATACATACTTGTGTGCACTTGCAATAATCACTTCTGCATTAGATATAACATCTAATACAAAGGAAATGTGTGCATAGTTGCTGTGCTGTGTTATGTAGGAAATAATGATGAGACAGAATCTTTGCATGTTCAGCAGATACAACAAAAATACTTTCTGTCTATAGTTGGTTGAATTTGTGAATGGAGGAGCCCATGGCTATGGAGGGCTGTTCACACCATCTGTTCCTTTCTTTCCTAGTCAAATCTTTGCCAGATAGATAGTCCACCCAACTTTCAAAATCGTTTACCTGTCATATCTTTCAGGGAAATTCACCGGAGTAGGTTTCAAATTGTGGTTCCCTAAATATTAATAGGTGAGAACATCAATGCAAGTCAATCATGAGTAGGTCTGAGTGTGTGCAAGCACGTGTGTGCATATGTCTGTGTACATGTGTATGTGTACAGTCTATACTGCATGTACATGAGAGGAGACCAGAAAACGGCATCACGTTTTTCTCTGTTCTTACATTGAGAGTGATGGTTCACAGTTTTGGTGCTTGCCTGGCCAGTGAGATTCTGGATCTATCCGTCTCTGCTTCTCTAATGGTGGGGCCTCAGGAGCATGCACCTACACCAGAAGTTTTATGTGTGTGCTGGATGTTTATACCAGGGTCCTCTCTCTTACCGAGACATCTCTCCATCTCAATAGTAGCATTTTAAAAAAGAAACAAGACCAAAAAAAAAAAAACCAACCAAAAAATAGCAAATATCATAGATCAGTTAAAAAAAAAGGCTTTGTGAGAATTTTGTTTCACGATAAATGTTATTAAAGACAAATTTTCATAGATTGATCATCATGTATCAGAATGTATTTATTTGCAGGAAGGCCAACAAAAAGAATGCAAGTTCAGGGATTTGAAGGTTTTTATAGTTGTGAAACAGAATGTTTATCTAAGCAAATAGTCTTTTAAAATTAAAAATATGCTCATGTCACCAATCTGTAAAGCCACCATGTCATGTCAGTTAGTGGGAGGGCAGACCGCTACAGGATGTCCTCGTGTTGATGTCAGATGACAGAAATTGTCCTCTGGGAATCAGATGCTGAGTCTTCAGCTCTGATATCTCTAGGGAAGCAATGATCATCCACAAACAGCCATGTCTGACAATGAACAAGGCCTCCGTGGTCTGACATCAGAAGGTTAGATACAGAGTCCCAACCACACATTCTGTTTCAGGTGGATATTTTCCTCAAGGCAAAAGAAAACAGGCAGAGCACTGGTTCCCCTTCTTTTACGTTGGGTCCATTTTTCCATCTTTAACAGTGAATGTGTGTATATGTATGTATATGTATGTGCATGCTTCACAATAAAAGATACAGTGGCCATCAAAAAATTATCACTAAGAAACATTTTCTTAGATGATTACATCTTCTTAGATCCCAAAGTCTTACCTTTTTGGAAGACATTTTGACAGTTGCTTGATTATTTCAGATATTGGTGTCTCTGTGCATTCACTGACATGTTTATGTGGAGTTGGGTGTCGGATACCTAGACACTGAGATTCAGAACACCCTAGGTGGTAACCACACTGAACACTGCTGAGCTGGGTGCATGGCAGCCATGCTGTTTCCATTAGCTGGACAGCAACCATATGAGAGAGTTGCGATCACCAAAGAGGAGACTGCGAGGTGCCAAGGACACAGACTGGAGCCATCTGACTCCAGAGTATATCTGCCTAAGTAAGTAGGAGGCCATATTTAGTCCTTGAGTCTCACACACAATAAATGAAATCCTGTATCTGATTTAGCCCTTCAGATGTTCCAGGCACTATAAAGGACATTTGCATGCCATGTTAAATTCATATTACTCTATCCACTCCTGTTTACTGACTACTTAGAAGCAGGAATGCCAGGAAGAGCCAAGGATGCTGGGTCGTTAAAATAAAAATTGGGGGATTTGGGTAGGAAGCTTTTTTTTTTTTTTTTTTTTTGAGAGAGAGAGAGATAAATTTCCTCTAGGTAATGAACTTTGGGTTAAGTTCAAGTTCATAACTCAAAAAATCTTAACTTTCTAAACACCAGAAACAGAAATCAGATTATCCTAGCTGAAAAAATAATCTTAAGTAGAACATAACAGAAAATTTATCTATTAGATCTTTGTTATGAATTAAGTAACTCTCAAACAATTTCTATATCTTGTAGAGATAGGAACTAAGTGGCCACTAGAGACATAAATCTAAAGAAACTTCCCAGACTGAAGAATTGCTACTTTCAACCAGACAAACAACCATAGCCCAGCTATAAAAACATGTATCCGGAGCCAGCCAGAGGTGTCATGACTTAGATTTCTCTCAAGGTTGTTCCTGGGAGCCTTGGTCTTTACCCAGCCTCACCTTCCTGCCCCTCTTAGCAACCAAGGTTCTACTTTGTGGTTCCAGATGAGGTCTGAATTGCATTTTATGAGGTGATCAGCTTCAAAGTGGGATTCAGCAGGCGCGATGAGTGACCAAGCTGTGTTGATTAGTTTGGTGTCAACTTGATATAAGCTAGAGTCATTCAGGAAGAGGGAATGTCAGTTGAGGCATTGCCTCCATCAGATTGTCCTGTGAGTAAGTCTGTGGGACTATTATTATTATTATTATTATTATTATTATTATTATTATTATTATTATTATTATTAATGATTAATGTGGGTGCGCCCGGTTCTCTGTAGCTGGTGCCACCCTTCGCCAGATGGCTCTTGGTGTATAAGCGAGCAAGTTAGTAAGCAGCGTCCTCCATGGCCCATGTTTCAGTTCCTGTCTCCAGTTCCTGCCTGAGTTCATACCTTGGCTTCCCTCAGTGAGAGTACAATGTCGAGGTACAAGCCAAAGGAGCCCTTTCTCCTCCCAGTTTTCTTTTGGTCATGGTATTTATCATAGCAATGGAAAGCAAAATAGGGCAAAGGGGATTGATGGCTAACCTTTCTATGGGCATAAAGATCTAGTTTGGTCTCCTACATTGCCTCAAAGGCTGTTGTGTTATGTGTGGCTGCACAGTCTAAGGCCTGGTATCTTGAGGCCACAGAAGATACAAAGAGAAAAAGCATGACTACATTCAGGAAGCCCGATGGAGCGAAACACTGAATGCCAGGCAGTTATCTGACCAGTGAAAACAACTTTGAAGAGCAATGGCCCCTCAAGCTGTTTAATTAGTACAGGATTTGAGCCAGGTTGGGAGCAAGGGATGTGGAGCTGTGCTCATTCTTGGAGGTCTTTATGCTTTCAATAAGAGGTAGACTCTTCCTAGGCTGTGTTTTCAAGACCAGCTCAGTCTAGTGAGATAACAAGGTAAGAGCTAGGCTTCCTGAAATTAGTGCCTGGAGTGTTATGGGAATCATATGATTGCCCAGGACTTACCTTTGGATTTGGAGTCTTGATTGAATAGTTAACTGGATTGTGGTCCTCCTGCAGATGTAGGTGTGTACTAGGTGTATACTATAGCCCCTAGGTGTGTACCATAAGCCAATCCCAAGGAATGGGATGATTGTATCTACAGTTTACTCCTAAGGAGGCAGAGGCGCTGATGTTTCAACAACTTGCTCAAGATCACATGCTTATTGTGACTACAAGTGTGTTTAGGATTTGATGATGTTCTGATCTCACACTGTCACTTTCCCATAGACTTCAGCAGTTTGTATCAAACTCAGGTAAGAAAGGCTTTGAACCTGTATGCAAGCTGCAGACAGCTGTTCACATGAAGACAAAGAAAGACTTTGGCATACAAACTTTTTCATTCACACACTTTTGGGAATATCGTAGGAGTCCTGTTGCTGGGAAGAGACACCATGACCATGGCAAGTGTTATAAAAGAAAACATTTATTTGGAGTGCCTTGTTCACAGTTCAGAGGTTTGGTCCATTATTGTCATGGCAGGAAGCAAGGCAGCATGCAGGCAGATGCGGTGCTGGAGAGGAAGCTGAGAGTGGGAAGGGGGCTACATCTTCATCCTGCAGGCAACAGGAAGTAGTCTGTCTCAGTGGGTATAGCTTGAGCATAGGAGACCTCAAAGTCTACCCCCACAGTGACACACTGCCTCCAATAAGGTGCCACACTTACTCCGACAAGGCCAAACCTCCCTTTTGCACCACTCTCTTTGGAGACCAGCTCCTTTCAAACCATAGGAACTTCATGACCCTCTAACAGGCATGATGAAAAGTTCAGAGACATGATGGTATTAATTGGATAAGTATTTTAAAAAATGCCCAAAAGTATAAGATAATATTCTTGTCCTCAAAATCTTAAATTATACTACTGAAGTCAAGGACAACACGTACAAAGCAGGAGCAAACAGCCCACGTGTGGCCTTGGCCAAGTCTCTCAGGGAGATTTTGTCTTATAAAAATATTTTGCCACATCTCACATGTAATAAATTATTTAACACATGGGAAGCATTCCTTCGCTGTCTCTGGCAAGCTTACATTACTATTGAGAAATTACTTCATTCTCTTCTGCTCTCTGTTCTCTTGCTGCCCCCAACCCTTACTATTTTTAGAATAGTTATTGTGAGATTTCATTATCACACTGTACTTCAGTGGGTTACAGAAACTTCTGTCAACTTGCACTTAGACTCTTTTGCTTACATTTTAATGTAAATGCTTTATTAATATACATTCATATATATACATATATATGTCTGTTCAATACATTGATCTCTGAGTTAAAGAGATGGACTTTTTTTTTAATTAATCAGGGTTTCAAATGCACAATGTCAAATATCCATTCACAAATGATGGTGAATTTTACTTATATTTACACTGATATTTAAAATTCTAAAATAGTGGGGCTAGAGAGATGGTTCAGTTAGCAAAGTGTTTGTTGTGCAAACATGAAGACCTGAGTTGATTTCCAAGCACCCACGTAAGAAACAGAATCCCAGCATGACAGGCACTAGACAAGCATCTACACAGGAGGATGCCGGGGCTCTCTGGCTAGCCAGTCTAGTCAAATTGTCAAGCTGTGAGGTCAGTGAGAGACTGTCTCAAAAGATGAGGTGAATAACAGTTGAGAAAGGCATCCAGTGTCAACCTCTGGCTTCCATGTGCATGTACACATGTGTGCACACCAATATACACATGAACATATATGCATGATGGTACCTCTTCCTTACACACACACACACACACACACACACACACACACACACAGTATCCCCTTATCTAATGGACTGTGCCCTGTTTAACTAACATCTGTGAACTCTCTCCCAGACCTCCAGATGAATACCACGTACTGTCACCTTCTATGAGACCTCTGTTTTATTCCACATACGTCAGGCCATGCAGTGTTTGTGTTTCTGCGTCTGCCTTGTTTTACTTCACATTCTGTCTTTTAGGTTTCCTCACATCCCAAATGTCAGGATTTCATCTCCAAGTCTACAATGTTCTGTTTTGAATGTGTTTTGTCTGCCCATTCATGTGTTAATGGACATAGTTTGATCTCACATCTCTCAGTTGTTGAGAATGGTGCTGTGTTACCCACCAGAGTACAGCTATCACATTGATTGACTGATTTGCCTCGCCTTTGGATGCATGCCCAATGGGATGTTAGATCTTTTTCTATGACTCTGGAAGCTCTGGGGTCTTTCTTCTGTCCCACGTGTGATGACACTCTATGTCACGCCTGGGTATTACCTCCCATCCATTCTTCTGGGTACAGACAAGTCTCTTTTTAACCTGGAACATCACATTTTCATTCCACACAGATTTCATCTTTATCAGAGTCTTCCCTCCGGCTATCTCTGTATATTCTTGAATTTCTGTTATTCAGAGCCTATGGACTCCCAGTTTACTTTCTTATCCTTTTCTCCCTGTTATCTATGATTTGAATTTAGGACTTTCTTTTGGGGGGACAGGTTCACCTTTGTGCTTCAAATGTGTCATTGCTGATTTAGCGGTGACAGTGTACCTTTGTCCTCATTCTTTGTTCCATTTCTTCAGCCCTGTGTCCCTGCTTCACGGACATGCTATCTCATCTCCTCTTCTTTTTCTCAAGGTTTGTTTTGGTCTTTGATAGTCTCTGTTGTTCCATCTTATGTCTGATCCTCTGAGGCCCTTTCTTCTGTTAGTTTTGGTTTCTGCCTTTCACTTCCTTCCTGGTGGGCCTGTGGCTATCTGGCTACGCTTGAAGGAGCACTGCAAACCCGTGGTGCCAGGCTTATTGCTATATAGGCTTCCTTATAGGATAACTGGAGGGAGAGCCAGCAGTTCATTGGCAGATGCTGAAATTCCAGCCTCTGAGTCTTTTGCATATTCCAGAGAGAATATGCAAATATGCTTCATCCTGCTGTGGTCGATTGCATGGCTATCTCACATTCGTAATACGTTAATTCCAATATTACCCCAGAATCAAGCCCCCAGAACTAAAGCTATGGATATAGAAGATCTGACTTAACATTTGCAGAGCGGAGTGGAGAGGGCTCACCCAGGAGCAGTGTCACAGGAAATATTGAATCGCTCCACTGGGGCAAGGAAGGGACCCTGATGAGAGCTGTGCTCACACTTCTCTTTGCAATCCCACCTGCTCCCCTTTTCAGGTGCCTGGAGCTTTCCTCTTCCTAGGTCATGCCTGGTGTTGGCAAAGCACTGGGGCAACCCTCCCCCTCCTCTGATTCTCCCAAACGCTCTCTGCCCTTCAGAGTGCTACCAAGTCCCATCCCTTCCACTCCCTTCCCTTTTTGCCTTTGCGAATTTATAGCTTAACGATAGCCCTTTAGTCTTGGCTTTGACTTGCATGGAAGCAGAGATCCGTGCATGGGCCTGACAGGTCAGGATTGATGGTCAGCTCTGAGCTTCCAATCTCAGTGAACGGAGGGGTCTGCACATCTCACATTCTGCGAATCCATACCTGTTAAAGAGGTTATAGTGCCTGGAGTGGACTCTAATAATTATCCAAGCAACAGGGAAATTACTGGCACATGAGTCACCAAGAGAACCCCGTCTCTTAAATGGGCCTGTGGAGCTGGGTGGCGCTGGAATAGAGAGAGGATAGAGGTTCTCTAAGTGGGTGCGTGGGAGTGGGTCACCCGACTGTCTGGGAAGGTGCACCCATTGAGAAGTAACAGGAAACAGTGCGTTCTCACCAGGTATCTATGCTTACTGCAGAGGACCTGCAAATTCTGAAACTTAAATCTAACTGCAGGGCAAATATTACTCCAAATAGTATTTATTTTCATGTGATTATATTTGTGCATTTTTCCCCCTAGGCAGTGTTATTTTTTGAATTCACTATGTAGTCTAGGCTGACTTGAACTCTTGATTCCTCTGCCTCTGCCTCCCACATTCTGGATTCCAAGAATATGTTGCCATAACCAAATTAGCTTTCTACAGCTCATATTTCTCTTCAAAGTGAATTGGCAGGGGGAAAAAACTCAATTATTTCTTTTCTACAGAAAAGCTCTTTAAAATATGGTGGCTTTTTCTATAAGGAATAATGATGGGATTTTCGGGTATAGTTTTGATGTCTGTTTTTATATGCCTTATTTTCTTCAGGTGTTATTACTGTATGCATATAACTTGAAGCCCCTGAAGATTTCCGATATTAAAGTGCCTACTGGTAACAACTTGTGTGTTGGCACCTCCTGGATCCCGCTGAACAGGTAAGCAAACGCCATTCTCGGGAAGCCAGCTAGGGATGATGACACATAAGGCATCAGTCTGAATAGTAAATAAAGAAAGGCATTCCCAGATGACAGAGCGGGGAAGCTTATGGTCTGGAGGAGGCTCAGTCTCAGCTGGCCGGTAGTTTGCTGCCATACAGATGAGTCTAGCTGCAAGGGCTCAGGGCCTGGCACCAGAACACTTGCATTGTATTTTCTGTAAGGTCTCAGGTTTAAGGGCTTAAGATGAATACTAAGACAAATTATCCTTTGACATAACAGATTCTTTGGGAAGTTATTAGAACCAATGAAAGACATCATGGTGGGGGCTCTGAGGAGTACTGAGGCCCCCCATAGGGTCCCTTCTTGGAGGTTTCAGAGACACAAGAGAGTTCCTGTCATGTTTGATGAGTGAGTAGTTCATAGTACACACTTGCCTCATCTACAGCTATTGAAATGACACCTTGTCAGAAAGGGAAAGGGCAAAGGTTTGCCCATTCAGTTAAGGTAAGTCCATCACCCAGATGTGGCACATGTAGCTCCTAACTGCTCAGACTGCTTGGTAAACCTCCTTTGGTGAAGAGAGGTTTCTAGATGCAGCGGCAAACTCTCTGGGTACCTGCCATTTTGCTGTTGATAATAAAAACTTTGAAGAAGCTAGGATATGGCAACATAATAAAGGCTACATTCTGCAAACTTAGAGCCAATACTACCCTAAATGTGAAGAAACAATGCATTCCCAATAAAATCAACAAGGATGAATGTTGGTCTCTGAACTACAGCAAATAAGACAAGAGAAGGAAACAAAATAGGAAGATAAGTCAAATTACCCTGTCTGCAAACGATGTGATCTTATGCAGAGGACACCCTAAAGACTCCAGGAGAACCTTGGAACTAGCACTGTTTAGCAAAAGGTCAGTGCTAGAGGTTGCCACAATACCAGATTTCAAGTCATACTGTAGAGCCATGAGAGCAACAGTGTGGTACTGGCACAGACACGGGGTCGAGGGAGTAAGAGAGGATCCAGAATTAAGCCAAGGCAGCCACTGTCACCCGAGTTTTGGCAGAGATGCCAAAATGTGTATGAGAGAGAAAAGGCAGTCTTCAGCAAACTTGGTACTTGCACGAAGAAGAGTGGAAGTAGGTCCACATCCCTCATCCTGTCTAAGGGACTCAAAGCTGATGAACTCCAAAGCAGTTACAGGAAACCAGTAGAAGCTCTTCCTGTTGCAGGCAGCAGCAAGGGCTTTCTGCAAGAGACCAGTCACTTGGCGAATTCCATCAAAAACTGGAAAGTGACGTTGTGTGAAATGAAAGAGCTTTTGTGTAGCAATGGAGAGAGTCGCCGGAATGAAAAGACAGCCCCCAACAGGGAAACTCTCACGTCTATGTGCTCGACAGAGAATTAGGAGCTAGGAATGGCTCAAGAAACCAAACGTCTGCCAAGAAATCCAGCTAATTGAGGTTGAAATCATGGTGGAGGAGAGGGGTATTTCTCTGTGAGGTTGCAAATTAAACCCGTACGCCACCATCTCCTTTGTCTCCTCCGTACCCAACCATGATTTATACTGTTCCCCAAATTAAACCCTTTAGTCAGCCTTATTCCTCTCTTTCCACCAGTCAGGGAAGCATCTTTAATTCTTTATTGTTAAATGTTTTAACCGAGCTAGTTCATCTTCAACTCCATTGCCCACCGCCCTGGTGCCTTCAGCCTCTACTTCCCCTGCTGTAAGAGGGGAGTGGCAGTCTCTCCTTGCCTAGCTCCCTGAAGGCTGCTAGCCTCAAGCATGATGGCAGATGAACAGGTGTGCTGTGGAATAATCCTTTACTGTGAATATGTACTGCTCTCATTGGTTAATAAAGAGACTGACTGGCCTATAGCAAGGCAGGATAACGTTAGGAGGGGCAATCAAACGGAGGAGGCTGAGATGAAGAAGGGGACAATCAGGGAGACTCTAGCCAGCCACCAAGCAAGGAAGATGAGTAAAAAATGAGGTGAGGGGCCATGAGCCACACGGCACAGCATGAATAGAAATACAGGTTAACTTAAGTGTAAGAGTTAGCTACTTACGAGCCTGAGCTAGTCACATTCATCCTCTGAGTCTGGTTATTCGGGACCGGGATGTCAGGACAGGAAAACGTCCCTTTACACAGGTGTGTGCTGGCCCTGGCTTTCTGCGCCACCAGGCATCCTGTGAAAGCTGTGTGGATGGAGACCCACTATGCCTGCCTGTTTCCCCGGAGTCCTGTTCTTGCTCTGTGATTTTTCAGATCTCAAGATTTCTTGGCCTTCCCATGAAAGAGAATAAAACAAGAGCTGTCCCAAGAGCTGGCAGACCTCCAATTATTTAGTCAATATTCCTGCTGTCCCCACTTCTATTTCTTTTCCCTTTAAATCAAAATGGTGGGGCACCTAAGCACAGCTCATACACTAGCACACAAAGCCACCAAATCACGGCATTTTGCATTTACCTTGTAAATCCTGAAACACTCCATGTGTTTAATTTTTCTTTTCCAGAACCACAAGATGAACATAAAGATAAAACCTGCTGAGTAGAAAGGCACCAATGAGAGGTTTCTGTTAAAATTCTAACTAAATTAAATTTAATTTACAAATAAAATTCTTTTTTTTTTTAATTTCCATGTTTACGATCCACATTAAACCGCTCAGACAGAGACACGCCCTTGTATTGAGCTTATCTCAGGGGACGGGCCCTCTCCTCACCCAGGACAATTTGTCTCATTTGGGCTGAGTTGTGTTCTGTTGAGTGCCACCCCTTGTTCACTCATGGAAGATAAAGTGAGAGTTTCTGCAGTAGAGAGAATAGACAGGGAGACCTAACCTATCCTTGTCCACCTCCTCATCTCCTGGGGAAAGATACATTTTGTTTTTCTGACAGCCACAGAGAAAAATCCCATGTTCTCAGAAATCTGCAAAGAGAGGTTCCAGTTAGTTCTAAGTGGCAGTCAGGCTCTCTGTCCACTCTCCCTGCATATCATCATCTTTCATCTTAACCTGCTTCCAATTGGGTCCTTTCTTCCCAGCCGTGGCAGACTAGGAGAGTGCCCGGGCATTAGGGAGAACAGGACCTTGTGCCGCTCTCAGAGCCTAGACAGGATGGTGGATATGCTTGTGGGCTCAAGGCAGGACATCCAAAAGCTGGACTGGACACTGACCTTGGGGACAGAGAGGTAAAGAGTAAGCAAGAGTGAAGCGAGGGTTGGCTGGAGAAAGGAGAGGGACAAGCTGTTGTTGAATGAAGGAATGATTGAATAGATAATATTTGGGGTGTTCAGACACTTAACTTTTAAATAAATAAAGGCTGAATTCTTAACTCTTATTGATTCTAAAGCCAATGCCCCTCTTGACTTTTCAAATAAAATGCATATACATGTGTGTTTGCTATTTTTAGAGTCATCTCAATTCATGAGAAACTGTCTAATCTTGCACAAATTGCTGAGCTATCATTACCATCGGTTCCTGAAATTGCTTCAGATGAAAATATATATGAATCAGTAGAACCCGAAGAAAAATCAGTTGATTCAGACATAGAAGTAAGTACATCACTAACTGATGGCAAAATTAACTTCCAGTTGTAGGACGGATCTCACTACACCTCATTTAAGTTAGTGCTTACTTTGTTAGAGCAGGACTATGTAACTAATCTGAATTTAGTGATTCCCCAACCTTCTGTTTTCTTTATGCTACCAGATATGGCATAACTCTTGTATATACATTAAGTGTTCACATGTACCTGTGTATGTGGGAATATGTGCACATGCACGTGTGTGCATGTGGAAGCCACGGGTTACTCTCAAGTATCATTCGTCAAGATTCTGGCCACCTTGTTTCTCATGGCGAGGAATTTTACTGAACCTGGAGTTCACATATTAGGCTACAGTGGCTGGCCACTAGGCCCCAGGGATCATCCTGTTTCTACCTCCTAAGCACTGGGTTTACAAGAATGTCCCAACCACGCTTGGCTCTTATATTTTTATTTTTATCACGAGTTCTGGGGGCTGGCACTCAGGTCCCCATGGTTTTAAGGCAAACGCTTTACCACCCATGCTATCTCTGGCCCAACATGTATCCTGAGAGGAAAGAAAGGGGACAGACCACATATCTGTCCCTCACATTTCTATTATGTCACATGCACTAACATTTTGTTGGTTAAATAAGTCTTATGCTGTCGGTGCCAATAATCTCACCACCAGCTTGCAAGTAGAAAGTCCAGAATGCTATCGAAATGGTGCTGGTGGCAGTCAGGAATCATTTTTTGTTTTCTGTGTCAAGTTTAGATGCTATTGATTTTCTGTTTAGATAGTTTATGGTTTGGCAAATGTATTACCCCCTTCTTCCCGATTTCTGCCTCCCCCTTCCCTTCTGAATATTGTCCTATCACTGCATGTATTGGGAACCATACCTAGTGTTTATATTTTCATGGCCCAGTAAAAAGTGCTAACAGCTGAGGCAGGACGTTTGGTCACAATCTTTTCTTGTATATTTGGTTTCTCATGACTAATTTTTTTTTAATCCTTCACTGTTTCCCACTTGTTACATCTGGATTTTCAGGTGTCCATCCATAAATTTTTGACTCAAGAGCTCAAGCTAATCGCATAGTTTCTCAATCCCACGTTCATCTGCCTGCTGTCACTGCAAGGAGGTTGTTCAGAGCCAGCTTGTGTGGCTGGTTCTGGCCCTCCCCTGCTGATCTCCTGGTTGAGGCTGTTATCAATCTGCTTTTCTTCTCTGAAGAAAAGCTTCAGGACCTCTTCTTTAGTTAGATCTTTTGTTTTCTTAAGCCATTTGTCCAGGCGAATGTGTAACCCATTACCAATAATAAAACATCGTTAATTCTTAAAGAATAATACTTACATGGCTCTTAGTTTTCTTACTTAATGCATCTATACTCTTTTAATAGGTGAATGTGTAAGAACTGGCAACTTTTCTGATTTTCAAAGGATATTTCTTGGTGTTTTCAGTCTCAATTTACCAGCAACATGACTAAAAGTGTTTTCTGTTCTTATGCAAGTTAGCAGCCCCTATGTAAGAGACTCTATCAGGCCAGACAGCCTTTGTAAAAAGCCATTCTCAAGCAGAGTCCTCTGCACTCTCTGCCAGGATTTACAAGGAGCAGATGTCTTAGAATCCTCATTGTGCATCCTTTTCAATAGCCTCAGATGGTACCATGCTTACTGTGCGCACTGATAAACTGAGTGTGGCATTAAGTCTCGCAATAGGTCAGAGAGCTCACACGATCTCAGACTCAGGAGATTTTGTAGAGAGATTGAGATTATACATTTCTTTCACGAAGAGCACGTTGCCCTCTCAAGTCTGCTTGTCTGCTCTCAAGAACTCTCTTGACTTCTGCTCATCTTTTGTAGTGTACTTACAATCAGTTCTTAGTCACAAACTTATCAGAGTGCTATCTGTGAGACACCGTCTTGAATATTCTCTGCTTAAATTATTCCTTGGACTTTTCTCCATAGTTAATATATGGAAAATTGTTTTCTTACAGATCTGCCTGTCTTTTAGCTTTGATTGTCTGAGGCAGGAAAATGTCTATAATAAGAGTAAGGACTCTAGACTGTTCTGCCACTCCGCCTTACTACTTGGTCAGACGCTTACTCTTTTTTCCAAGACTAATTTTCTTTTCATCTCTAAAATAAATAATCTCCTCACACAAAGATAGGCTGTTTGGATAGAACTGGAGTTTCCAGGGTGACCATGGTCAGCGTAGGTGTAAAATTCTTCTAAGACAACAAATGTCTGAGTCAGGAGGTTGGCTGAGAACATAAGCAAGTCAAGAATAAATAGGGCTGTGGGGGTGGACAGAGGGATCCAGAGGACCTGCGTGTCCTTAGGGAAGGCCTGTAACTTGCTCTCATGTTCTGGTTTGGTGCACTGGGGTCAACCAGATAGGAACCGGCCCTCCTCAATCACGAAGATTCAAAATCCTCTGTATCTTTTAATGTATTTCCCTCACTTAGTGTTACGTTAGCATTAAAGAGTATTTTAGTAATGTTCCAGTTCTTGTTGGCTCTGTACGTGAAAGAACATCACCAAATAGAAGAAGCTGTATTTGCTTAGAGTTGAATTGGCAAGTGAATTAGTTCGCAGCAATTATAGGGAATGGAAGTAACATATTCTTTTTTTTTTTTTTTTTTTCCAAACGATATTACATAGCACTTAAAAAAAAAAAAAAAAAAAGCTAGATTCTGGTTCATATCAAATCTCATTGACTAAATTTGTCATGCCAATTCTCACTGCGAGCTAATTAGACGCTAACTAGGACATTTGAAGAGATCAATTCTGGTCTAGAATTGAATAGGAATTAATGGCTTCTACAGTGTGATATTTCTATTACATATTATTGATAGGTTACTGAACATAAGGATATAAGTCGAGTGTCTTTGGTTGCTATATGAGGTGTGGGTTTTGTTCATTCCGACTTTCTTCCTTTGTGTTTTATTTTTTCCTCAGGTTCTTCCTATTTTCTTTTATTGTTTCCTTTTCCAAAGTCCCTCAGGTTCAGAATAAGCCAGGGACTTTGGAACACAGATAATTTAAGATAGGTCAGGGAGGCTACACAGCAGGTGTTCAGACCACTTCCTACAGGAGCAGTGGCTCAGGATGGCTGACTTCTCCAACTCTTACAGCAAGCAGAATGGGCACATCACAGCATTGAAAGGACGGGTTGTAGCTCCGTTACCAGAGCGTTTGCCTAGCATGGGCATAGTCCTGGGTCTATTCTCCAGCATACCACAAAACTGGCTGCAGTTTTACAGGCCCATGCCTGTAAGCTTGCACTATGGAAGCAAAGATTAAGAAGGCCAGGAGTTCAGGTTAAAGATAGCCTGAGTTACAAAAGCCTCTGTCTCAACAAAACAAATCAACAAACAAAGGAACAAAAAAAATAGGAAAGATGTCTGCAAGCCATGCTGATCTTAAGGTGTAAACACCTTATTTGGAGGGAGAATATGTTGATATAAGACACCCATTATGTTTGCCAAATTGTACAAGGTTACTTCAGCAAATATTTATGGAATTCCTGAGCAGTATAAATAGATTAAATTTAGCATAATATTAAAAGTTCCAAATATAGAACTACTGTGGTGACAGAAGCCTGGAGAAAAAATACACCCTGGCTTTGGCATTCTCTAGTCTCTGAGAAACCGTTATTGGCAGACACTTAGGGAACTCTAAGACATATGGGGCAGTGCACTGGGGAGGAGTGGAGGCGAGTCTGGACTGCAAGACAGAGGTAAGAGTTCTCACCACACAGTGCTGGAGGAGGAGGCTGTCTCCCTTCCCCCTCCCTGGGCTGAGAGCCGCTGAGGTGAAGCTTCTTATTCATCTCTGATTCCCACTCCACTGTGTGGCCTGTAGGGGACGGCCCACAGAGAGTGACTAGTAAGTGGCGAATGGACTTGGCTATGTAGGAAAGGGCCTTGGGGGAAGTCAGCTGGGTTTAGGGAAGTTGGAGAAATGTGCACCCCACTTGAATGGGCATCTCACCCTCCCTTGTGATAATCACCCTTGTGAGAACAGATGGAGCAGGGATTTGAAGGTGGGAAGCGTTTCTCTCAGTGTGGGTCAAAGATGAGGATTCCGACTAGGTGTGACAATTGACTTTAGTGTGTTGGAGTTGCTCAGTGGTCCACAGAGTCTCATAGAATTCATGAGGTTTTCTTTCAAGGAAAAAGACTAAGCCTGGCTAGGGGTCACTTCACCTCTCTGGCCCTCATCAAAGCCAAGCAGTACGCTTCCCACTCCTTCCTGTCTAGGAATGCTGAGCTTAGCCCTTTCCCGAGTCTGTACTAGCGAGGTCATGTGAGGTGCCCAAAGGTCTGGCCTCAGCATCGACCCGTTCCACACTATGTGCATGGGATTTACCAGAGCCAGAGCAACAGCGCATTGCTGAGGCCAAATTCCTGTGTGATAGATGTTGACACAGGCAGCAGAAGGCATCTGTCAGGAAACCCGGCTCCCTTCATCTGTCACCAAGATGACGAATGGTACAGACGAAGCCATTTTGCTTGATGGCTCTTGATGAAATCATGGCAGTAACCCATCATGACTGTTACTGAAACACCTTATAAAAACAAGTCAAGAAGCCAGTGAGAAGTACAAGTTTAATAAAGTTGTGGAGGTATAGACGTGTGCTTCCCTCTATATGGAAATGTGGACCAGAACCTAGAAGGCCATCAGGTGCAATGATCAATGCCTGGCCTCCGCCGCCCCCCCCCCAGCCGCCGGGCCCCCCCTCTCCCCTCCCCCCCACCCCGTCATCATTGTTACCTTTATGAAGCTTGCCTAACGCTCAAATGATGTGACTAGCCTCCTATCCGATTGTTTTTCCCCTCACCGCAACATTTTGAGGTGGGCAGAGCTTAGCTCCGACAATCCTTAAAAAAAAGAAAAAAAAGATTAATTATTTTTTATGTATGGAAGAGTTTGGCCTGCACATGTTTGCACAACACATGCATGCCTGTCTGCCCAGTGCCTGCAGAAATCAGAAAAGGGGGAGCCAGAGCCCCTGGAACTGGAGCCTCGGGTGGCTCCAAGCCACCATGTGTGTGCT
Organism: Cricetiscus sungorus; assembly: GCA_030556225.1. Classification (NCBI taxonomy): domain Eukaryota; kingdom Metazoa; phylum Chordata; class Mammalia; order Rodentia; family Cricetidae; genus Cricetiscus; species Cricetiscus sungorus. Next base: position 8,852,797 of record JANBXA010000395.1, on the reverse strand, counting down.
GGAGCTGTGTGCTTCACCGCTGAGCCCGTCCCCCCCTCCCCCCTCCCCTGCCCTGTGCTTCCATCTTGCTGTTTTAATCCCTTTAGTGGTAAGGAAAGGAAAAGGACTCTTGGTCAAGTGAAGCAGGCTGGGAAGGTCTGTCAGAATGCACAGTAAGCCTGCGTGCAGCTGATGAGCAGACAAGGCACAGTGAGGCAACAGAACTTGGGAGTGAAGAGTCAAATCTGCACTCAGACCTGAGGGGGACACAAACACTGCCTCATCCCGCCTCTTCCTCCGCTCACATCCCTAACCCAGGGGCTGCCTCTTACCTTGTACCTGCAAGGGCCGACACTGGCTCTGGTAGTGTTGTGTTTTCCCCAGGAAGTTTGCATGACAGGGAGTCTGGTTGTGTCCAGCCCTACCTGTGGGGAGGCCCTCTGAGGTCAGCCCTACCTGTGGGTCTGAGGTCCACATCTGAGGTCCACACGTAAAGGCAACTGTGTCCCTACAGTCAGGCCATACCAAGCCATCAGCAGATAATGTCCAACACGCCATCGCCTTTTTCCATTGACTCCTCTTACTACCCTTTCCGTTCTGTTCCCGGCTAACACCCATTCCTTTCTACTTGAACTCCTCACCTCCAGCCCCTGTGATCTGAATCTCATCATCCTGAGGAGTTCTCCTCAATGGAAAAGTCATTTCCCCAAACCATATTTTGGTGTAAACTATCCTACTTGTCCAAGGAAGTGGATACTATAGCAACAGACATTCATGATTGAGCCCAGTTCTTATTTTATCCACCTTGCATGCTTTCAAGTAAACTAGAGGACTTGAGCAAATGACTTCCTGTTCTGTCGCAGCTTGGAAATCAGGGCTGAGTGACATCAACTAATCAGTGTGGCCTACTTGCCCAATAACACCAGAATCACCCTGTTACATTTTTCTTTCTAGGCCATGATCCTCGAATGTTGCTCTGAAATAGTTGCTCTGTTTTCCAAGGACAAGGAGCCCACACCACTGACTGAGGTATGTGCCTGTCCTCTGATACTGTCTGTGGTCAGTCGCTGATATCCCTTTTGCTGTGTTAACAATAGCAGATTACTTTGGTTAAAAGTATTCTTCCTTAGAAAACTTCAACTGGTGCAGAAAATTATAAAAGAGAATTTGAAAAGAAACACTTCATGGCCATCATGCCATGAAAATCCCTCCAGCATTTGGAGAACATCTAGAATTTTCTGCATGTATACACAAATTTAGAATTTTTACATCATTGAAATCAACTTTACATGCATCGTGAATCTTGATGTTTCCTCGACCAGTGTGATGGTTAGCAAGAAAATGACCCCCATAGGCCAATGGCAAGTGACACTATTAGGAGGTCTGGCCTTATTGGAGTAGCTATGGCTTTGTTGGAGGAAGTGGTCCCTGGGGGTGAGCTTTGAGGTCTCAGATAGTCAAGCCGTGCCCAGTGTGGCTGTTACTTCCTGCTGCCTGTGGATCTGGATGTAGAACTCTCAATTCCTTCTCCAGCACCATGTTTGCCTGTGTCCCTCCATGCTGATAATGAACTAAACCTCTCGACAGTAAGCCAGCTTCAATTAAGTGTTTTCCTTTGTAAGAGTTGCCATGGTCATGGTGTCTCCTCACAGCAATAGAAACCCTAACTAAGACAACCAATAATGTCATAGAGAATTTTTTGTATGTAAAAAGTCTACTGTGTCATATTTAGTGCCTTGGAATAATCTCATACATTTGCTCACCAAGCAGTGTTTACATAGCCAAATACTTATCACTTACAACATATCTTGGGGTATGTGTGTCTATACATATGAGCACATATAAATACACTGTAAAGTTTATGGTTTTAGCCATTTGATGTACTGGGCAGCTGTTAAGTTCCAATGTGTGCGCATGTTTCTTTCACCCATCTCCCAAACTGCTTCACTACTCCAAGCAGCAACTCTACTCATGAATAATTGCTCCGTATTCCTCATCACCATCCTCCCCGACTCCTGATGACCTCATTTCTACTTTCAGTGTCCCAGTTTGCCTATCCCGGTGCATTATAGAACTGGAATTGAGTCACACTTGCCTCTTTGTGTGTGGAGCACTTAATTTAGCATAATGTTCTAACGTGATTCACAGTGTAGCACATATCAGTATTTCATTTCGTAAAAAATTGTATTTGCACTGTGTCTGTATACCATGTATGGTTATCCATTCATCTGATAATAAGTATTTGGTTTTGTATTACTTGAGTGTGTGTGTGTTTGAGTCCTGGCTTATTTTTAGGAATATAATTTAGGAATATGGTAATTCTATGCTAAACTTCTTAAGGAGTTTCCAAACTGTTCATTTGTCTCGCCCAGCACATACGCAATTTTAGACACATGCAGACAGTACTCAGGGTTCTAATTTCCCTACATTCTCATCAGAGCATGTCACTTTTCCTGTTTTTTTTTTTTTTTTTTTTTTTTTCTCAGTAGCCATCTTGATGGAAGTGAAGTGGTGTCTGGTTATTTGATAGTGTTTCTTTAATGACGACTGATGTTGAACATTTTCTTATGTATCTCTCAGCCATCTGCATATCTCCTCCAGGGAAATCACTCTCCAATCCACTGCCCATTTTTTGAACTAGTATAGATGATGGCAAATGGCTCTTTGGAAATGACACTCGTTTTCTCTCCTGTCAATCACTGATGAGACAACCAATTTGCCAAAACTCCCGTCTATGGTAGTAGGCAATCCTTAACCTCAGCCTGATCCAGATGGCTGTCTTACAAATGAAAAATAGTTTCCTGATCGATATGTAAAATAAGAAAAAATAATAAATATAAAAAATAGGAAAAAAGAAAACTAGCATATTATTACTTTTTATTTATTATTAATAAGTCCAAAGAATTTTCATGTTTGGTGGCAACTTCTGTTTTTCCCTTGTGAAACAGTGGCCACTTGCGTACTTCATCATCACATATTTAAAGTGAACTGTCTGTCTGTCTGTCTGTCAGGAAATTTTGTATTAGCATTGGACTGTGAATTGGGCCAGCAATATGATCCTCCTCCCATAGAGCTAGGTTCCCTTTAGTGGTGGAGTAGACAGCATGTACTGCCATCATCACCACCACTAGCAGCAGCAGCAGCGTAATTTCTGAGTCTTTTTAAATTGCTAAAACAAACAAACAAACAAAACCCTCATGGAGCAATGTATTAGAATAGTGAGTGTCAAATTGTAGCCTGTGAATACATTTATACTGACAGTTTTAAATAACGATTTACTGGAGATTTACTTGTGGTGTGTATGTACTTTCCAGAGCTGGGTATTAAAAACTGTATGTCCTCCAAAGCCCATTTTTCCCCTTTTCTTCCCCTTTCCAGAAGACATTTGCTGGTTTTTCTGATAGGGTCATAAGGTTTATTAGGTCATGGTTTATGGGAAAATGTCTGAAGAGGTGACATTTGAAGAACCAAGGGTACATTGTACTTACTGTGCCTTTCATAAGATCCTTAGCTTTGAGGACAGCAGCTGACACAGCTGTTCCCAAAGCAAAAATACAAACAATCTATGTTTGCATTTTCACAGTGCTTTTTGAAATTAAATGTAATTACCTTTAGATTTGAACTCCTGACTATAGGTTTTTCCCCTTTAAAAAATCCACTTGATAGTGTGTCCCTGGTCCATTTTTATATGGAGAACTTACTTTGTATTAAATAAATATATAGCCCTACTGAGGTAGACAGAGCAAAATCAAGCTTGAATCTAATTTTGAACATTTTGGGGAGGGGTGGGATCTCTAGAAGAAAAGAATGAATAGAAGTTGTGTGTGTTGGGGGGCATGTGCACAAATGTATACTTGTGTGTTTAAGTGTATGGTATAATGGTATATGCCTATGTGTGTTCATATGTGCATGTGTGTGTGCATGGGTGTATGTATGTGTATGGTGTGCGTGCATTTGTGTATTGTGTGGTGTGTAAATGCACGTGTGTGTGTGTGTGTGTGTGTGTGTGTGTGTGTGTGTGTGTGTGCATGTGTATATAACCAAGGGAGGATTCACTATATTCACTTACATGACTGGAGGCTAGATGGTCCCACAATGGCTGTCTGTATGCTAGAGGGCCAGGAAACCCAGAAGCTTCTCAGTCAAAGATGCTGGAAGCCTCAGAACAAGGTAACCAATGATGTGGCGCAGTCTGAGGATGCAGGTCCGGGAACGCCCTACAGTTACCAGAGTGCATTCATGCAGAAGGGCGCAAAAAGCTGGAGCCAGATGCCCACAGCCACCAGCATCTGCACTAAGTACAGCCTTGCGGGAAAGGTGCCTCGTGAATGTTCCGGCTGGCCGCCTCCTCCCACCTTTCTTCATCAGACACTCAGCCAAGGAAGCAAGGTTGGCTCTTTCCCGCTCACTTGCTGTCTCCCATGACAGTTATCTTCACAGATGCACTCAGAAGTGTGCTTGACCAATCACCGAGGCATCTCTCAACCTAATGAAGCTGACAATCAAAATTAACTACCACACGTGTTAGTAATGGATCACAAGAAGTGATTTTCATGAGATACATAATGAATACTGTCCGTGGGTTCTGGGTTCTGACAGATCAGGGTTGAAATCCGAGTCTTCGATGTTAACTATGATGTGGCCTAAGGCTATATATGTAATAACACCAGCTTCTCACAGTCATTGTGGGGATTAAAACAGTAATGTGTTAAGCATGTGTAAGGGGCCTGATATAAGCTATGCTTCAACCTGGGGGTATTTAAGCAAACTGTCATCATCGTCATCATCCTCATCATGTGTGGATGCTTCAGTTCCTGGCTAACAAATTTTAATCAGAGTCTTACTTAGTATCTAAATCTGTGTTTACAGTCTCAAAGCTAGAAGAATAAACACCATGTTCTTTACCCGTTAATGTAAATCATGATTGAATCTGTAGGAATTAGGCGGTATGCAGGATGACACCATGGGATCCTAGAGACGTAGAATCTACCCATCCAAGAGATGGTGTCTTCTACACTTGATTTCTGCTGAGAGGGAGACTTACCTAGCAGTGCTGGGACGGGTCATAGGAGTTTGTGAACTTGTCCCAGTAAGTAAATTCTTGGACAAGCAAAGTTATAGGTGTTAGGTTTTTTTGTTTTTTGTTTTTTGTTTTTTTGAGACTGTCCCACTGTGTAACAGTGACTGATGACCTTGAACTCACAGAGAACCACCTGCTTCTGCCTCCTTGGCGTTCAAGTTAGACACTACCATGGCTGGCCCTTTAAGCCATTTTTGTCACTGATGTGAGATCTTTTTATTCAAGAATTTTACTTTTTACTGAACATGCCTATCATAAGTTACCTTGGCTTATTTCATCTCTTCCTAATTAAAATAAATATTGCCGTGCAGAGCTTATAACAAAGAGACTTAGAAGAGCAAGGAGATAAAGAAGTCCGTGCTGACCTTCTTAATGACAATCATGGAGTAATGACAGCTAGCTATGATTTCATGTCACACAACAATAAAAAGTATTTCTTTAATTGCCCACACAGGTTTGAGTTATTAGTTTCCAAGCTGTCAGATAGGATTCAAATATGATGCTAAAATTATTCCGTCTGTCTTGCTATAACTAACCAATCATGAGAGAACGAAGCCCTTTTATACAACTCCCCTGTCCATCATTAATTATTGACTGTCAGCTGCATGCGGGGCGTTGGTTAGATACCTTCTATAACTGCAAGACACTGTAGATGAAAGCACCTCAGGCCTGCTAAATTAATGTTTTCTTATTTGTTTGCATGACACAAAGGAATTGCTCTAACTTACATACATATGTGCATGAGAGTGTAAGAATCGAGCAGATCAGTATGTGTGCATACAGCACATTTGTGCAGGCTACAGTCATACTGGAGTATTTGGAAAAGATGAGCCTGATTACATGCAGAGGTTGAAAAATAGATTTTATTTTGTACTGTACGTATTTCAGTTCAGCATTTCCAGCTAGGCCTAGCATAAGTAACTGACAACCATAGTAATATTTATTGAATGCCAATAAACCACCAGTAATCATAACAATACTAGGTCATACTTGTTGAGGACAGAGTGTGTGCAAACATTGCTAAATGTTTTGAATACATTAGTGGTGGTATTAATAAGGATGGCCCCTACAGGTTCAAATGTTTGAATGCTTGGTCTACTTGACAGGGATTAGGAGGTATGGTCTTATTTGAGGAATCATGTCCCTGTGGGGGTGGGCTTGGGGATTTCAGATGCTCATTCCGGGCCCCATGTCTCTCCCTTTCTTCCTGCTACCTATGGATCTGGTTGTAGAACTTTCAGATCCTTCTTCAGCACCATGTTTGCCTGCCTGCTGCACCATTTTCTGCCACACTGATAATGGAGTGAACACCTAAAGCTGTAAGCCAGCCCCAGGTACTGTTTTCCTTTGTAAGAGTTGCCATGGTCATGGTGTCTCTTCACAGCAACAGAACACCAACTAAGGCAACTATAGCTCATTTACTATTTGAAGAATCGTTTTTTGGTGTTTCTGTTTTTGTTTTTTTGAGACAGGATTTCTCTGTGTAGTCCTGGCTGTCCTAGAACTCACTCTGTAGATCAGGCTCGCTTTGAACTCAGAGAGTCATCTGCCTCTTCCTTCTGAGTGCTTGGATGAAAAGCATTCACTACCATCACTTACCAAATTGGAAGAATTTTATAGAGTTGACTGGAATTGATTTATTTTTAAAGAATTATTTGTGTGTGTGTGTGTGTGTGTGTGTGTGTGTGTGTGTGTGTATGCACATGCATGGCATCGTTGCCCCTTGGAGGTCAGAAAAGACATCAGATCCAGTGAAGTTGTATTTACAGGTAGTTGTGAACCACTGGATGTGGCTGCTGGAACCAAGCCTCAATATTTGGAAGAGGAGCAAGTACCCTCACTCTCTCCAGGCCCTCCTATTTTACTGATGAGGAAATTCAGGCACAGGAAACCTAACCTAGGGCTGGGAGTCAAGTACAGAGCTGCTTTAATCCAAAGACAGCAATGTACCTGTATCCATGGAATGTTGTTTTTCAACAATAGAAAAGAAAATGCTATGTGGAGTTGAGTAACAAGGTGAGAACTTAAAAGATGCTAATATAGACTAAGAAGGGTTGAGAAGGAAGGCAAAGTGCTAGAGGGAGGTACAGAGGCCAAGGGTGGTGTTGAGATATCTGTCTCTAAGGACAGAGGATGGGCCAGGACAGAGAAGCAGGGAGCAGAAAGCTCTAGGACTCTTCAGTGATCAAGATGGAGAAGGTTACCAGGGAGTCCGATAGGAGGCAGTGGTGATTTTAATTTTCCCAGTGAAGTGGCACAAGTACTCATTGTTGGAGCGAGTCAGGTGGGCTGGGGGCACCGTCTTCTAAAAGAGAGGAGAGGATTGGATATTCATCAGAGAGTGGGATGGCCGAGGAAGTTGGCGCTGCACAAATGAAAGGACTGGGGGCCACACCCAGGTTCAGGATTCCCAGTGTCTTATGGCCCTGGTCATCTTGGCTTGACATAAGGAATGACTAGAAGTGTAAGAGCGAAGCTGGTATTGGATGGGGAGAGCTGCTGAAGCCATGGCCAGGACAAGTGCTTCCCCCTGGACCCCAAGTTCCACATATCTATTTCTTAAGCTTCTAAATTAAAAAAAAAGAAAGAAAGGAAAGTAAAAACAACAAAAACCTTGCTTCCTTAAAAATATTTCTATCTGACCTACACATCCTTAATGACCGTAAAATTCTTCTGACTTACACGATGTGGCTGTGTGCTTGATGGATGGTTATTTTTTTACATGGCTGAATTCCCTGTGCATATATACAATTGTTTTTTATTGTTAAAAATAATTGTTCAGGGGCTCAGTGGCAGAAAGCTTGCCTAGCATGGCTGAGGTCCCAGATTCAATCCAAAGTACAAGCAAAAATTAGTTTATGATACGTTTCTGATAGAATATTGCCATCAACCATGTGCGGGGGACTAATGGTTACCCTCCCCCCCCACTGTGCTAGTGTCCTTTAGTTTATTTAGTCATTCACTCCTTGTTCTAATATACCTACTCCATCATGAGATGATGGGAATCTTATCATCGTTCACAGCCTCTTATGAGCCTTCACATGGCAGCTGAAATGATTGCTGCACCATGCTGGTATCTTACTGGATTATTGTGTAAAATGGGTAAATAATGCATCCAAACCTATGCTAGCTTAATTGTGATTGTGGCCTTTTAAAAAAGTTTATATTCATTTATTTGTGTGTGTGTGTGTGTGTGTGTGTGTGTGTGTGTGTGTGTGTGTGTGTGTGTGTGTATGCACGTATGTGCGAGTGCATGCTTGAGAGAGAGATAGAAAGTGAGTGAGTGAGACAGAGACAGCATGTCCTCATGACATAGGTCAGGTATGGATGACGGAGGACAACTTTTGAGAGGCAATTCTGTCTTTCTACCAATGCATTGTGGGCAGTCAAACTCAGGTCGTGAGACTTGGTGGCAAGCACCTTTACCCATTGAGCCAGCTTCCTTCTGCAGCCTTTGGCTTCTATCTCTTGGCATGCGATAGTTTTTAATCAAACTAACTCTCAATGCCATACATCTCTATTTGTCTCCTATTAGAATGCTGACTAGACCTAATATAGTGAGATTGCTTCCCACTGTGTTTTTATTCTCAGGCCTTTGTCCAGTGTCTGGTCCCAGAGGTGTTGTTAGTAAATATTAAAGGAATGAGTGCTTTGCAGTTCATCTTCCAAGGATAGCCCTGAGATTTCAGTTCTACTCTTTCCATGAACATGGGCACTGTTCATGGGCAGTGTCAGTCATTAGTTAAGCAGGCATCTGGGGAGTGTTTCTTTTGAGGTAGCCATAGGACAAGGCACTAGAAAAGCAGAGGAAAAAGCCTGGATTCCTGCCTTGAAGAGCACCTACGGTTTACTTGGAGGGGCAGGCAGCCTCAGCACCATTATCCTTATTTCCCTAACAGGCTCTTGCCACAGCTCGGGAGGCAACAGACTTCAGACTTCTTTGGACACCTTCTTCTTCTCCTTCTCCTTCTCCTTCTCCTTCTCCTTCTCCTTCTCCTTCTCCTTCTCCTTCTCCTTCTCCTTCTCCTTCTCCTTCTCCTTCTCCTTCTCCTTCTCCTTCTCCTTCTCCTTCTCCTCCTTCTGCTTCTGCTTCTGCTTCTGCTTCTGCCTCCTCCTCCTTCTCCTCCTCCTTCTTCTTTGGGTTCACTGGTTCCTTCCATGAAATTTAGTGATCCAGTGTGAAAAGTTTTTATCAATCTGAAAAATGATCACACGGTAACAAAGTAGGCTTAGCAAAACACAAACCTGGCCAAGGCTTGTTACAGGACGTTTTCCTGATTGGAAAGAACAGGGAAAATATGAGCGTGAGCTCTGCAGTAGGCTCAGTGCTGAGGTCATGGTTTGGAGTTTGTTATGAAGATGGAAGTATGAGCCAAACCTTCAAATCCCTGAATGCAAAGTGTTGTACTCCAGGCAGCCTGACACCCCCCCCCCCAGGAACTGACAGAGTGTCCCCCACCCCGGCACATATGGCAAGCAGTACCCTGGTTGTTTATGCAGGTGCAAAGGTCTCTTTAAGAGACAAGATCCTCCTACTTTCTGCCATTTCTCTGAGGAGGCAGGCAGATCTGTCTATCTATCTGTGTCTTCTCTCTCCTTTCCTTCACTTCCTTCCCTTCCCCAATAAAACTTTCTTCCCATGTAAGGTCTTTCTGATGTCATATTTGTGCCTCAGGCTATATTCATAGCACAAAGAGAAATGAAGTTTTTTGGGGGGGTTGGTCAGCTCCATGAGACAGATTTTATGGAGTTGAGTATAAGGCGCTGGGCTGGGCCCACGAGGGCAACAGAGACAACCCAGAGCCCTTGCCAGGGCGAAGTACACTATCTAGGAAGGATGGGCAGAGCTGGGGCTTACCAGAGGAAACTGTGGTGGCTGAGGTGTTTAATGAATGACTGTTGTGTATGAAGACACGGGAAAATGCAGTGAGGTACTGCGTCAAAGGACCGCCCCACATTTGATGGCTGACACAGGAGAATTGCCATGAATCTGAAGCCAGTTTGGGCTATATAGTAATTCTTGGCCAGCTTGGGCTATCAAGTGAATTCAAAACCAGCCTAGGCTGCAGAATGAGACTCTGTTTCAAGTCAAAACAAAAGAGCTGTCCAACGCCACACAGCTGGCAACTGTCACACCCCAAATAAGCCAACTGCAAATGTTCCTGTTAGCCATTGTGGTTATCCTGAAGCCAGCCTGCCCAGATTTTCCCTGGGCCATAGCACCAGGCCTCTGTGGTTGGTTGGGCCAGATGGCCTTGGATGCAAGACTAGGCCTCCAAAGATAGCAAAGCAAAATCTTCATTGCTGTCTAAGCTCTAGTTTAGATCAGTCCTCCAGGACTCCACTCCAGTGATCCCCAGTGCACCCACATTCAAGTTTGGGCACTGCCCTCAGCCCTGGGCCAGAAGGAAAATGCAGTCTATGAGCCAGAAGAGCTTGTGTGGCTTGGATGTGTAGCTAACAGGGTACCCAGTCTTCTCTGCGTAGAGGCTGCTCCTTGCAGAACCTTAGAAGTGCAGCAACCACACTATAAGCCATGCACACTGTTTCTTCTAGCACAAAGCTCTGCATTGTCCACAGCGGGTAATTAACTGAGTACCATCAATTAATTCTGCTAATACATGGGTGGGGGGAGGCGGACAATCACAGATTCTTCCTTCACGCTCTCTTTCATTTTCTTTCCTTTTACTTAATTTCTGTTGGCGGCAGCCACGAACTGTCTGAATAGATTTTTATGGGCATCTGGAGTTGCATCTTCCTTGCTTGAGACATTATCATTCTGTCCTCAAGTGAAGAGTACCCTTTGTGTGCAAGATCATGAGGCATCCACTTAATATCCTCACATTCTTTTAAAGACAATACCAGGTGACATCAATTCCACAGTGCTTTTAAAAACACTGCACTGACTTTCATTCCATCGTCTCACTGTTCACATCTGACTGTCAAATTTGGGTAAGGGAAAAGAAAGCCCTTAGAAAAAGGCCAGGCTATTAATGTGCTCTTCAAATGCTAAGAAAAGGCTACACTGTTTATAGCATTTCAAAACTGCTCATCTCTCCGAGATTTGCCAGCAATAGTGTCAAGGTGAAATACGCTCTTTTTTTTTTTTTTTTCCCCATGGAGGAACTGAGAGCCTCTGTGCTTCCTGTGCTCAGGCTTTGTGGACATGCAATTGGAGAGTGTGATGGGACTTGGGTGTGATTTGAACCATGGTATCATTATGAACGGGAGAGTATGTGTTTACTATCAAAGTAGCAGTTGTGTGCCATCCTCCATAAATCAAGCCTGGCTTCAGTACTGAAACTACAGGTCAGTCTCAAGGGGACAGTTAGTGGCTCTGTATAGCTTCAAAGGAAGTTAGAGACATAGGGACTCATTAGCCAATCTCATTTCTCTCTACTTTGGAAAATACTGAGTAAAATGATGAGTTTCATTTCCTTTATTCAGTTTGCTAAAAGATTCTGCCTGGACCTCGGAGCTGGGGAGTTGGCTCACAGTTGGGAGCATGCTGCCTGCTTTTTCAGGGGACTAGAGTTCGGTTCCTAGAACCCATGTCAGTCTTCTCAAAGCTCCCTCTAACTTCAGCTCTAGGGATCTGATGCCCTCTTCTGGCCTCTGCAGATATCTGCACACACATGGTACACACACACACACACACACACACACACACACACACACACACACCACAAACACCCCCAACACATATTTTAATGAAAGTATTTTTTAAAAGCAGACCTTAAACTGGATGCATTTGAGAGGTACAGGGGGTTTGCTGAGTTTGAAGCTAGCCTGTGCTGCTCAGTGAGTTTGAGGCAAGCCTGAGCTGTGTAGTAAGGCCTTTTCTTTGTTACAGATCCAATGGTGTAAATATATTTTCACTAGAGGTAAATGCTTACCCCTGATATGGCTGAATAAATTGGCAAAACTTTAAAATTTTCTTTTCACAAATATTTTGTAAATTCAGTTAAATATACAAAAGAAATAGCTGGAGATTTTTCTTTTCCAACCTGGTCCCACCGCCCTTCAGCCCCAAATAAACACACAGACACTATATTAATTAATTAAACTGTTGGCCAATGGCAAGGGCTTCTTACTGGCTAGCTCTCTCTTTATTATTAACTCATTTCAATTAATCTAAGTATTTCCACGTGGTCTCGTATTACTGGAGAAGGGCCCACACCTGTGTACTCCTTCAGTGGCTACATGGTGTTTCTACATGGTCTCGCCCCAGCTAACTCTCCCAGAATTCTTCTCGTCTCCTAGTCCCGCCTATCTTCCTGCCACTGTTGGCCAAACAACGTTTTATTCATCAACCAATAAGAACAACATATATACAGAAGGAACCCCATCACACTGGGCTTCTTTACATTTCCATGATGTTTTCATTTCAAGGGCATTCTGTAAAAGGAGCTAAGCACTGTTGTAACCTCTTGGGACTATCCTCCTTCCCACTGTCCATAATTCCATAGACAGCCATAAATCTATCCTCCCCCTAAACAGAATGCCCTGGGGATTCACACATTAATGTTTGGCTGCAGAGCTCTTCGTCACCCTCAGTGGTCATTGTCTGGTGCGGGGTGGATGCCAAGTGCTCAGTGCGGGATAGGTGTCTTCCCACACCACGTGCTCTACCTGCCATCCTCCTCCTCTGTCTGACTCTCCTTCCTGCTCTCTTTCCTCCTCCCCGGCCCCTTGGTAAAATCCATGCAATAATTGTCAGGATTCAAGGCACTAACATAAACAATGGTGTAAAGCATCTTACTGAACTGAAGACTCTTGGGCTCTTTCTAAGAGAAATCATCAGCCGCTGCCTGCTGTTGGTGGTTGTGTAAGAAAAGTGTGCAACTGCTCACGATGAGAACACAGGTAGTGTGAGTGGCTTTCCTTCCACACTGTGCATTTTAAGGTCTGCCCTTATTCGCCACCGCACTGGGAGCTGCTAAGTAACAAAACACAGCATTCTTTGATTCCAGCAGCATAGTCCCCAGCATAAAGAGTGAGCGGTGGTTCTTACAAAGCCTTTGCTTTACACACACACACATACACACACACACACACACACACACACACACACACACACACACACACACCCTCTCATTTCCACTCTCTAGTTGCCAGAAGTTAACCTCAGGAACTCCATCGGAAGTAAAAAAGCACCGAGTATTGTTATAACGGTGGAGTTTTTATTTCTATGTCCCTAGTCAAAAGCATACAGGCAGATCTCATGGAGATCCTTTTCGGGGGGTGGGGGGTGCATGCAGGGGACTCAGCTACACGGTACCAAGCAGCTAACTTGGCTGCTGAGTGTCAAAGTTCTGACCTATAAGTGACGTTAAACTCTGTGATGAGGGAAGGCAAGTTAGCCAGCGCAGACATTTCAGTTGGGGTGGGGCAGCCTGTGTCATGCTAACAAATAAGTCATAATGCTCGGTGTAGGTAATGGTGTGGACATGTGTGCATTTGTGTCTGAGTGTGCAGGAGCACGTGTAGCATGCCTCACCACCTTCTGCCTTGTTAGTCATTAGGTGTGCCAGGCTAGCTGCTCTCTGAGATTTCAGGGCTCCTCCTGCCTCCGCTTCCTACCTTGACATAGGATGAGGGCCAGCATCACAGGGTTGTGCTACGGCATCCAGCTTTACATGGCTTCTGGAGAATTGAACCCAGGTCCTCACACTTACATGGCAAATACTTTGCATTGAGCCATCTCCACGAGCAAAAGAAGATATATTTGCCTCACATCTAGTGAAGATGGAGTGCACAGATTTGTGTCTCTGCTGTCTGCAATGTTCTTCAAGGGCAGCAATGCCAGAGGAAAGAAGCCTCCAGAATTTCACAAGACATTGTTTTGTTTTGGTTTGAAGGTTGACTGCGTATCCTAATGTGCTGGCAGTCAGATAGCACAGACTCATTTGGAGTGATTGATCATAGGCTCTTCCTTTCCTCTGAAATGTGTCTCAGCCCAGGTAATAAATTCCAAAAGCCATCCTGGGCGGCTGTCATAATTTCTCTCATATCCTATGGCCGCGACCCAGTTTTCAAGGGTGTACCAGGGAGCATTGTAAAAACATACTGATGTCTTTTAGTGAGCACTAATAACTTTTTGTTACAATAGGATGTTGTAGAAATATCATGCATTTTTAAAGTAAAAATAATACAATAAGATAATATCAATGTCCACGTAGCAGTTATGACATATATGACAGATTCAACAATGGTCTTCCAGAGGAATCCCCAGAACCCATTGCCTTGTATGACAAAGAAACTTTGTGAATGTGATTGAGTTCAGGATAATATGAGGAGGAGACCCCAAAGGCTGTCATCAGTGCCCTTGTAAGAGAGTGCTTGTTCCAGAGGCTCCGATAGCAGAGGAGACACGGAGGCAGAGGAGCAATGAGCCTGGTTTTAAGATGGAAAAAGAAGCCATAAGACAAGGAGTGTAAATGACTTCTCCCCTTGGCCCTCCAGAAGAAGCCAATCCAGATGCTATCATAACTTGATACAGTTCAGCTAATTTTGGGCTTCAGCAAATCTGTTATGAATCACAAAATTTGCATGAGTGTGTGGCTTCAGTGACAGGGGACAAACACACCAACACATTCTAAGCTAAGCGTGGGACATCTTCAGATTCTGTTTGTACTTAACATAGGTGTTATTACTGTTGCTATTTCTAAGAGCGAAGCTGAGAGGCAAAAATTTTAAGCGGCTCGCCCAAGGTCCCTCAGCCAGCAGGTATCCTGGTCAGGCCCAGTGTGCAGGCTTGGAATATGTTCTTTAGCATTTTGAGAAAAACTGCTTCTCCCCAGCACCCAATTTTCCTGTGAGCATCCTTCTGCCGTGTCTATGAACTGCCCCTGGCCCATGCAGCATCACCCATCCCCACCCAATTTTATTATCCTGTTCCCCCATGGACTCAGAAATTTGTGGAAGATTCTAGGGGACTTCCCCAATGAAATGGCTGTGGTAGGCGCTTTTCCTCTGGGAACAGCATGAGCACCTCACTATCATCTTGGGGCAGCGATGACCTTGGCCCAGTAGCCAACCAAGTAAACAAAACCAATATGGTGACAGGTAAGCTCATAATAAAGGTGATGGAGCTGCTGGTACTACATGGTACAAGGGGGGCTGGAGGTCACCAGCCCCTCACCCAGGTGAGGAAGTCCAGCCAACCAATATTATTTCTGTCCCATCCCACTTGTCGCTGAAAATGATCTGGGGTGACGCAGGGGCATGTAGGAAATGGAAGGTAACACATGATAGTCCCTCCATCACTGCGTGGGACTTTGTAATGGTGCAGGTGTCTGAGGGTCACCCACACTCCTCTATTTACCATGCTCCTAAAATAAGCCAAGCCAGCTTCTCATTGGTTCACCAAACTGTACATGGGTGGAATCTTTTCTTTTGATCTATCACCGGCACCCTCTCTGGAGTGAGGGACGTTTTTTCTTGTCTCCCCAGGAAAAGCTGAGAGATTTAGGATTCAAGTGAAATTGCACATTTTTCTCTACTTAAGTTTTCAGGGAGATATTATTTAAGGGGATATATTAGTTCCAATCTTCTTCTTCTTCTTACTCCTTAATTGTTAATTCTCCTAATGTTCTGGGGGGGGATATTCCTAGGGTAATCAAATAGAATGATTCATAAAAGTGATATATTATACTTGTTTTTACCACAACTCCAAAGAGAAACATCTGGAAATTTAGCACAAGTATTGAAGTTATACTAGTTATAGTAGTTATAGTAGTTAAGTCTACCCTCAGCTTATATTGATTGCATGCCTGCATGCATTTTGCCATATTGCCATTGCCACTGTGTGTGTGTGTGTGTGTGTGTGTGTGTGTGTGTGTGTGTGTGTGTGTGTGTGTGTGGGTGTGGGTGCATGCCTGTACCTGTGCTGGCATGAGTGTGTACATATGAATGTGGATGCCAGGAGTCACACTGAATGTCTTCCATGATTTCTCGCCACCTAACTTTTTTGAGACTGTATCTTTAACTGAAGCTCATTCGTTGGCTTGGCTGGCTGGCAAGTGAGCTCCAGGAATTCACCTGTTCCAAGCAACCTGCATGGAGGTGACCGGTTTTGTTTGGTGGGTTTTTTGTTTTGTGTTTTATTTAGTTTTATTTTTGGTGTTCTTTTTGTTTTTAATATGTTTGCTTGGCATCTAAACTCAAGTCTTTAACCTTGACCAGCAAGCAGTTTACTGACTGGGCCATGTCCCTTGTCCCTAACATTCACAACTTCTTTTGAAGAAGCCAGTGTCCAATTACTGGTCACTATTGTAGCCAAAGACTTGACACCCCCTACCAAGTTCAAGGTGACACTGAAGGGCTGTTCCCTGTTCAAATATCCCCCATAAGACTGGCTTGGGGTTTGGCTGTGACTGCATTTTTCTCAACTTCCCCTTCTGCCCAATCCCATTTCCCTCATTTTCTCTGTGCATTAGTCTCCTGGTCGTTCCCTCACTAAAGCTGGGGAACTTCTGGAAACTAAATTCCATCTCAGAACCTGCTTTCTAGGGGCACTAGTCAACGCTATAAGAAATAACTGAGGCAACTTTTATAAAAAGAAAAAGACTGTTTTGGCTTAAAGATTTTGAAAGTGCAGTATACAATATACTGGCCTTACTGTCTTTTGTCTCGTGGTGGAACAGTGTGGAACAGAAAAGGGCCCTTATTAAATTCTGTGTCTAAGAAATGTTCCTTTAATTCTGCCCCTTCCAACACTTCAAAAACCACCAGCCCTTGAACTTACATTCAGTCCAGCATATGTGTCCTGTGTGCTGTCCTGTGTAATGTCGTCATGTACTATGTGTTGCCCTGTGTGCTGTCCTGTGTGTCCTTGTAGTGTCCTGATGATTATTGGATGCTTGACTTATGCTTGCTGTTGTAGTTAGAGCTTTTGATGTTTTAAAGGAGATTTTCTCTATTTGGGACCTTCTATTATTTCTTTATATGTTGAAACGCATTTCTTTCTGACAAAAGAGAACAGCTTCAAAGATTCTTTTCTCTAGATCTTGGAGTCTTGAGCAGTCAGAAGAAGCCTTGGGAAACACAGCCTCAACTTTCCGTCTCCTTCAGGGTCTCTTTTGGTCTTGAAGGATTGTTTTCTTCAACGATTCTTTATAAAAAGAGATGGCTCTGTGGGTGAAAGCCCTTGTCACGCAAGCCTGATGACCTGAGTTCAGTTCCAGGAGCTCACATGATGGAAGGGGAAAACCAACTCCCAAAAGTCATCTCTTTGTCTCCATATGCATGCTGTGTTGTGTATACATGCACATGGGGGCTTGTGAGTAAATGCATGTGTACATGTACACATACTCATACACACAAGTACAAAATTAAAAAGTTTAAAAGCATGTACTTATATGTAGAAGATACTGTCAGTTCTCCCATCTTCCATCAACTAGACTGTCCAGAGTGAGTTTCAATGGCAGTATATGCAGAATGAGTGTCATAGAGGGAAAGGGTTGTGATACATAAAAACATTTATTAGTTAATGTTCTAGGTCTTTTCCCCCTCTATTTCTGTGATGAACACCAGAAGCAAAAACAATTTGGGAGAGTAAAGGGCTTATTATAGGCTGTTCCTGAGAGAAGTCAGAGCAGGACCCAAGGCGGGAAGTGAGAGGCAGGAACTAAAGCAGAGGCCATGAGGAGTGCTGCTTACCAGCTTGCTCCTTATGGCTTACTCAGGTTGCTTTCTTACACAACCCACAATGAGCTGGGCCTTCCAACAACAACCATGCCAAGGCAACTCCCCGCTAGTTTTCTTATGAGCAATCTGATGAAGGCAATCCCTAAATTGAAATTCCCTCTTCCCAGATAATTCTATCTTGTTTCAAGTTGACAAAAACAAAGGAAAAACTGGCACAGCCTTACTTTACTTAATACTTAGGTCTGACTGCCGTGGTGCTGGGTTTCAAACCAAAGTTTAATGAAATCCACTAAGGCCCAGAAACCTTTATATATCTGAGGATTACCCAAGTACTGAGCTTGTTATACATTCCCCCACTGCCCCCAGCACCAAATGGTTTTATAATTTTCCAGTGCCAACTGAGTATTCAACAGTTAATTTAACCCAGGATTAGTAGGAAATCAGCAAGTTAAGGGTTCCATCCCATAGGGCCTGCCTTCATCTCTGTCAGCTGCAAATGGGGTGTCCATGCCATTTGTGCTTCTTTCAAGCCAGTTATAGACTTACAGGTTGCTTCCAGACTCAATAGTTAATAAAAACAAAAGGTAATAGCACTCACATAAGCTCTATTACTATGTTATAAAGGACACAGTGACCAAGGAACAAAGATGGAGAGATATACACACAGGACAAGGAAGGTCTCAGAGAAAGGATGGTGAGTGTCTATGCTCACTCTAAAGGCCTCATCTTCATACTTCCTCATGCCTTCACCTGAAGAAACCTCCAATAGGGTTATATGGGAGTTCCATTATGTAAGCCTACGTGTTTAAATCATTAGCTGTCCATGGGCTGATGGTGTGGCCCAGTGACGGTGATGGAGACTATTGAAGAAAAATCTGTCCTTCTATTCTTAGACAATATGCAATATGAGTCAACTGCTTGCACATGTTTTTTCCACACGTTGGTTTTTAATATCCAGTTTTCTTGTTATATCCAAATTTCCTCTTGCAATAACATTATTTCATTAAAATTTAATATTAAAAGATTTCTACCATCTCACCAGTATGACTGTTTGATCCCCTATTATATTAAAAATACTCTTCTGTCATATTTAAAGTTTGATTAACACAAAAAATTAGAGTGATAAAAAGATAATTTCATTCTCAGAAAAGTGTGGAATTTCCCATGGATGAGGGAAATTGTACAAAGGCTCTATCTAATTCCAAAGAATTGTGTGTTGTCTCTGTCAGGATGGGCAGAATGGTAGGTACCCTTGTTGCTGCCATGGGGTCATACTTTAATTAAGAACAGGAAAACCAAACATAATGAGTTATTTCTCATCCAGATTTTGATTAGATGGGTCATCTGTCATTCACAATATTGATTCTTAAGTAAGACACTATCACATCTGTCTTCTATGATACGTGTTCTCCCCAGTTTAGAAAAAAATTCCAATCAATCACTAACTTCAAAGAGAGGTGATATATTAACAGGAAGGAAATGTGGTAGAGAAACTTACATGTGAGATATGAATTTTCTTTCTTATTTTGGGACTATTACATTTTTTCCCCTGTGAATCTTGTGCTGTATTTTAAGGTTTTTGAAAGGAAGCCATTCCTTTCACTCATATCCCTAAAATTCAAAACTACAGTAATAGAAGCAGCTAGCTAAACTGATGAGAATTTTTCCCACAAGCTTCCTTCATTGTTGAACATTTAGAATCAAAGGAAAAGTGACTGACATTGTACCTGAGGGAACCATGGCGAAGGTGGCTGACACTGTACCTGAGAGAACAAGACGATGTTGCACAGTAGCTACTTCAAAATCAGATTGAGAAAAACTATAGCTATTTTGAACATCATATGCCCCCTTTTATATTAAATAAACCAATGTGGCCATTTCAGTTTTAAAACCTATTCCTAGAGTTAACCTGTAAGGGAGTTGATAGTCAAGGAGAGATTCTACAAAAGACAGTACAACCCTTAATGCTGAAATTAACCTGTAAGCATTATTAAATTGGGCCCAAGGAGTGGGGATAGATATCGTAGTTAATAAAGGCTAGCATAAAGATTGGAATTCAATTCCCAGAACCCATGTGTGGAAATGCTGGGCATGGTGGCATGCCAGCTCTGGGGAGGCAGAGAAAAGGCAGATACTTGGGCTTGCTGACAGGCACCCCCGCCTAATTCACAAGCCCCAGCTAATGAGAGAACCCATCTCAAAAAGCACGATGATGGTTACACAGAAATGACACTAGAGACTGGTCTCTTGATGTCACCACACTCATGACATTCTCACACATGCACTTGCACATATTAACACACATATGCATACTAATTAACACACATATGCATACTAATTAACACACATATGCATACTAATTGAATAAGCATATACTGGAAGTATAGTTATCCTATTTAAAAATTAATCCATTGTCTTAGTGTTTTATTGTTATGAAGAGATGCTATGATCATAGCAACTCTTATTAAAAGAAAAGAAAGAAATTAATTAGGGCTGCCTTATAGTTTCAGAGGTTTAGTCCACTATCATCATTGTAGTAAAGCATGATAGCATGGAGGAAGACATGAGCTGGAGAGGTAGTTGGGAGTTCTGCATCTGGATCTGAAGGCAGCAGGAAGAGACACTGGTCATGGCTTGTGTAGGGAGTATGTTTTCCCTTGCCGCCTGGTCCCTCCGCCACACCAGCCCCCAAAATAATACACAGAGATGCTGTTGGCTAGTTACTGATTTCTTATCAGCTAGCTCTGTTTTAATGATTAACCCATTTCTATTAACCTAAGTATTTCCACGTGGTCTCATCTTTCCGGAGAGCGGGCCCAGACCTCTGTTCTCTCCAGTCTCTACATGTTGACTCCTCCCAACTACTTCCTCTTTCCTCCTAGTCTCCTAGCCCTCCTATATTGCTTTCCTATTGGCTAACAGTGTTTTATTCATTAACTAATACAAGAAACATATTTACAAAATGACACCTCCCCATCAGGCTTGAGCTTTCAAAATCCCAAAACCCCAGTGACACACTTCCCCCAATAGATCACACCTACCTCAATAAGGCCACACCACCTAATCCCTCTCAAGGAGTGCCAGTCCCTAATGACCAAGCCTTCAAATTATATGAGTTTATAGGGGCTATTCTTATTCAAAGCACCACACCCATAGAAAATGTCCCAAGCTAGAAAGAATATTGATTACATAATGATTATTTTAGAAAGTGCTCTCTCTCTCTCTCTCTCTCTCTCTCTCTCTCTCTCTCTCTCTCTCTCTCTGTGTGTGTGTGTGTGTGTGTGTGTGTGTGTGTGTGTGTGTGTGTGTGTGTGTGAACTTGACACAAGCTTGAGTCATGTAGGAAGAGGGAACCTCAATTGAGGAAATGTGCCCATCAGATTTGCCTGTAGTCAACACTATGGAACATTCTCTTGACTGATGGTTAACATGGAAGGGCCCAGATAATCATGGTCAACGCCATCCTTGGCATCCTTGGGCAGTGATCTTTGGTCATATAAGAAAGCAACCGAGAAAGCAGCACTCCTCCATGGCTCTTGCTTTAGTTCCCAGACCCAGATTCCTTCCCTGACCTGGCTTCCTTGATAGAGACGTGTAAGCCAAAGAAATCCCTTCCACACCAAGTTGTTTTTCCTCATGGTATTTATCATAATAATGGAATGCAAACTAAGACTCTGTGTGTGTGTGGGGGGGGGATTCTCATTGTGTGAAGTTCTAGAAACCACTAGAATACTTTAAAATTTTTAATGAAGTAAAGAAAAAGCAAAAATCATCTACCACCTTTAGGTTCACTGTGCTTTCTTGGGAATAAATGGATGAATGACTCATTTAATAAGTAATTGAGGAATTAATAAAACTAGTCCTCTCATGTCTTGCCAGGATTCAAACCCTCAACACTGAATTCACTGTGGCCATGGTATTTATGTTCACTATCCAAAATATTTAATATAGATCAACATGCAGTGGATTCTGGGGTACATTCATTTCCTAGCGATCACTTTTATTCTTTCTCTTATAGTCAATGCTGTGAGCACAGAAGCTCTAATCTGGGTCAGGTGACTCTGGCTGAGCGAGCTCTTGGTCATAGAAACTTGGAGCTTCTTTAAGATAGAGTGATCTCAAACCCACTGTCCTCACACTTTCTGGTGCCTATGACAGGATGCTCAAAGGAAGACAGAGAGATTTTTTTCAATGTGTCAATCAATCCTTATGAAGAGTAGGTCCAAAAGTTCCATGCAAGAATGCTATCAATGCAAATAACCCTTGCTTTTAGAAGTAGGTGATTTTTCTTTGAGTAGAGCAACAGATTGCAGTAGAATATAAAATGGCATATGTGACATATCACCAACATGGAGAGCTAAGGCTTATCATAAACATGAGTGTTTACCGCCTTTTATATAACACTATTGTACAAAGTTTGCTTCAGTCAATGGTTTGAAACAGCACATCTCAAATACATTTTTTTTGTGCTTTTTCCTCAGGTTCCCTTTGATGTCTCCCTCCCTGCTATATTCAGTCTTGAGAGACTTTTTGATCTTGCAAATGGTTGTATCGTGTCAGTAGGAAGCCTTTTCAACTGGGTGGTATCAATTATCCCCTGAACATCCTCTACCAGGAACTCTAAGGGAGCTTCATTTGTTACTGATCTTTGTTTCTTTATTTGAATTTTCTTTATTTCTAAATTTCTAAAGTTTTTAATCTCATAAATACTAATATTTTCTGTTATGCTGGACTCGAGAAGTGTGTTTATTTGACTTGGGAAGTAAGTTTTGAGCTTGCATGTTATATGCTTCGGAGGGGCATCTCAGCATGGAACTTCATGGCATCGGCTTTGGAATTCTGTGGACCTGGGTCTGGGTAGCAACTTTGCCACCTGCTTGCTTTGCACCATTAAAGAGTTAGCTTTAGTTCTTAAGCTTTTACATCTTCATCTGTAGAATGGGGATATTAGTATCTGTCTCCTAAAATGGCTGTTATGTATAAAAGGAAGTACAATCGCTTAAGTGCAATGATGAAGTGAGGAACCATGGCGTGTCATATGCCTGGTGAACTGGAAGAGCACCAGATGTTTTGACTGTTCATTTAGCATCTAACAATGCCATACACTAACCCTTCCCAAGCTCTGACACATTGGCGGATACTCAAGAAAATAAAATAGTCGCTAAATAAGCAAAATCATTGTGCAATTTTATGTTTGCACTCAAGTTTTACATTGTACACATGCATAAGGTTCCAATATTTGGGGACAACTGAACTCAAATTTCCCTGTGACATTAAATAGGGAAATGAAGCTGTTAGCAAGGAAATTAAAGATAAGAAAAACTGGGCATTTGGAACTTTACTATTATTTCGCTAGCATCAGGAATATTGGAGGAGAGCAGAGTTATAAGAGCGCCTATGCTGAAGGTCCTGACTATTACCTGTCTGGAGTATGTCAACTTTTGATGCAAAAAGGTGCTTACTCTAAGATGAACTAGAATGAAGACCTGCAGCAGAATCAGTAAATAATAGAAAAGTTAGGGGTAGATCAGGAGATGGGAGACAAGTTCCCTACTAGAAGAGAATGGGAGAGCAAGAGAAGAGCACAGTGAGTGACAGCTTGGCTGCCAAGAAAGATACACACACAAGATCGCACAGAAAAGTCTGTGAAAGACAAGAGGACCGATAGGAAACCATGCCACAATAAAAGGAAAAAGACCAGCAAGCTTAGGGGGAAAGGCCCTACCTGATGACCTCCCATGAAATTTGGCTCAAGCCGAGAAGCCATTTAGATGGTGAAGGCTATTCCATGTCCTTTGGTGGAGGATGAGAATTTATGAATGTCTCTACTGTGTTAGAGAACAGGTTTGCATTTCTCAATAAGGAAGTTTAACGTTACATAAAGATTGGCACCTAAGGGCTAAGAAAAACCAGCATATTAGCTACACACTTAACACAAAACATGGCAAGCAAGTAGGGCCATTCACTTCAACCTCTTGTTAATTTCCCACAATGCAATATGGTCATCTTTCATCTTTCACTATTAAGATTTTACCAGTTAGATGATTTCCCTATAAATATTAATGAATACACTTTCAAATACTTTTTAATGGACCACAGAGCAATGTCTCATGCTCCATAGAGGCATATAATATTTGCTGAGTAAATGGCAGATGGAGAGATGCTAGTGGTCCAGGCAAAGTAACACATGTATCCATAAGAAAGAGGGAGTCGTCCTGGAAGGCATCACTCTCCCTTTGGAGTGGGGAGTGGGTGATATGGGAGGGTGGTTGGGGGGGCATGGGAGGGAGGGAGGGAGAGAGGGAGGGAGGGAGGGGGAACCAGGATCAATATGTAAAATAAGAAAAAAGAAAGGAAGGAAGAAAGAAAGAAAGAAGGAAGGAAGGAAGGAAGGAAGGAAGGAAGGAAGGAAGGAAGGAAGGAAGGAATCTGGGCTAGAGAGATGGTTCAGCTGGTCAAGGCTAGGCTCACAACCAAAAATATAAGAAAGAAGGAGTTCATGATATCACCAAGGTCTTCATCACTGCTACCACTACCATGGTTGCCTACCTTTTCTGTACCATTGCCATGCCTAGCACTGTGTTAGTTGTTACTACATATGAATGATGTCCCTTTGTCTTCACAAAAACTGTGACCACAGTGCACATTGTCTTACTGACCCCATGCTACAGAAAAAGAAATGTCTAAAAGGTAATTATGACACTTGCTCCATGATCAGGGCCATTGACACTTACAGCCTAGGATTTAAATCCTGCCTGAAGAATCTGAGCTCTAGTACAAATTGGGTAGTTCCTATTCTTGCTCTCAATCCATGGCTCAGGGAAATGTGTAAGGGAAAGTGAGACATGGCTGGGCCTCAAGCTAAGACCAAACCACCTAACATCTGCTTTAGGAGTAGGTATCTTTTTAAGTGATCTGTAGACCTGAATGGATGGATGCTGTAAACCACATGGAGATGATCAGAGAGAATGTTATCCATGCTCGTACGCTGACTTCCTAAGATGAAGACCACTCTTTTCCAACCAATGCAGTTAACGTGGCATTTCCGTTCATTTGAAAGCTGCTCCTCCCCTCTCTGTTGTTTACAGATGCTGTTATGCTTGGGTGTTGTTTTGCCTGAGAAAAACACTGTCTACAATGTGCCAGACCCTGTAGTCACAGTTTTTCCATCCTAAGCTATCATTCTAGAAATTCCCTGTACCATCTAAAAAAAAGGATAACACTCCCTAGTAAAAGCTGGAACAGTTTGTGCTAGGCACCCAGGAAATTATGAAGTGGGCTGAAGCACAAACAAAGTCAAATTGCAATCTTTGCAACTGCTTTCACCTGTTAAAAGCCATCTACAGTACCTGTAAATACTTGCCAGCAGACACCTGTGATGCTCTCCACTTCTTTTAATTATAACAGAGCCAGCAGGAAGCAAAGGGAAAAAGACAGACAAATTAAAATCAGGGGAAGGAGGCTCTGGAAGGGGAGCCAGTGCCTGCAGCTAATGTATATGTAATAGAAGACAAGCCCCCCCCCCCAAGCTGGCTTATTCCTCCAAGGAACTGTGGTATAACTGGTCTACCAAACTGCTGTCCGTTTGGATGCTTAAGCACCATTGTATGGTTCACTGCATGTACAGCACATGCACAAGAGTGTGATGCTGACATGAATGCCTGAGCAACAGAACGTGAAACGTTTCTGACTGAATCACAGAGATTAATATCAACCTACAGTCACCCCCAAAGTATACTGAATTGTTGTAAGTGACCTATCTATAGGTGAGGGGTGGCAAATTATATGACATTTAAAACAAGTATAATAACATAGTATTTGTGGAATCATAATACATATAGACTGAGTTTTAAAAGCAAGTTAATGGTTAGCAGCAAATTCCAGCTATGGTTATCTCTTGGATGAAAGAGAAAAGAAGCTTCAGGGAGAATTCTCAAGAGCTTTTACTTGTAGTTTTAATTTTCTTTCTTAAGCCAAATATTTGTTATATAAGTCTCTCAGGTTTTTGCAAGCATATGTTTCATAAATTAAAAACAAACACCTCTTTCTTTCCTAATCTTCTGGGTTGGCAAGCGTTGTGCAGCTACTAACTTGCATGCCTGTCAACTATTGAATGAGGGCTGTGACTCTGGCTTCTACATGGCTACAACTCAGTGGCTCACAGATCTGGTTTCATTAATTTTGGATTTTAATGACAACTAAAAATCATTTGAAAGCTCATGTTAAACTGTGTCCATATGCCCACTTTTAGAAAGTCAATCTATGAAAGTATTAAATTTTAATATAAAATAGTAGAGCCTTAATAAATGTTTAATTCAATGGAAGCAGAATCCCTACACAATTCCTATCAGTTATAAGTCCGCTTGTTATACTTTAACTTATTTGATTTCCCCAAATTAGATCTCTGTGGAACCTCTTCCATGACTGCCTATTGTATAGAATTGGTTCACATGTAAAGCCCATCTACCATTCATACGTTCAATGTTTTAAATATATATATAAAGCAGTTTCTCTTTAACAAAGACTCACTTTCTGTTTTTACCTTCTCTTCAGTAATGGCTTGCTTAGTAGTTGCAATTTTGACACTAAAATTTCCATGATAACCCATGATTTTTTTTTTTTTTTTTTGTCATAAGTGCATGCATGATAAAGAGGGAGGCTTTAGTGAGAAAGCTGGGTTAAGAAGCACAGGAGTCTTATTACAAGTACATTTTCAATTGGAACTTCGGAGCAAGACAGACTTAATTGCAATTGCAAATGAATTGCACTTGCTGCCCCCTATGCTTCAGGTCACCTTCATGTATTTTGTGTTCAGCCGCTCAGAATGAATGGATCTGGAAGCAGAGCCTGCTCCAATACATACAGCTTTGAAGCCTCCTTTTGAATCACCCACACTGGAAAGTCAAGAGAATTCTGAATGCTCTAGGATTTCTAGACTCCTTACTTCCCTACTTTAATTCTCTCCCTCAAGAGTCACAAGAGTTTCTTGGACTGATTTCTCATCATTATAAAATGTAACTCAAAACTAATAGAATTGGTAAAATGGTGAAAGGCAGAAAGAAATAAAAAGCTACCCCAGAAGTCCACCACCGTATAATAACCATGGTTGATATTTAAACATTTTTTTCATCAAATCTGTCTAATTACCTTACTAATAGCCAAACGTAAACAATGTTCAAACACAGAGCAGATTCCAGATTCGAAGCAACTCTCCACATTCCCTAAGTGTATCATAGATGGGCTTTTTTGGAGCTTATTGGCTGGGAAGATGCTCAAGTTGGAAGTGTTTAGAGCTGGTGGTTTGGATGAGATGCCATAAAACAATGAAGATGTAACTAGGTCCAAAGGAATTGGTCAGGGCCGTTCTCCCTAGAAATGAAGAGGTAATGATGCACAGAAAGAAAAGAAATCAGATCTTAATTTTGTCCTTTAGAGGCAGGTCATTCAGTCTCCCTTCCATAGATGTGTTAGTGTCTCCCTGACAATCTTAGCTCATTATTCAAACATGTATTTGTCCATCTGAAATTTGTTAATTTTTTTTTCATTTGGTAGTTTTCATTCACTATCTGTGAATTTTGCTACCTAGGCAAATGCCTTTTTTCATTCATTTTTTTTTTTTTTTTGCAGTGAGAGTTCTAATTGGTCTTAATAATAAACACTCAGAGTCAGCTATCAGGGGGTGAAAGATGGATCAAAGAAGCAGGGAAGCTAGCCCCTAGAGTTCTTACCTCTACCAATGTGCAGACCACAGCAGCGATCCTGTCCTCAGACTCAGACTGCATCCTCAGACTGAATGCTTCCTCAGACTGCATCCTCAGACTGAATGCTTCCTCAGACTGCATCCTCAGACTGAATGCTTCCTCAGACTGCATCCTCAGACTGAATGCTTCCTCAGACTGCATCCTCAGACTGAATGCTTCCTCAGACTGCATCCTCAGACTGACTGCTTCCTCAGACTGCATCCTCAGACTGAATGCTTCCTCAGACTGCATCCTCAGACTGACTGCACCCTTCTCCACAAATCCCCAGACTGCCCTGAGCTCCTCTTTCCTCCTGCCTTATATTCCTCTCTCTGCCCAGCCATATCACTCCTGCCTCCACCTCCTTAGTCCTGGGATTATAGGCGTGAGATCCCAAGTGCCAGTATCACTTTTGTGTGAGCTCTGTTTCTTTTTCAGACAGATTCAATTTCGAGTAGCCCAGGGTGGCCTTGAACTCACAGAGATCCCTTTGCCTCCGTTTCCCAAGTACTGGGATTATGGTATGTGCCACCACTGCTTAGCCTCTGTGGATAACTAGTGTGGCTAGCTTTGCACTCTGATCTTCAGGTAAGCTTTATTTTTTTATACCATAAACAAAATACTGCTATACTTTTTTAATTAAAAAATATTTTCAAACACCCACTGTATTCCAGGGACCATGGACACAATGAGTGGCACCTAGGCCGTCCCCATCTTCAGTAACACATTTGATCCTGCAATCCCACTTCTGTAGATTTAACCCAAGGAAATAGAAACCGTTAAAGAGGGTTCTGCACTCCCATGTTTATTCAGTGTCTCAAGATATAAAAACAAGTATCTATCACCTGATGAAAATAAAAACCCCAAATCACAACTCAATTTAAACAAGGTGGGGGACCTTGTTACCTTTGACTTCATGGATGAAGCTGGGAGACATGATATTAAATGAAATAGGACAGTCATAGAAAGACAAATACCAAAGGGTCTCATTTACATATAGACTTGGATAGAATTGAACTCACTGTAAAAGTTGTACTATGTGATGTACCGGGGGCCGGGAAGGGTGTTTGGAGACGTGTTGGTGAAAGCATACACAATTTCACTTAGATGGGAAGAATAAGTTCAAGCGTATCTGTTGTATAAGAGTAAAACGGAACACAGCATGGAATCCAGAAAGGGGTTGCTGGATACCTTGGTGCTAGAGTTACAGGGGCTTCTGAGTCCACTCATGTAGACTCCAAACTCTGGTCCTCTGATAGAGCAGCAGACTCTCTTAACTGGGGCCGTTCCTCCAGCCTCTCTCTCCTCACTTTGTTTGATTTGTATCTTCACCTTTTTTTATTGATATCAGAGATCTCTCAACATCAAGGTTATTAACCCTTTAAAAAGTATTTGGTCTCAACCTTTGTTTACAGCTCCATATTTATCATATTTATTTTCCTTTTCTTCCTCCCTCCCTGCCTCCCTCCCTCCCTTCCTGTCTGTTTGTTTGTTTGTTTTGTTTTGTTGAGACAGGGTTCCTCTGTGTAACAGGCTGTCCTGGAACTCATTTTGTAGAGCAGGCTGGCCTTGAACTCACAGAGATCCACCTGCCTCTGCTTCCCAAGTGCCGGGATTAAAGGTGTGAGCCAGCTAGTTCTGTGTTTCTTATTTTAATATAATGGCAGTGGAATCCAGGCCATTTTGTTAATTCATGTTCAGACTTGCTGAAAGGGGACATGAAGGATCTTAGAAGTGTGGATTCAATTCAAGGATAATATTAATTTAGATCAGATTTTAAAAATGAGGCATATAATCTAATAGGAGGAGGGAAGTAATGTGAGCTGGGTGAGCCGGGAACTCAATGCTTTATTGACCGACTGACTGATGACATCATTTGCTTGGCCTTCACTAAGGGTTGGCACAGGTCAGGACAGAGGTGATCACATGACTTGTGTTAACAGGCATGTACATCACATGCAAGATGGATGGCATTGTGACAGGAAAATACCCTTAGAGCACACAGGAGAATTCTGAATTCCAGTCATGGTCCCCAAAAGGATGTCCTGTGAGTTCTCACAAGATCATACCTTAAATAAACGAGTCTTTAACCATAGCCTGCAGCAAAAGGGGGCACTTTTCTGCGCCCAGTTCAGAGGGTTCAGACTCATTATTCTAAAGGATTTATGCATTTTAATTTTGTAAGATAACATATCGGCTTCTGGTTAGAGTTTGCAGCAGGAGGTGTGCAGCAAGGGAAGCTAAGAAGCTCCGTTTCCTACGAGGGAAAACACTTCAGTGTGACCTTTGACTGAGAGAAGTTTCGCTGAGAGTATGTTTCAAATGTTTTGGGGCCGGCCGGCCGGGAGAAGCTCATGGGATGACTATTTTGCAAGACTTCAGAGGCCAGTGTTTTGAGCTGCTCAGTGCGAGCTTAATCTTGACCCTGGATTCTGGATGAGGACTGCAGCAATGTAGGTATCCAAAAGCCCCAGTCTCTGCTTGAGGCAGAGGGAGATGGATCTGGACATGCAGACTAGGAACGGAAATGCTCTTCTCACTCAGGGCTTCTGATTGGGGGAAAGTAACTCTTCTGACATGAAAATATTTGTATCTGATCTGGTGTTAATGGGATAACAATACACATGTCTAAAAGAACCACAGATGGGCCCTTCCGTTCAATTCTCAATTGGTGTTTATATTCACTCTGAGCTGTTGGCTTCAAGAAGCTGGCATCGGGGCTGGAGAGATGGCACAATGGTTAAGAGCACTGGCTGCCAGAGAAACCGTGTTTGAATCCCAGTACCCGTTGTCAAGTGGCACATAACTTTTAGTCCCGTTCCAGAGGATCTCGTACCTTCTTCTGCCCTCTGGTGTCTTTAGGCACCCGCATTCATACAAGCATTCACAGACACAAAACTACAATGGTTTTAAAAGTGCTTTTTAAAGAAATAAGCAGCCTAGACTTGATCAGAAGCTGGGTATAGTGGACAAGAGCCCGGCTCTGACACCAGGTAGATGGTTGGGATTAGAGTTGCAGATTTCCTATTTCCCACGTGGATGAGTGGTGTGTGTGTGTGTGTGTGTGTGTGTGTGTGTGTGTGTGTGTGTGTGTGTGTACACAATTGTATAGGTGTCATGATATGCAGCTCCAGAGATGTTGGTGGATCCCATCATGGTGGGTGAGAGACCATGCAGGCAGAATTTACATGGGAAGTTTTACTGGGGGAAAGGGAGGGGAGGAGTCTACTTCTTCAGAGGGACCACAGGGAGAGAGGGACCTTTTGCAGCTGCGTACGGTCAGAGTACTGCTTGACATGCATGCAGCCGTGACCCACTCTGCCAGGTCCCCAAGGGGTAGGGTCAAGGTGTGCCTGGATGCTAACAATAGGCCAGAGGATGCTAATATTAGGCCAGAGGATGCTAATAATAGGCCAGAGGTAGATAATAGGTTTCTTCCTCCGTTGCTTTCCACCTTATATTTTGAAGCAGTTTCTTATATTTTGAACCTTGACCAGAGAGTTTCAAGGCTCTGCCTTTCTCTGCTTGCCTAGCCCTTGGGTTACAGCCATACTCCACCATCCAGGTTTTAAATGTGTGTTGGGGACCTGAAGTTGGGCTGTATAGCAAGCACTCAAGCAGCTGAGTCAGCTTTTTGACTGTTGGGCAAGTTTTTCTTGGTTTGTTTATTAATTTCTCTGTACTCCAGCTCTGTCACCTGCCAAGGGTCCAAGCATGGGATAAAGTGCCTAGAACAGCCTTGTCTGGCACATTGGATGCTCAGCAGCTGTTATCTCTGACTTTTGACAAGGCACCTAGAACAGCCTTGTCCAGCACATTGGATGCTCAGCAGCTGTTATCTCTGACTCTTTTTGTATTCTTCTCCACATTACATGTGTACCTTTCAGGGATGCCTAGTTCTGCCAAGAAAGAGCAAAGGGTTTGGCTTTGTTTGTTTGTTTGTTTTGTTTTTTTCAATGTTAAGAATCCAGTTCTGCGAATAGCAGAGTGGATTTTATAGAACGCCCATCTGCCAGTAACACCTCTGAACTCTGGACCATAAAACAGTGCAAGCAATCATACAACCAAAATTAAAATAATTGTTTGAAGCCACTGAGGATAATGACGGAAAATAGGCAGAGCCTGGAGGAACCATGGTTCTTGAAATCTGGGAACAAACTCAGTGAGATACACTTTTACCAGGGCTCTCTCTGAGGGCCCCTCCTTGTCTCATGATGTAGCTTTGCGCTCTAATGATGGGGGTGGATTCAGAGCAATGCATCACTAAGCAATTTCATCATGATCTCAGCGTTATAGGCTGTATTTACGCAAGCCTGGATGTTGCGTCGTCCCATGTACGTAGGACATATAGTTGGATGTGCTTTTCTATCACGTAACCAGCAGTGCAGTGGCTATGTATGTCTACACCGTTTCCTCATTAAACACAGCAGTGACGCAGAGTATCATCCGGGCTAGAATGCCTCCTGTATCACTAAGCAATAGGAACTTTTTGGCTCCATCATGACGTTATGGGGTTGTTATGGTGTATGTGAAATATCTAACCGAGCATCATTGCATGGAATATGAATGTACAAAGGGAAGAGAATCAGGGAGAGTGCAGAAGTGGCTGCACTGAGGTTTCAGACCTGTCTGAGCCAAAGGAGCTCCCCCCCCGCCCCCACCACAAAGGAGCCAGCCTGGAATCACCCAATCCGTGCACAAATTGTCCTCAAATTGTTGGTTGTCTACCACAATGCATATCACTTGCTGAGACCACAGAGAACCCAGTGACAGGTGGCAGCTGCAAGGGTCAGGCAGGATTTCAGCAGACGCTGAAAGGGAAGCTTCTAGAAAAATCAAAGCTTTCAATTCAAGTCTAGGCAAATGAAAGGAATTACTGAATTTCTTGTGCTTTTCATCGAAACCTAGGGGCGAGGCCTGCAAATGGGAACCATGAACAATGCAAACACTATCACATCTCCCCCAGAAGGACATGGTTTGACAATTGTTTAACTGTGTGCTCAGACCAAACCCGAACACTGTTCGCAGAACAGCAGTGTGCTCCTGCAGCCCAATACTCCTATTGCACAATATGAAATTAAAGCAACAACAACAACAGCACTGTGTGTCGATGCAAGAAGGAAAGTCTGACACAGCCGGAGGGAAAAAGGCGAACAGCCCCCTGACTTCCCTGGACAGCAGAATTAGAATATGAAGACCTGAAAAATCACAACGATCCATGTCAAAAATCTATCGGGAAAGATTGACATTGGGGTGAAAATGCTGAGTTTTATCAGGAGAGATTTGGAAATGAAAAAGAATCCAATAATGCAAATCTAGGGACTGACAATTTCACCAGGAAAGTTAAAAATCATTGAAGGAACTTAAAAAAAGCAAACTAGGCACTATGGGAAATGGGGAGGAACAGTGCACTTGAAACAGACCAAAATGAATTATCTACTAGAAGAGAGAGACGAAAAATTAGTCTTAAAAATTATAAACAACGGCAACCTATATAACCATATTGTGTGTTCTTTGGTTTGAGTATGTACATATGTGTGCAAGCTCACACATGTGCATGTGTGTAACCCAAAGGTCAACTTCTACACAGGGTCTCTCACTGACTCCTGAGGCTTGCTGATTTGACTAGACTGGATGGTTAGTGACCCCTGGACCCGCCTATCTGTACATCTCCATTGGTAGGATTATGAGCATGGGCCATCACATCATGTACCGTCACATCTCATGTGTGTACCACCACATCTCATCATGTACTACCACATCCCATGTACCAGCACATCTCATGTATCACCACATCTAATCATGTACGAGGACATCCCATATACCAACACATCTCATGTACTATCACAGCTCATGTACCACATCTCATCATGTACTACCACATCCCATGTAGCAGCACATGTCATATACCATCACTTTTCATGTACCAGCACAGCTCAGGCATGTACCATCACATCTCATGTACCATGTCATCTCACTGTTCCACATGAGTTGTGAGGGTCCCCATGCTTGTGTGGTGAGTACTTTACTGGCTAAGCTCTCCTCGTAGCCCACAGATGTTCTAGAGCACATGAAACGGAACGGAAGACAAAATCATTTTAAAAGATAACACCTCAGAAAGGCAAATACTGAGTGCTTCCTTTCATGTAGAATCTGGGCTTAAAAGGATGGAAAGGAGGTATTATTTGGACAGAGGAAGGGGCCACTGAGAACTGACAAAAAAGAACAAGGAAGTAATAGTTGTGAATCATCAAGCTGCACTATATACATATAAAAATACATAATGACACCCATTTCCCAAAATATGCAGCAATAACCACAAATTATAAACAGTAATGGCAAAACCGTTTTCTAAGATGGTTTTAAAACATTAAACATGCTCAGATTCAGGAATTCTAAAGGAACTCCACAGAAGGACAAAAAAGAGAATCGAACACATGCAAGTCATAGTTGAGCTTCTGAAACCATGGAAAAATATCTAGGCCCCAAAGAAAGGACACATTACAAAATGCCAGGAAAGGGATGACAAGAAGGAAGCCTGGCTTCTCATCAGAAACGTCCGAGGCTAAATAATGATGGCCTATATCTTTAAAGCACAGGTAAAAACACTTGCTGCTCAAACATGGTGACCCAAGTTCAATCCCTTGGACCTATGTAAAGGAGAAAGAGAGGACAAGTTTCACAAAGATGTCACCTGCCCTTGCTTATGCACCATGGCCTGTGTGCACCCACACCACCTCACACTAATAATAATAATAATAATAATAATAATAATAATAATAATAATAATAATATATACATATATAGTTTACAAGAAACCAATAGTCAGCTGAGTAGTCTAGATGACTCACACCAGATTTATAGTCAATAATGTCACTAATTATATCAGCTATGAATAGACCAATACTTTTTGATGAGAAGCACAATTGTAATAATTATGGTGACTTATGCCAGGACTTGGAGGTCTGAAGGAAGAGTATTGTGAGTTTAAGGATAGCCTAGGATACATACTACATTCCAGACTAGCCTGGGCTATAGCCTTTCTAAACAAAACAAAATTAAAAAAAAGTAGATATTGTTGAAAGCAGATAGGATGGAAACTATAATAGAGTATGGAAACAATAGAGTGGAGAGATGGAACCCATTCAGACACAAGCCTAAGAAAGCTGCTGTGGATATATTAATAATAAGTCAGATTTCATTTATTTTCACTTATTTTTATTTGTGTCTATGTATGTTAAAGTTTGTATGTGTGTGAATACCTCTCTGCTTGTGAACAGAAGACAGAGAGGGCACGGAGAAATCTTCTCTGTCACCCTCTGCTGGTTAACCTTTGAGCTAGGGTTTCTCCCTGAGTCTGGGGCTTATGTTTTCTCAGCTATGTTGGAAGACATAATCCTAGAGATCCTCAGAGCTGGGATGATACACGTATGTGGGATACTTGGCTTGTTGCAATGGTGCTGGGATCCAAAATCTGGTCCCCATGATTGCACAGCAACCACTCTTAAACGCTTAGTCTTCGCTTGTACACTATATTTACACCACTGCAATAGGTTGGCTTCCCAATTTTCTTCTGTGTTTATAAAAAGATAAATCTGCACGAGTGTTTAGACCTTCATTTTTTATTTTTAGTGTCCACTTTTTTTGAGCACTACTCTACACTAGACACAGAGCTGGACCCTGAAGAGTCAAAGATCTACAGGTAAGTTGTTGCCCAGCGTGTAAGATGTTCTTAATGTATGAGGGACAAGCGATACACACATTTACAGTTTGCAATCTAACCTTGTAGACAACAGGATGGAACCTGACCAGAATGTTGAAGGGAAATATCACAAAGGAGTTGATGAAGCGACTCCATTAGGAAAAGAAAGCAGAGAGAAGAGAGAAAGAAAGCGCAAACAAAAGTCCCTGGTCTCCCGAGTTGAGTCACAAGATGATTACTTCCGGAAAGAAATATTGGGAAGATGGATTGGGTAGATGAAATGCCTAATGAGTCCATAAATGAGGAGAATTGCTTCTTACCGTGTATGAGAAGATAATTTTTATCAGATAATGAAATTGTTTTCAGTCTTCGGAATGAAAATGAATCCCTTGCTAATGCAGATCACACTAATAAAGGGAGCGGGGGAGAACGTCGAAATTACACTTGGCTGGTCGTAGGCAGAAACCAACCTAAATAGTCTAGGAAAAAAAAAAAGAAAGATAATGAAGTAATCAAAATAATTGCTTAATAGGGAACGTGAAAGATCTGCGGTGTTAAATTATAAATGTACATTTTTGAGAAAAATGAGGTGACCTTAAGGAACAGATTAGAAACCCAAACTCATGCCGGGCAGAAGAGATGTCTTTCATTAGCAGAGCTAGAGATTAATTAAATCTGGGCAAGCTCTTTGAAGTCCGCAAGTGCGACTCACATTAGAACACAATGTGACTGGTGTATTGGTATCATAATTAATGATTAAAATAGGGCTCTTTGTTGAATGCATTCTGGCATAGTTGATGTGACAGATGTGAAATGAAGAGGACAAAAACGTGTTTCTTAAAATCCAAACTGACTGTAGGACTTTAGAAGCATCTGCTGACACAAGTGTGTGTGAGTGTGTGTGTGTGTATGTTCCTGTGTGTGTGCCTGTCTGCATATGTGTATCTGTGTGTGTATCTGTGTGTGTGTGTGTGTGTGTGTGTGCCTGTGTGTGAGAGAGATCTGTGTGTGTGTGAGTGTGTGTGTGTGAGTGTGTGCTGCAGAGTGGTTTATCTTAATGGGCAAATACTTATTTCTTCCCTCTCTGAGGTTGCCTAGAGACCCATCTTCAGTACAATGAGGGCAATGTGCCCCTTTACCAACCTCTCCAAGGTGCTTGGTGGGGGAAGAGGGAGGGGATGGTTTATCGATTACTTTCCCTTATCTCTGAATCTTTTGTTTCAGATGAATGGTTTTCAAGATTGGTATCATAGAAAGGAGAGAAAGGTTGAAATTACAAAGCCTCGGATATTTCTTAATGCTGCTCAAGGGTGAAGTTTTAGAGAAAATGGCCCTGTGAAGACAGCATGTAGTGCATAGATAAACGGAAACCCTGAGCAGGCAGGAGGTGGCATGGCAGTCCACATGGATTTTACAAGACCAGGTGAAGGGAAAAAATGGGAGAAGGAAGAGCTTAGAGAAGGAAAGGGTAAGAAGCAAGTAAGATGTATAAAGTCCCTTTCTCCAGAATACATGTCTTCTGTGTGGCATAGGCATAAAGGGGAAAGCAAGGAAAAGGGGCTGTTTGGCATCATGATGAGGCCATGATGAGGCAGGGCGGAGCCTGAGTGAGGGAGAAGATGCATAAATGGAAATGGTACACGACACCTGGACCACTGGGTGTACAGCACGAGCTAGCTAAGACACTGGCCTGTGGTAGCCCAAGAGAGACATAAGTGGCAGGAACTTTTGTTCTATGGAAGGGATTATATCTGTTCACTGTTTAATAATGGTATAACTCATAGAATATTGCATCCTGAAATGGGTGTTTTTTGTTTTGTTTTGTTCTTTAATTTGAGCTTGGCTGTTATTTTGTGGCATGGATGTTTCTAATTTGAGCTTGGTTCATGCTTGGTTCAGATCATTTAGAAATGCTGCTCTCAATTCAAATTTTAAAGGGATCTGAATCCTGTTGACCACATGTCTCGTTTTGTCTTTACACGAAACACAGCTTCAAGATTCTATCCTGAAAGTCCTTGTAGAAAATAGGTGTTGTTTCATGTATAATTTTCAATTGTGTTTTCACAATGCAGTAAAATGTTATCTTCAGACAACTTGGATAGAAAGTTTCAAAGCAATTTCATTGATGTGTTTTACTTTTTCTCATTATTCCCCTGTCTCTCAAATACTCCAAAAGGCATTGTGTATAACAGTCTTATTACAAAACCCTTTGGGCAAACTGCCTTGGCAATCCCTCCCATACCATAGATATATTCTTGCCAGGACACTCACTGTTTTCTTGTCATTTTGAATATATGAATAAATCCCACCTCAGAAGTTGAGGTTCATCCTCAATTATTACAAGAGCCAGCCCAGGATACATGACATTTTTCAACCTTTCATCCAATTCAAATCTTCTTTTCCCTCAGTGCAGAAGAGGCCCTGTGACTTGCAGTGAGGAGGAAGCCAAACTTACTTTCTCAATTCTTCTCATCCTTTCATCTTGCTACTTCTAGATGTTTCTGATACTTTGTGTTTGTGGACCCTGGCAGAAAGCTGATGAGGCAAGCGTAAATGTTGCATGCGATTTCTGTTCCTGTAAGTTGTCTGTGCCCTCAGAGAAGCAGGCTCCCAAATGTGGATTCCTCAGGTAACCCTTATACCTGGCTGACACCACACTATCAGGCACCAACCAATGGGAAACAAGAATCAGAGAGCTAGGGGTGAGTAGATACTACATGATTTGCTGAAGTATCCTTCGGTCAGTGATCCTGGGAAGTCTGAGGTCCCTAATGTGC
This sequence comes from Cricetiscus sungorus, assembly GCA_030556225.1. Lineage (NCBI taxonomy): Eukaryota > Metazoa > Chordata > Mammalia > Rodentia > Cricetidae > Cricetiscus > Cricetiscus sungorus. Next base: position 8,814,868 of record JANBXA010000395.1, on the reverse strand, counting down.
TGTAAAAAAGAAACAGGTATCTTCAGGGGTCATTGTGAAGCAATGGTGGTCAGTTCTATAGCACATTTAATGTTTCTTCTTGTTTTATTCCATTTTTTCACAGTTTCTTACTTTCACATGCCTGCCCTCTCCAGAAATAATCATCATTGATCTCTTTCTTTATGCTCTGTTGTCTAGGCAACCAAGCTTAAGACAACTTTTAAACTAAAACTGTGTACTGAAGTCAGAAATAGCCTGACGAAGATGGAAGTTAATAATCTAAATTCCAGGAATTACATACTTGGAGGTCTCAAGGCAAATTGGAGTGTGTCTTATTTCTTGCCTTAGTCTGGAGTATTGTAAGACTGTATATAACAGTCCTAGGTATGTAACAGACATTTACCTTTCACAGCTGAGGAGACTAGGATGTTTAAGGTCAAGGTGCTAGGAAATTTGGCATCTGCCAAAGGCCTATACCTTGTTTCATGAATGGCAACTGTTACTTCTGTCCTTAGACACCTAGAAGGGTCTGTCTTCCCCTTTGTGGCTTCTTCTAGATGCTTTTCTAAGGACACAGATTCTGGTTACATGGACTCTGTCCTCATCACCCAATCAGTCCCCACTCCCTAGTCACATCACCTTTGAGGGCAGGATTTCAACATGTACAATTTGGAAGGGACATCCTGTCCCTGGGTTTCACTGGATCTTTCAAGAAATCTGTGGGTTACAGAGCAGCTATGGTCCAGCTGGCATGATGGTGCATGGGTTGTGTTTTTACAGAGGCAGATGGAGAGTTCCATCTGCTCGTAAGTTATGGAATGGGCCATGGGAGGGAGGCTGGGCTGTTACAGAAGGGTTCAGAATGGGATGCTGAAGGAAATTTGCTTTCAGGTCACTCACTGCACTATGGAGGCTGAGCTGAAAGTAAACTTGGAAGGTGGAGCCACCTTTGCGTCGTGACCTTCCTGTGGGGTTGTATTATAAAATACAAATAGTCTCTCATATATTAGCAATGTCTTCTTTAATAAAGCACTGTAATCACACTGTTTTCTACCCACTCGTGAGTACTAATTCTTTCTGAAATTACAATGGACAAGATTGAAGCAGCAGAGTTGGATGCTAATGCTGGATTAGTAGGTAATAACTGCAGAAAAGATGTTTTGGATTAAGCATTTACCCCAGACCCTATCAGACTAAGCTAGAAGTCAAGATGAGACGGCGACGATGAAGTTCTGTTCTGCCAAGCTGGTCCTTTGACCTGTCAAGTAACTGAAACGATGTGTTGGGGAGAAATATTTTCCCCATATTTTCAGTTGGCAGAGTTATGGCGTCCCTATGTTTTGATATGGATGCAAAGGAAACGGTGGAATTTGAACAAGTCAATCACTTTTCTCCTCTTTGTCTCTGGCTGTGCCTTGTAAGGGACATGACTTTGAAATGACCCGTTAACTTTTTTCCTTTGCTTCTGTTTTTCCTCCCTGCTGCTTTCTATTTTTAAAACCCAGCTCCTCTCCTTCTGTCTGAAATCTTATTTTATTTTATTGACTGGTTCTAACCGAAACTTAAAAAAAAAAAAACTTCAAAATATTGGTTTTTTTTGGGGGGACAGGTATTGATAAATAATTAAACAGAATTTGTTAGAAATATATCTATGTGGAGCATTTAGAAAAAATGGCCTAAAAATTGGAAATAGACAAAATGAATGACTGAATGTTCTTCCATTTTTCAGCTTGGTGCTGGGTGGTATCATCTCAAGGCTTCTTAAGCTATTTTACTTCTTTCTACCCAAGAATTTGTCTAAGACCCTATATATGTATATGTAGTTGACATATAAATTCAACATTTACTGATAAAAGTCATATAAATACTTACTTTAAAATAGTTATTTGCCATGTATACATATAATTGTACCACTTATTGAAAATGAAAATATTTGCATGTTAATAAGATGAATGTCCTTGTTTATTTTTACATAGAATATTAAATTTTAGCTGAAAGATGGGGTTTCAATGTTTATCAGAGTTGGTTGAAGTGTTGATTTTATAATCATGAATACTGAGAATGTTTCTTGCCATATGGGTGTCATAAACTATAGCAGAAACATATTTAGGCCTATTTCTGACATTGCTAGAAATTCTATCCTAATCTCAAACCAAAATTTATTTTACAATTTTTTTTCTCCATAAAGCTCAAGTCAGCTCTCAAACAACCATTTTAAAAACCATCCATTCAGGCTAAAATAAAAAACACTAATGACAGTTTATGCTAGAGAGGATGTGGAGAAAGGGGTAGAGTACTCCACTAATGCTGGGAGTACAAATTCGTACAGCCACTTTGGAAATCAGTATGGTGGTTCCTCAGGAAAATGAGAATCAGTCTACCACAAGATCCAGCAATTCCACTCTTAGGCATATACCCAAAAGATGCACATTCATATAACAAGGACATCCATTCAACTATGTTCATAGCAGCATTATTTGTAATAGCCAGAACCTGGAAGCCACCTAGATGCCCCTCAACTGAAGAATGGATGGAGAAAACGTGGTACATTTACACAATGGAGTACTACTCAGCGGAAAAAAAAAAAAAACAATGGAATCTTGAAATTCGCAGGCAAATGGATAGAACTAGAAGAAACTGAGTGAGGTAACCCAGTCACAAAAAGACAAACATGGTGTGTAATCATTCATATATAAACATAGATCAAAGGATTACTAGCATACAATCCACACTGCCAGAAAAGCTAGAAAGCAAGGAGGACTCTAAGAGAGACATACATGGTCCCCTGGAGAAGGGGAAAGGGACAAGATCCCCCAAGCAAATTGAGAGCATGGGGGGAGGGAAGAGGGAGTTATGAGGAAGAGGAGGGGAGAGGTGGGCATGAGAAAGCAGGAAGATTCAGTCAGGGAAAGAATAGAGGAGAATAAGAAAAGAGATAACATAATAGAGGGAGCCATTATACTTTTAAAGAGAAATCTGGCACTAGGGAAATGTTCAGAGATCTACAAGGATGACCCCAACTAACAATCTAAGCAATAATGGCCTTTCCTGATAATGAGGTTGATGACTACCTTATATGCCATCCCAGAGCCTTCATTCAGTAGCTGATGGAAGCAGAAGCAGACACCCACATCTGAACACTGAGCCAAACTCCTGGAATCCAGTTACAGGGAGGGAGGAGTGATGAGCAAAGGGGTCAAGACCAGGCTGGAGAAACTCACAGAAACTGCTGACCTGAACAAGTGGGAGCTCATGGACTCCAGTCTGACAGCTGGTAAATCAGCATGGGACCGACCCAGACTCCCTGAATGTGGGTGTTAGTTAGGAGGACTGGACAGTCTATGGAGCCTCTGGTAATGGATCAGTATTTATTCCTAGTATACAAATGGACTTTGGGAGCCTATTCCACATAGAGGGATACTCTCTCAGCCTAGACACATGGGGGAGGGCCTGGGCCCTGTTCCAAATGATATGACAGACTTTGAAGACTCCCCATGGAAGTCTGCTCCCTGGGGAGCAGAAAGAGGATGGGATGGGGGTTGGTGGGCAGAACAGGGGAGGGCAGGAGGGCACAAGAACTGGTATTGACATATAAAACAAGCTTGTTTCAAATTTAAATACAAAATTTAAAAAAAGGAAATAAAGAAAAGCAAGTTACTGTTCTGGAATGTAAAAAATAATCCATTCTAACACAATATAATTCAAAGATACACTAATTTTATACTTATGTACTGGGTGTTGGGGGAGAAAATATTAACTCTTTGTTTTCTGTAGTAAAAGCTTTGTTTCTATAAGAGCAGAAATCGTTGTGTGTACAATAAAAAAACACAACAACTTGGAACGAGCTGGGATGTTTCGGGCAGCACTGTTTGACACCATGTGGTGTGATGGTGTGTCCAGGGCAAAGTCTGTGCTGTGCGCTCAGGACCAAGTTTGCAGTGAGGCTGTGCAATGGCGCATGAGCAAACCCTGGCAGAAAGGCCTCTGGTCCTGCACGTCTGATTTGGAGTTAACTCTTGTTTGTTGAACATCTAGAACCTTTGCCTGATGGTAAAAGTGGTGCACACATTCTGTGACTTGACTCCAAATGGGGTTGTGACCCACATTTCCAGAAGCTCAGGTCGAACTCGAGGGTGTTTGAGTCGGAGTTCTCGGGGAAAAATAGAGCACATAGAATACGTGGTGATAGTGGATGAAAACGAGCTAGCTCATCCAGTAGTACGCTCACACTCTGCTGAGGCAGGGACAGTGCAGCCGTTGTCACAGGCAGCCTGGAGGCAGAGTCCCCTCGTCTGAGGACCCTGGTCTTCTCTCCCCACCCCAGTTACGTGTATGTGTAGGTGTGGGTGCACATGTGTGTGCACGTATGTGGACCCTACGGTTTATGTCAGAGTCTTCTCCAGTTACTGTCCACATTATTCACTGAGGCGGCCTCTCAGTTTAACCCTATGTGTCAGCCAGCGTGCCCTTAGGCTCCTTTGTCAGGCTTTGGAGCCACAGAATTACAGGCAGGCTGTCGTGCCAACCTGGCATTTTCTCAGGTTCTCAGGATCCAAATTCCGGCCCTCATGCTTGCAGCAAGTGCTAAACCACCAAGGCATCGCCTCACCTCTTAAGCCTTCTCTAGAGGCTGTCAGCTGATTGCACAAGGTTAACCTACATCAGGGTAATCAGTATTATTTAGAAGCTCCAGGTAGAAAGGTTAATCTTAAAAAACAAGACAAAACAAAACAAAAACGAACTAACCAAAAACCACCATCCACATTGGTGTTGGAACTCCTGTCTTGGTACCAACGTAAGGACTCACTGAGGAGCAAAATGGGCTCAGAGGGAAGAACTTAAAGCCAGAAGGGATGTAAAAACCATAAAGGAATCCACCACCCGTCTGCAGTATCTCCATATGGGATCAGTAACCCTCACTGTTGGCCTCATGCTGAGAGCAATGGCTCCAACTTCCCATGTCACATTTGACTTTCTAACCTGAACCTGTACCTGGCAGGATATGAAAAGGAAAGACAACATTCCTTATCAAACAAGCCTAGTGACAGGACCGGAGACATGGCTCAGTAGTTAGGAGGGCTTGTTGTTCTCTTAGAGGACCTACATTGCTTCCGTGTTTGATACCTCACGCTTGCCTGTGACTCCAGCTCTAGGGGAGCAAATGCTTTTGTGTGGCATCTCTGGGTACCTTCATACATGCAGCACATGTACACATGTATATATAAAAAAATAAATCTTCCAAAAGTCCTAGTAAAAAATGGCCTATATAGAAACCTGCACTATGAGGATCTTAAGAAGCTCCCATCACCCCCCTCTTGAATGTCTACTTTCACAAATAAGAAAAAAACACAGATTCATTTGCTGCTGTGTATTTTGTCTGGCTCTGAAGTCTCTGTGTGAAGGTGACAGGAAGTTGGAAGCATCATGTAAGGTGCTCAGCCCCTCTCACTGTCCTTGAGTTCTCTGCACCCTACATCCACCTGGAATGGCCATGGTCTATCCAAGTGAAAATACAATATAATTATCACTCTATGCCTTCTGATTCCCTGGGGACATTTGCCGGGCATCGGGTTTACTGTTGATGAAGTTTTATTTAGTCTTTCTAAAAGTTAGAATGTAAAACCTATTAGTAATTCAGATTGTTTGGTTCCATTATAAATAAATACATTTTATCCTCAAAGGGTGTTTAAGTGTTGAGACACGACGCAGATTTTGTGCAGATTTTGTCATTTGTCACTTTTTGAAGATAATGTTTTGTATCTAATTTACAATGTTGTAATTTACAATGTAAATTGTATCTAATTACAATGTTGTTACGTGTATTTGCAGTGTGTGTGTGTTTGTGTGTGGGTGCGTGTGTGTGTGTGCGTGTGTGTGTGTGTGTGTGTGTGTGTGTGGTGCATGCGTGTGTGTGTGTGTCACAGTGTGTGTGTGTCACAGTATGTGTGTCACAGTGTGTGTCACAATGTATGTGTGTGTGTGTCACAGTGTGTGTGTGTGTGTCACAATGTATGTGTGTGTTACAGTGTATGTGTGTGTGTGTCACAGTGTATGTGTGTGTGTGTCACAGTGTGTGTGTGTGTGTGTGTGTGTGTGTGTGTGTGTGTGTGTGTGTGAGACAGTGTATGTGTGGAGGGCAGAGGACACTTACAGGGGTTGATTCTCTTCTTGCAGTGAGGCACCAGGGATTGAACTCGGGCCTTCAGACCTGGCAGCAGTGTGTTACCACTGAGCCAGTTCCCCAGCCCATACTGATCTCACTGTAAGACATGAAATGCTGTTTGGAACTCTTTCTGTCTTACAGTTTCCCTCTAGTGAGTTGAATAGCAACCCTTGAGTCACGTTCATTTCAGATTTTAAAAGTACGATGTTTTTAAGTTTTGAAAATTATGCTTTGAGAGTGAATTAGTGCATACTATGCGATTCTCCAATATCATAAAATAAGTGGAAATTAAGAGATACTGCCAAGTCAGGCTATTCACTGTTCCTGGCTGACATGGCTATTAGGTTCAAGACATGCACAATAGCTCTCCAAACATCTCATCCTCTCACTCAAATCTCTTCTTTGAGGACTCCTGCTAGATAAGCTTAGGATTCGTCCTTGTATCCATTCTGCTTCTTAGTGCTTCTCATGTTATGTGCCCCTCTCCCTAAGAATGTCTGGACAATGCCTTCAGTCTGGTAATACTCTTTTAAACTCTACCAAACCTCTTTAACCTGTCCCCTGAGCCTTTAATTTCAAAATCTTTTATTTGTAGAATTTGTTTGCTTTTTATTGAGTCTGCCTGTTCTTCTGTTGCTTTATGATTGTGATTATTTCATTTAAATCATGCTGCTATTATAAATATAGTTGTTATCCACTCTCTGTGGCATTTTCTCTAGTACAGAACATTCCTGATGTAATGATCCTGATGCTTGTTGTATCTGATCATTTTGTTCTGTAATGGATTCTACTTCTCCTCTGTTCCAAACATCATTTGTATTGTTCAGAGGGACAAATGTGGACTGAGACATGACAGTCTACCGAGACCTATGAACCTTCTTCTATGGAGAGGCAATAGCCAGAATATAGTCTTTTCAAGTATTGTGTCTGCAGCAGGAAGTCATCTTGCCTAGTGTTCAGGATGGCGCCACAAAAATATTTCAGCTTTTCCATCTTTTAGTAAAAGGTGAAATTTGTCATTTGTCACTTCAGCAAATTCTTAACTGATATCTCCACAGAGTCACCCTCCCCTTTCAGTAAGTAAGAGAGAGAACCTGATTTCACAGACCAAACCTGCTGCTGATTGGCTGTGTGTCTCTGATAGTACTTTTGGAACTTCAATGAGTCCTGCAGAACCGATTTCAAATTCCTGACCCATGGAAGCTATGAAAGATACATGTTTATTATTGTGGTAGACCATTAAGCCATGGCGTTTTGGAGTCATTTGTCACACAGAAATATGTAATTAATATTTTACCACAAAACCCTGGTCATAGCATAATACCTATTATTTCATAGGTACTTTATGAAAGCTAATAGGATATAAAAATAATGGTAACATTTTAAAATGGAATCACTTTTAAAATATTTTCCTTACTCTCTTCTATTCATTCTTCAAGAATCTAATTGTGAAATTTTGGTTTTATTTTTTTGTTTGTTTGTTTGGTTGGTTGGTTGGTTTTTGTTTTATTTGGAAGGGGTATTGTTTTTGTCTTTTTTCATTTTTGTTTTTGTTTTTGTAGACAGGATTTCTCTGTGTAGCTTTGGAGCCTGTCCTGGAACTAACTCTGTAGACCAGGAAGGCCTTGAACTCACAGAGATCCACCTGCCTCTGCCTCCCAATTATTGGGATTAAAGTCATGCAGCACCACTGCCTGGCTAAGCGTGAAATATGTATTACAATTAAAATTGGAGGAAAACTTGAACTGCCCAGACTGCACATGAGCCCTTGGGTGCCTCCAAGCTATCCAACTCTTCTCACAACATGGTGAAGGTCTTACACCAACGGGTCTCAACCTTTTAATACAGTTTCTCTTGTTGTGGTGACTCCTAGCCATAAAATTATTTTCATTGTTATGTCACCACTGTAATTTGCTACAGTTATGAACCATGGTGTAAATATCTTATATGCAGATGGCTCCGTGACCTCTATGAAAGAGCAGCTTGACTCCCCCTAAGGGTTTATGACCCACATGTTGAGAACAGCTGGTTTATAACATGGAGGACGGAGCTTCATTATACCTGAACTGTGGTCCTAAGTTTATTGTTGTGGCTTGATTGTCTCCCAGACCTCATGTGTTGACAACTAATTCTCCAAAGTCACCCTTGAACAGTATTTGAAGACAGGAACCATGGGAGGTAATTACGTCATGAGTGTTCCGCCTTCATGAGTAGTTTGATTGTTAATGGGCTATCCCAAGATTGTTGTTTTACTTTTAACAACAGTGAACTGTCTCTGGCTCACTTGCTGCGTCCTACCATGAGATGTTTTTGCTGTCATGATGCATCCAAAAGGTTCTTTCTGGATGTTCTGCAAAACACCTGAGCCATACATTTCCAATCCTCTAGAACAAGGAAGTTAAATATGACTCTACTACCTAAAAATTATTATATTCGATCTTTAACAACAGCCAACAAACAAACAAAAAAGCCAACAGAGCAAGACACCTTCTTTCTTACTCTACAGTACTCTAATCATAACATTTTAAGGACAATCTGGAAGTAATGGAGACCTTGTTCTTCCTGGAATATACTGAGTAATACCAAGAAGTGTCTGGTTTGGTTGGCTGAGTATTATATTTAGCCCTTATTACGATTATGAGGTACAGACTGCCAATAGATCCTGGCCATTGGGTAAGATAATCATGCACATAATTGTGCTTTGTAGAAGATTATGATTTATTATAGTCCTACTTTGAGCTATCTGTTCCTACTTTCTTTAGTTGAATCATTTATTCAATGCATGCTTATGAGTTATCTTCTATGTGCTAGCTCTGACATAGTGCATGCTGAAGTAGACATCCATCTTGCCAATAAGAATTTGGATTAAAGAACTGGAACTTACTGCATAGAAGGAAACATTAAAAAAGAAAAACCAGCTCCTTTCATCTGTGTATGTGTGCATGCATGCCTGTGTGAACGAAAATGTATGTTTAGTTAAGGTGGGAGTGGATGTTTCCATTTGTATTGTTTTGAAGTATAATATAGATACTGTACAGATTCCAAGCAAACACCCTATGGAAGTTACTAAAATTGAATCTACCTGCTAAATAGCATTCACATAAAGAAACACTGTTTTTGATAGCACCCAGGAAGCCCTTCATGGCCTGTAATTGGGCAGGGCGAGGGAGTGACTCTGTCAGGCAAGTTGCTTTGTCTGTTTCAATAATCCTCAACTGTCCATATTTCTGCATCTCCATTACCTTTCTTATGACGATTACAGCCAGCCTTAAACAACACTTTGTCTGAATCCTCCCCCTCCTCTCCAGATGAAATTCTTGATGAAAACCCAAGTGAACCAGGCAAAAACTTGGAGCTGTCAAAAATAACATCTCAGAAAGTATCCCCCTGCCTCACAAAAGACATGTCCATACTTATAGACGTTAGAAGGAGAAAAACAATCCCTTCGGTCATCAGGTGAAGGATGATAATGTGTTTAGAGTTCCTGGGGTTTTCTAAAGTTTAATGTGTGTTGTTTTTCATTCAAAAACAAGCCTTGCACACAGAACATGCCTAATGTAACCTTTTATTATAGGAACAGAGAGACGCAAGCTTGAAACCAGTTAAGTACTATAACTTCATAATGTTGCCTCAAAGCTTTGGGAAATTATTTGAGATAAGCAGTTTAAAGCATCTTTAGTCTGTATTTAGGAACACAAAATAGGAAGGCTTTCTGACCCAGAGGCAAACCTTTCCAGTTCAGGCAGGCACAGCATTCTCCATCAGGGTGTAGGAGTGCAGAGTTACTGCGAGCAACCTCTTTGAGAGTTAATATCAATCAGTAGCCACAAGAAATGCAAAGAAGTCACTCTTCAGGTGGAATCTTTCTTTAATCTTTTGAAGAGCTTCATCTCTGTTCAAGCCAAACGAACAAGAGGAAGAGTGAGTAGTCTTCAGTAGGCAAAGTCTCTGTCAGGACCTCTCAGGTCATGCATTTGATGCTATTCCTCCCTGGGGTTTGAGAGGCTGAAGGAAGCTCTGTCATCAAAGTTTCTGCTCCATAAATTACAGTGAAGTCTTTTGTTTCATAACTTTGTCCAAGAAACTTGAAATCTATGTCCACCCAAGGAAAACTTCTTTAGGAAAAAGAGAAAACCCTCAACAATTTTTGTTTGTTTTGTTTTTTGTTTTTGTTTTTTGTTTTTTTCATCATCTATGACAGCTGCTACAAACTCTTGGGGCACAGAAGTGTTTAATAAATCTTTAGCAAGTGAATAGATGGATGTGTGGAGTTTTATACTAAACATGATGAGGGACCACTAAAGTGTGTTCAAAACAGGATGGATGCGACTGGGTTTGTTTTGTAGGATGGTCTGTCTGGCAATAGCATGGTGCATGAGGTAGAAAAGGGCAGAGCTACAGGCCAGATGATTCATACACGGTCACTTCAGTGGAGGGAGATGTGTTAGGGCACGCAGACTGAAGGAAACAGCAAATCAAAACAGACCTGTATGATCTAGTGATGGCTGGAATGTGTAAGGAAATGGGACAGGACAGGATGCCCCCTTAGGATTCTGATGGGCCAGTTGGCTGAGGCGCAGAATACAGAAAGAGACAGTAGGAAGAACACACTTGGTGTCGGGAATGGGTGATCATTGGAGCCTTTGCAGGCGTGGACTGCTGCGGGATATCTAGTTTAGAAGTAGTAAAGCCACAGGTTCTGAGGTTTCCTCACACAAAGACAGTCAACACAGACATGGGGAGAGCTACAGACAGAAGCACCAGGCAGGTATTATGCAGAAGTGGAGGAAACTTCAATATAGTGAACAGAACTGCCCCTTCCCATTAAGCAAGTCTTGTTGTTGATTCTAGACCCCCTAAACACCAAAGCCACTAATGTCAGGGTTCAAGCACTGTGGCTATCAGAAGAAGTCATAAAATCAAGCTTTGGTTTGTTCGCTAGGATGAACTGTAAGAGCAACAGACACCGAGATCTTCAGATACAGAATAGCTATGTCATCCTTGTCACCTAAGCACATGGCTTAGGCAGTGTATTAAGCTACACATAAGGTTAGCTTTCTTTTTCCTTATGGCAATGTAACCATTGTTTTGGCATGAGATAGAATTGTGAAGAAAATAGGCTGACAAATAAGCAGAAGAATGTTTTTAGGGCATCAGCTTTGGGAGGCTCGCTTTTATCTTAGTAGGGATGTTATTGTATACAACACAACAGTTTTTTTTTTCTTCTTATCAGTCCCGTTCCCCCCCCCATGTTTGAGAGGCTAACCATCCATTCATTTTTAAGGTTCTGAGTTTTGAAAACAATACAAGCTTTTATTTCATGAAAGGATGTAGCAGTGATTTGTTCATTATTGTATTTTTTAATTTGAGTAACAAATGTTGAAATGACAACATTTAGATAAAGTGGGTTAAATGTCTGTTTGACATTTACATTTCACTTGATTCTTTTATTTTTCACATATAGTTGCTAGAATATTTAAAACCACATATGCTGTTTATATCATATTAATAATGATAGCATAGGCAATATGGTTCTTGCATATACAAATTTTTTTTATGTCCAAAGAACAGCTGGATAAAATGTTGAGCATGTACCAAAAAAAAAATAAATAAATAAAAATAAAAGTTGTTCAAAGATCAGAATATTATATGGACTGGAGGAATAAGGCCAGATGTACTAAAATAACTCATAGTTTCCTTTTTTTCCATTTTCATGTGTATGTGTGGTATGCATATGTAAACAGTTTGCATGTTTGTGAGCACACATGTCCAGCCTCAGAAGGTAAAGACCCGATCTCTATAACAAGACTAGCCATATCTGTGATCTCCAAGTTTAGACAGGGAAACCATGACTCAATGTGTAAGGTTGAAGGACAACGGAAGATAATTTCTGATATCACACAGGCATATGGAGGCCCAAAGGTGATGTCTAGAGATGCTGTCTCCATCCATCTTCTGAGGGTGCACTTACAGGCAGGCCACCGTGCCCACCTGGCTTTTACACAGATGCTGAGGATCAGAAATCTGGTCCACACTTACACAAGCACTTTAATCACTGAGCCATCTCTCCAGCCAGAATATAATTAACTACTGGCTATAGCTTGATACAAGAGAAAACTGAAGCTCAGAATGTGTGTAAACTAATGTAAACAGTCTTTGTAGTACATACAATTGAATGTCTATTACTGAAGTATGCTCAAGAAATGATGCTGAGTTTCTTTCTTAAAGCAAAGCAATTATATCCCACTACCAGGGATAAGCAAAGATTTCTTTTTAGTCCAACCTTTTGATATTAATTAAAAGTTTTATAAGATATGTTTATTATCTACTCAGGAAAAAAATTGATAGCTTTTCCTCAAACTGAAAAATTTCAAACTCAGACATGGCAACCCAATAATTCATACTTCTTTGTTTAAATGAGGGTAGGGTCTAGATACATATACACTTAGGTACCCTACACCCAATAGGCTTCTAGAGAATGTTCATGACTTTTCTCTCCCATTTTAGCCAACATCACAGATTGCACAAAGGAGATTTTCCTTGCCCCAGGGCTGTCTTAACAGGCATTGTCATGCTATGAGTCGAAAGATGTCAAATGTAAATAGGACAAATACATACTGATCCTATGGCTTGTCCTAGAAGTTAGTTGTTTTCTCTGAATAAATCCCAGAAACTTTATTTTTATAACTCTTTTATCCAAATGGAAGGGAGCTTGTCTAATGTAAAGCTTTTGAGTCAGTGCAATATCTTAGACTCTGTAAATTTTATTACAGTATTAAAGACAAAAGCAACCTCTTCTGGTTCTTATATTCTTTTCACTAAAATCTTCACTCTCCTGTCAGCCTCTTGACTCTTCAGCAGTTGAAACAGGCTCTTTTATTTCAGCATCAGGACGTCTGTGTGACTCCCTAACCTCTTTGTCTGTCTCAATCACCTCTTTTCACTTTCATGAAGTTTGTTGATTGATTACTTCTTATGAGTTGTCTGGCTTTCCAGCCCTTTGTCTAAATTTAAAGCATCGGAGCCATCCTTCAGGAAACATACCAGCGTCAATCAGTTGTGTGTGCTCATAAAAGAGATTTTGGTTTGGTTTTGTTTTTTTTTTAATTTTTTTGGAACAAAACTTTCTTGATTCTGACTCATTTCCGCTCCGTTTCCTCTGTCTGAGTCTAGACCTTCTTTGTCTTGCTTGCAAGATGTTAGTTAGCTCTTAACTAATGCATGTGTTTCTGAACTCCTCACTGGTAGTTCATTTTCTACTTTATTGCTGGGTTCTAAGAACAGATTTGAAAAATCAGATGCATGCATGTGTGCATACACCCATCATTTAAGAACCGTCTCTTTTGTTTTGGGCATCACGCTAGGAAATGGGGACACAAATCCTTGTCTTTCATAGTCAAGCATGTCCCTAAATTCTCAAGTTTAGAACAGAAGGCCCGAGCTCATAGGCCATGGACACAGGAGACTGTGATAGTACCCAGGACTCCTTGCTGTAATAAGAGCAAGTGGAAAAGGCAGTGGTTGCACGGTGCAATGGTATCTCTGACCCCTAAGGCTGGCCAATGGCCACAGATGTGGGAAAGTTAGCATGAGTCAGTGTAGGCAGTCCTAAGGGTCTATGCAGAAGAGTTAGCACAGGTTTTAAGAGGAATAGGCATTGTGATCAGTTTTGCATTTTTGTGAAGACTATTATTAGGATTTCTAGAGGATACTGGAAGGATAAAAGGCTGGAGTCTAGGAAGAAGACTAGTAGGTCATTATTTCAACCATCCAGCTGTCTCTCTTTCCATCTCCCTTACCCCTAATCCCTCCCATTTCTGTCCCCACCCATCCCCAGTAAACCTACAAAATGGATTCTCTTTTCCCATCTCATGGAGGTCTAGGCATTCCTCAAGAGCCCCCTCTTTACCTAAACCCTCTGGGTCTATGAATTGTAGCTTGATTATTATTTACTTAAAAGTTAATGTCCACTTATGAGGTGATATTTTGTTTATGATCTAGCAAATAAAGCTTGCCTGAAGATTAGACTGCAAAGCTAGCCACACTAGTTAGCCATAGAGGTCAGGAAGTTGTGATATACACCTTTAATGCCAGCACTCAGGAGACAGAGGCAGATGGATCTCTGTGAGTTCAAAGCTACTCTGGGCTACACAAAATTGATCCAGCTAAAAGAGAAACAGCTCACACGAAGGCGATCCCAGCACTTGGAGTGACATGCCTTTAATCCCAGCACTAAGGAGGTGGAGACAAAAAGGGATATGACTGGGTGGAGAGAGGACTATAAGGCAGGAGGAGACAGTCTGCATAGCAGTCAGTTTGAAACAGTCTGAGGATGCAGTCTGAGCATTCAGTCTGAGGATCGCTTGAGACAGATTGCCCTCTTTGGTTTGAGGATTCAGTAGAGGTAAGCTAGTTGTTGGCTCCTTTACTTCTCTGATCTTTCCGCATATACCCTGATATCTGACTCTGGGTTTTTATTATTATGACCTATTAGAACTCGTACTACATACTTATAAGTGAATGAATACTGTATTTGTCTTTCTGGATCTAGGTTACCTCACTTAGTATGATCTTTTTCTACTTTATCCATTTGCCTGCAAACTTCACGATGTCATTTTAAAACAACTGATTAATACCCATTATATAAATGTACCACATTTTCTTTATCCGTTCTTCAGCTCAGGAATCTCTAAGTTGTTTCTAGTTTCTGGCTATTATAAATAAAGCCACAATGAACATAGTTGAGCAAGTGTCCTTGTGGTAGGATGGAGCATCTTTTGGGTGTATGCCAAAGAGTGGTATAGCTGAGTCTTGATGTAGATCAAGTCCCAGTTTTCTGGGGAACTGCCATATTGATTTCAATAGTGTCTATGGAAGTTTACATTCCACAAACAGTGGAGGAGTATTTCCCTTATTCCACATCTTCAACATGAACTGGTACTTGTGTTATTGATCTTAGCCATTCTGACTGGTGAAAGATGGAATCTCAGAGTGGGTTTTATTTGCATTTTCCTGATGACCAAGATGTTGAACATTTCTTTAAGGGTTTCTCAGCCATTGAGATTCTTCTATTGAGAATTCTGTGTTTAGACCCAGATCCCATTTTTAATTGGATTATTTTTTAAATATCTAGTTTCCTTAGTTCTTTATATATTGTGGATATTAGTCCTGCATCAAATGTGGAGCTAGTAAAATGTTTTTCCCATTCTGTAGGCCACCTCTTTGCCCAATTGATGGTGTCCTTTGCCTTACAGTAGCTTTTTGGTTTCATGAGGTCCCATTTATTTATTGTTGATCTTCAGAAAGTTGTGACCTGTGCCAATGCATTTAAAACTGTTCCACACATTATTTTTTATAAGGTTGAGTGTGTCTGGTTTAATATTGAGGTCTTTGATACATTTGAACTTAAGTTTTGTGCAGGGTGATAAATATGGATCCATTTGTATTCTTCTACATGAATACATCCAGTTTGATCAGCACCATTTGTTGGGAAATGCTGTCTTTTTTCCCGGTGTGTATTTTTGTCTTTTTAAATAAAATATCAGGTGTCCGGTGTGTGTATTTATGTTTGGGTCTTCAATAAGAATCCATTGGTCAACATGTCTATTTTTATGCCAAAACCATGGGTTTTTTTTTCTGTTTCTTTTTTATTCTACACCTTTTTAGTACAACTTGAAATCAGAGATGGATGTATATTCAGAAGTTCTTTTACTATTTGGATTGCTGTAGTTATCCTGGGGTTTTTGTTTATCCGTATGAAGTTGAGAATTGTTCTTTCAAATTCTTTCGAAGAATTGTGCTGGAATTTTGATGGGGATCGTGTTGGACCTATAGAATGCTTTTTTTTTTTTTTTTTTTTTTGCCAGGATGTCCATTTTACTATGCTAATATTACTGATCCATGAATATGAGAGTTATTTCTATTTTATGATATCCCCTTCAATTTCTTCAAAGACTGGAAGTTTTTATCATACAAGTCTTGGTCAGAGTTACCCCAAGATATTTTATATTTTGAGGCTATTGTGAAGGGTATTGTTTCCCTAATTTCTTTCTTAGTCTGTTTGCCATTTGTTTATAGGAAGACTACTGTTGTTTTTGTTGTTGTTGTTGCTGTTTAGTTGATCTTGTTTGTAGTCACTTTGCTGAAATTGTTTATCAGCTGTAGCAATTCCCTAGTTTCCTAGTGGAATTTTTAGGGTTGCTTATGTATACTGTCACATCACCTTCAAATATCATTTTTTTGTCTTCTTCCTTTCCAATTTGTATCCCATTGGTTTCCTCCAGTTGTCTTCTTACTCTATCTAGAACTTCAGGCACTCTATTGAATAGATATGAACAACCATATCTTTTTATGAGTTCAGTGGAATTGCTTTGAATTTCTCTCTAATTTGATATTGGCCATTGGCTTGCTATAAGCTGCCTTTATTATATTTAGGTATGTGCCTTGTAGCCCTAATCTTTTCAGGACTTATATCATGAAGGGGTACCTTTTAGGTATCTAATGAGATGATCTTGTTTTTTTTTTTTTCAGTTTATTATATGGTGGGCTACATTTACTGATTTTCATATGTCAAACCATCCCTGAATCTCTGAGATGAAGCCTACTTGATTATGGGATGATATTTTTTTTATGTGTTTTTGGATTCAACTTGAAAGTATTTATTGACTACATTTGCATCTATGTTCGTAAGGAAACTGTTCTGTAATTCTCATTCTTTGTTGAGTCTTTATGTGGTTTGTGTATCAGGATAACCGTGGCTTTATAAATTGGGCAATGTTTCTTCTATTTCTATTTAGTGAAATAATGTGAGGAGTATTGGAGTTACCTCTTCTTTGAAAGTTGGATAGAATTTTATTCTCAAACTGTCTGGCCCTGGGCTTTAGTATGTTGTGAATTCACTTTCATTGAATTCTAAAAAGTTCTTAATTTCTGTCTTGACCTATTTTTCATTCAGCAGAGTGTGTAATAAGCTTTCTGTTGTTGATATCAGCTTTTAGCCATGGTGATCTGATAGGATTCAGGGGATTGTTTTAGTTTTCTTATTTCTGTTGAGACTTGTTTTGTGTCTGAGTATGTGGTCAGTTTTGGAGAACATCCATGAGGTACAGACAAGAAGGTATATTCTTTTGAGTTTGGGTGAAATGCTTTATAGATATCTGTTAAGTTCATTTGGTTTATAATGTCAGTTAGCTCCAGCATTTCTCTGTTTTTGTCTGGATGACTTGCCCATTGGTGAGAGTAGGGTATTGAAGTCTCCCACAATCACTGTGCGAGGATCAATATGTGATTTAAGCTGTAGTAGTGTTTTTTTACAGTAGTGGGTAAGTGCTGCGCGCCTACCTAGGCCAGCAAGGAAACACGCAACCACGACTCTTCTTCAAGCAGTTTTATTCAGGATCCTTGTACATCAGCTTCCTCTGCTCCTGTCAGCTTCTGTTTCTCCCATCAGCTTCTGCTGCTTCTCTCACCAGCTTATTCCTCTCCCAGCCCCAGCAAGCCCTTAAATGTGCTCACAGTCCAATCAGCTCATGCCACCTGGTGATCCTGGATAGGCCACAGAAGGAGGAAGCGCACTAGATCCATCAAGCACTTCCAAATAAGGCTTGTTTACAGCTAAGCACGAACTACCTGGCATCCAGCCAGGCGCCATCTTGGGGCTGTGGCTTCCCACAGGTAAGAGACTGTAGTTTCTTCTAATGTCTTTTCCAATGGTTATAATCAGAATAATATTGTCACTTACAAATGAACTGAGGGTATTCTCTTCCCTCGACTTCTTTATGGTGATTGTGTTTATTGGTATTATTTCTTCCTTATGGGTTTGATAGACTTTGACAGTAGCGCAGGCTGGCCTTGAGTTTCCCATACTTAAGCTTGCCATCCTCCTGCCTCAGCCTCTAGCACGCTAAGATTGCTGATGTGCATCTCCAAACATACACCAATCTATATGCTGTATTTTACTTTTCACTTAGGTGTTTTCCTATTTTTGTGATTAATTTCCATATTGATTTAGGGTTGTCTAGAAGTTAAAGTTGTTTAGTTCTCAGATGTTTGGAACTTTTCTAGATTCTTTATTATATTCTATTTATGTTTAGCATTATTATCATCAGAGAACCTTGTCTGTAATACATATCTTTTATAAATCTATTGAAACTGGTTTGATTCTTCAGCCTTTTATTTCAACAAATATGTGGTTGAAGAGAATGGCAATCTTGCAATAGCTGGGGGAAGAGGGTAAAGCCCTCCATGAATGCAGATAGTTGACAGTATCCCAATCTTCTACATCGTTGCTGATCCCTCCCTCCTGGATAGGAGAGAATCCCGATGAAATTTTCAACAATGATTATGGGAATGCTTCTGTCATGGCTGTTCTTGTCAACTTGACTATGTCTGGACTGAATTAAAAACCCAAGCCTCTGGGCAACACCTATGAGGCACTTTTAGTTAACTGGGTCATTTGAAGTAAGAAGATGCATCTTAAATTCAGATCACTTGAGGCTTCAAGACCCACCTTAAATTTGGATCATTAGATCTCAGGTGACACACCCCAAGTCTGGGTCACACCTTGTCATTGCAGCCTACCTGAGGAGCAAGGAAGAAGGAAGCTTTTGTTGTTTTCCTGTTCACCCTCACTCTCACTGGGGAGTTCAATCCTTCACTGTTATTATTCATTACTTCTTTGGAATTCTGACTCAAGACCAGCTAAGACATTCAGCCTCGGGGACAAAACAGCTACTGGATTTGTGGACTTTCTGTTGTTGGACTAGTTAGACCACGACCTGACAGCAACTCTAATAAGGTTTGGATATATTTATGTTATCACTTCTGTTCCTCTAGAGAATAGTATTTACTCTTGTCTCCTTTTCAGATACTGTCTTGCTGTGTAGCCCAGCCTAGTCTTGATCTCATGATGGCATTTCTTCTGCTTCAGTCTCTTGGGTATTGGGATTACTACCAGGAACTATTGTGCTCAACTTATTTACTCTGTTACAAAATATCTCACCTTTCTTTCTTTCTTTCTTTCTTTCTTTCTTTCTTTCTTTCTTTCTTCCTTTCTTTTCTCTTTTTTTCTTTCTTTTCTTTTTTTTTTTTTTTTTTTGATACAGGGTTTCTCTTGTGTAGCCCTGGCTGTCTTAGAAGTCACTTTGTAGATAAGGCTGGCCTCAAACTCGCAGTGCTGGCTTTAAAGGTGTGTGCCACCACCGCCCAGCTCAAATATCTCACTTTTAGTACAAAAGTAGTTTTGATGTTGACATTTTTTTCCTTACCTTATAATACAGTCTTACATTTTCTTGATGGTTTCAGTGTTAATTTTTCTCTTCTGTTTGATGCATCTTTCCCTTTATTTGCCCAAGTTTTTCTTACTTTACTTTCTCAGATCTCAACATGTTAGGCCAAATTCCTGGCCAAAACAAAACAAAAATCCCACCCCCCCCCAAACCAAAAACCAAACCAAACCAAACCAAAACACAAAACCCATTAATAAAACCAAAAGCTGCAGAGTACCCGAGGCAGATACTCCTACTACCTTCATTTCATGGTTGCTCCCCATCAGTCTCCTGAAGCTGGCTATGACTTTATTTTCCCTTCTGGGAGAGGTGGGATTGGGTTATGCAATATGGGTATGGATAACATTATGTTCCCTGTTCTGAAGCATATCCCATGTGCACCCAAGACAAACGAATGGACTTTACATAGAAACACCCTTTCAGTAATCAAAATGGAAACTGTCACTAGCGCAGTAGTTCATTGTCCCCCTTTGAAGAACAATTTCCTTCAAACGAAGAACCACCGAGTTGGTGCTCATGGGACCGATCCATCGGCATGCGGGGATTTGAAGATGGTTAGCTCAGAGGCTTGGGCCACCTCTTGAGTTTGTTCTCATCCTCCAGGGTTAGGGTTCAGTTCAGGTTAGGTCTTTGTTAGTTACCAGCTTCCCATGGCTGCTTCTTCATGGAATCCTTCCCAAAACCAACATCCACGTTAATTTCCTCCATTAGAGGCTTTCTGACACCTTCTTTGTGATAACGGTGACGGTGATAACAGTTACCACAGTCACAGTTACTTAACTGTGATAAGTAACAGCTGCCAACGTTGGCCTCGGGTCCCCCATCTTTTACCCTTTATGTTTACACAAAGAGCTGTTAATACTAGCTCCCTGCCCGGGACCGTGATTCCCACCAGCCCCGGGACCCGAGTGTTCACAGATGCCCTGCTCGTCCAGGTTGAACGCCTTCAGTGCACGCGCATTGCAGCCTGCAGACAAGTAAGTGGCGGAGGCGCAGCAGCTACGCGGTCCGCTCACTTCCTTCGCTTCGCCCCAGTCAGGGCGCCGCCTCTCCCGTGACGTCACGCGGGGCGGGACTTCCGGCCGCCCAAGTTCAACAGTCCCGGCGGGAGCCGGAAGCTCGGCGAGGCGCGTCTGGAGCGGGGCTGGCCCCGGGCCGGAGAGGTGAGGTTGTCCGGGCCGCGGCGGGGCTGCGAGCACCCGCTCAGGGCCGCGGCGGGGGCCCCGGGGTGCGCGGCGGCTGCGGGCGCGCGCCGCCGGCGGAGAGTGGCCCGGGACGGGACGGGACGGGACGGGACGGGACGGGACGGGACGGGACGGGACGGGACGGGACGGGGCCCCGGGCGGCCTGCTCTCCCGCGGCTCCGCGGCCCGGAGAAGTCTTGCAAAGCTGAGAGTGCACGTTTGATCGCCGCCGCTCGTCTTCCCCGGGGCCCTCTCTGAGCGGCCGGTGACAGTTCCCGCTAGTGAAGCGGCGGGACACGGGGGACGCCTGCCCGGGCAGGTCGCTTCTCTCAGCTGTTTGGGACCCGTGGTCCACCCATTGCACCACGCTACCCAGTGTGCGGTTAAGGTAGCAACAGGTTGCAGTTGTGTTTACTGCACTGGAGAGTTCGGCTCTCCCGCGCTTGCATTTTCCTGGAGCAGGGGAACGGGGGACATAGGGGTCCTGCTTCGGTCACTGTCTCCAGTTCAACAGGTGACCGACCACACGTTTTTAGCAGCACCTGGCGGGGGCACTTGTACCCTCGAACCACCCAAACACCGCTTTATCTCGAAAACACAGCAATCACCGGAGTTTCTGACCAAAAGTTTTATGCATTCCCTAAACATTATTTTTGTTTTCTTAAAAACTTTTTATTTTTTCTTTCGGGAATGAAGAATTTCTACCTTAAGCGTTTTAGGTTTGCCCTCTGCAGCCCATTAGAGATAAGTGTTGTTGATATGGGGGCCTGTCTGTGACCACTGTTGGCCTGTGACATGGCGTCCGACCATGCCCAACCCTATAGTACAGCACTCTTGTACCACCTATACCGAGGGGTTGAGAGCGTCCTTTCTTCTCTCCTGTGTATTTTTAAGTACACCGTCGTCCCACACCACGTGCTGCTCTTCAGGGTTCCCTGAGTGTCTGGAGCAGCCTCTTCCAGTCCTCTCTAGCCCACTTTGACTTGTGGTCTCACTTTGTTGGAATTACGGGTTGGAGTGAGAGGTTGTGGACCAAGAATTATTCTAAGGACACACTGACAACTTCTTTAACCATGTTGCTACTTTTAGAGCAAGTTGAAAAACTTGTGGTATTTTCTTTTTTTGTGGCTTACTTATGGATCAGGAATGTTTCAAGTCTCCTGTATGAGGAGGCAGACATTGTTACGGGAACAAATAAAACAACAGAAGTTGTTTGATGGAAAACATTGAGTTGGGTGGTGGAATATCAGGTAGCTGGTAAAGGGTTGCTTTCACCACAGTAGGGAACCTAACTTTTAGAGGCAGAGATATTTGAGCTGAGACCTGAATGATAAGGGCATGGTTTAGGGGAATCTGGGAGGAGCTTTCCAGTTAGAGGGGGCAGCAGGTGAAGAGATACTAAGATGTGGATGACCTTGGCTTGATACACAGACTAGAAGACTGCCAGTGTTGAGATCTAGTGACCCCAGACAAGAGAGGTAGGAGATCTGCATGGGCATAGCTGCCCTGTAAGGCGGCCTGAGGAGTTTGGGATTGTTGGGGTTGCTGGGGAAGACTCTTGGGAGGCTTTGCTAAGAGTGTGTGATTTAGCTGGTCTTTAGATCACTCTAGCGTGTGCGCTGTTGGGAAAAACGTGGACAGCAATGGGCATTTCAGCTTTTAAAAATTGCTTTTCCGTAATTGTGTATGTTGTTCTAAACTTTTTGTAGGCTCAGTCATGCAGGAAAACCTCAGATTTGCTTCATCAGGAGATGATATTAAAATATGGGATGCTTCGTCTATGACATTGGTGGATAAATTCAATCCCCACACGTCACCACATGGAATCAGTTCATTATGTTGGAGCAGCAATAGTATCCTTTAAAAAAAAAAGTAACAACTTTTCACTAGTCTTCAGTAACCACTAAAACTATTTTGGCCCATAAAAAGGAAAGTATTTTGTGTCACTACCATAGATTTAAAAAAAAGATAAAAATATTACATATGCATGTGCTAATTATTTGCAGCTTATTTCATTCAGGCTTGCTGTGTATTAGTCTTCAGAAACAGGTAAGAGAATTTTGTTGTCTGCAGTTTCTTATTGAATACAAAGAATAAGGAGGGCGGTGAGTAAGAGCATGGTGAATTTGAGAATGATTTTATCTCCATTTTGGTATTTGTGAATCTGATCTGGAATTCATCCAGAGCTTTGGGGCAGATGCAAGATGGAGAGGAGATTTAACAAAATAACAAGCAAACAAACCACAAAAGACCAAAAAAACACAACTGTCCAACATTCGAATCTTCCTGATGGTGTGCTCAGGTTTGTCTTTTCTGTACGTGATGAAAACAGTATTGTTTCCCAACAGACAAACTGGGATGGATTTTTCTGAGCTTTTCTGATCGATGTGTATTGGTTGAGCTTCTGATTTGTGTACTCCCTGCATTGGTGAGTTTCTGAGCTTTCCTGACTGGTGTGCATTGGTGAGTTTCTGCGCTTTCCTGACTGGTGTGCATTGGTGAGTTTCTGAGCTTTCCTGACTGGTGTGCATTGGTGAGTTTCTGCGCTTTCCTGACTGGTGTGCATTGGTGAGTTTCTGCGCTTTCCTGACTGGTGTACTCCCTGCATTGGTGAGTTTCTGCGCTTTCCTGACTGGTGTACTCCCTGCATTGGTGAGCTTCTGAATGGGTATAAGGGGAGCCTGTAAGCTAGGGTTTATCATCCTCACATCATTGCCATTTTGGTCTGACTGGGTATCATGGGAGTCTGGGAAATGTTCCTGGCCTCTACTGCCCAATCTCTAAATGCTTTTAACTCCCAATTGTGTGTGATGACCCAACATGCCTCTAGTTGCTGGACTCATTCACAGCTGAGGACCTCTGCTGTAGATGAAACACTCTTAGTTTTCTTGATGTGAAGATATTCCATGTCATTGGTATGCTAGAAATTAATCTGTGAGACACATACTGTTTTGAAACAACTAGTAAGTGTTAAGAATTGTCTGGTTTTTATTTTTACCAGTATCAAAGTATTAATATTCTTTCTGATGAAAGAAAAACTGACAAAGCTTTAAAATATGACTGATTTGTGAACAAACGTATTAGGAATTTTTAATCTCAAATGCCTGTTCTTGCACATACATAACAAATGACAACTTATTGAATTAAATTTCCCTCTTGATCATCCCTTGGTTTTTTGCGTTGAAGCAGTGAAACCAATTACTTTGATGCTCTATTAATCACACTTGTGTGAAGGACTCTCCAGCTTGTCTCATGGAAACTATTTTAAGGGGAGTGACAAGTGTATGAAGTTGATCCTCTCTATTTTTAGTTTTTAATAGTGTTTATAGTTTCATTGTTTTTCTGGGACTGTGTAAGAAAAGAAACAATTCTTAATAGGTTGCGGTTTTGTTTTTGTTTGGTTGTTTTTTCCCCTGCTTAGCTTCTTTTCAGGCAGTGTTATCAGGAGTGACGTTAATGGCTGAGTGGCAATGAGGGAGGCTGTGTGACTTTGAGAAGCTGGTCCTGTTTCTGTGCAGAGAGCACATGTCTGTTCTCTGAGTGAGGCTGAGGATTTTTCGTGCCAGTTATTGCTGGAGAACAGGGTTCTGGGCTCAGCAGCTTAGGGCTCCAGCATGTAAGATCCCACAGTAGGTTTAGTATGAGGTACCAGAAGTTCATTTCCCTTACTCCTAGTTTCCTTAGGTGATGTTCTGTACTTCCCTCATGACTTCTAAAACTGTAAGAAAAACTCCTGTGGCTCCTTTCTTGTGCGCTAAGGGGTGAAATGTAAACAAAGAAGTCGATGGTTTCTCACTGTATGTTGATAGACACCATCCTTAAGGTAGGAGGTGACACTGTGTCCTTGAGTTCAGGGGAGACACCGTCCTTAGGGTAGGAGGTGACACTGCATCCTTGAGTTCAGGGGAGACACCATCCTTAGGGTAGGAGGTGACACTGCATCCTTGAGTTCAGGGGAGACACCATCCTTAGGGTAGGAGGTGACACTCCCTCCTTGAGTTCAGGGGAATTCAGATGAGCTTTGCTGGGCGTGTAGTAGCTCGGTTGCTAGAGGCTTGCCTAGCATGAATGAAGCCCTGAGTTTGATTGTAAGCATCACATTAAATCAGGCATGGTGGTACATGCCTGTAATCTTAGCATTTGGGAGGTGGAGACAGGAGGATCACAAGTTCAAGGTCATTCTAGGCTACAAAATGAGTTTTGAAGCCAGCCTAAGATATTTGAGTCTCAAAACAACAAAAATTTGTTCCAATCCATGATCTATTCACAAAAATCTGAATAGTATGTACACTATCCATAATAATATAGTAAGGATTATCTAGATGTTTCTTTTGCTTCCTGAAAGTTTAAAATTCCTATATTCTGGAGACAGCAAGATGGCTCGGGTTGAGGATGCTTCTTGCTGAACCTGATGAGCTGAATTCACTGAGCCCACTGAGTGGAAGGAGAGAATGACTTCTGCGAGTGTCTTCTGACCCTCATTTCTGGATGTGACGTGTGTGTGTGTGTGTGTGTGTGTGTGTGTGTGTGTGTGTGTGTGTGTGTGTGTGTGTGTGATGCATACATAATGGTACATACACATAAACTTAGAGCATTTACATATCTTACATGCTATGATTTTCAAAATCAGACTATTTTTGATTGAATCATTTTGGTTTAAAATACATTGTTTACTTATTACTCATGTATAATTTGTAGAGTAAGGCAATTAAAATTTTAAGATTAAGGTAAAGTTTAAATTTGCATAGCATAAGCAATTTCTATTTAACCACACTCATTTGTGTATACTGTACTCTAATACTCAATGTATTCACAGTTGAAGCATCTATGACAGTGATTCTAGCCCCGAGAAAACAGCAGTTTTCATTTTTCTGTTGGGAGAGGTGGGAGTGTGGTGTGGATACTAGCTGTCTAAAGTTGGTACTGAGCACTGGGTTTAGAAATAAGGTCCCTCAACAGATTTTGTACATGGCAAAACTGGTTATTATTTGGGTGTGCTGCTTTTATTGTGTTCTCACTTCTGAAAGGATAAAATTAGACCTTCTGGCCCACCCTGGGAAGGGAGTAGGGTTTCATAAGGGTTAAGTAGCTTTCAAATGATAGCATAGCCAGAAGGGATGGTTCTCCCTGCCTTCCTGAAAAAGAGAATTAGTAATTAGTAACAGGAACTATTTTAAAAGCTGTGGGTCAGCTGTATTTGTGTCTGTGTCTTGGTGTTGGCTTACATGGCTGTGTTCTATGACCATAGTTAGATGCTGTGTGTGTCCATGTATTGTTCGATGCTTCTTAACTCTTCATTTAGATAACTTCCTAGTGACAGCATCTTCCAGTGGTGACAAAATAGTGGTGTCAAGTTGCAAATGTAAACCTGTTCCGCTTTTGGAGCTTGCTGAAGGGGTAAGTTGTTTGCTTTTTTTTTTAACTGTTTAAAATCTTATTGTTGCTTAAGTGACAGGGACTTACTTGTCCTGTTTCTTTGGTGACAGGTGGGGTGTACATACTTACTGAAAGCTGTTAGCTGAGATTATATTGAGGCCTAGGAGAGCAGTTGAGGCCTTAGTCTTAGTTTCTTTTCTTGCTGCTGTGTGACTTTGGTCACTAGGCTGACCTGACTGAATGGACCCTCATGATGTAACTGCGCTGCTGGCTGGGTGCAGGATCATCAACAACAGACTAGCTCTGAAGGCATCCTTCCACTGTAGACGCTGAGCACTCGGGACTCAGGCCTGCCGGCCTTTTTTTAAACACCTGGAACAGATGAGCTTTTCAGTAAGTCCTGGTCCCTTAGCACACAGAGAATATCCTCTTGTTTCTTAAGTTCATTCAGGAGAACACTGGTCTCTTCATTTCCATTCACACATGCACAAAAGCTACTCTTCAAAGGGAATAACCCCAAACAAAAAGGTGTGGCTTGTTCTTAATGCTGCTTCCTCTCTGTTGCTTTTCTTTTCAGCTTAAACCTCACTTGCAGCCCAGGTGAGGAAGCTTAGATTGAGAGAATGTCCTAAGAGTAGAATGAGAGTTGGAGGCAGGCAGAGCTAAGTAAGGTTGAAGAGGAGAATGCCCCGGTCAGTGGGCAGACTGCCCTCTTCAGATAGGAGTTACAGCAATCTTGGGGCCTTTGGGTCCTTTCAAAAGTGACCAGCAAGCTGCTGGCAGAATTTAATGTTGAAGCCAAATCAGTCCCTCTGCCCTTCACAACTGGGTGCTTTAAAATCAGTGTTAAGCACCTCTGCCCTGCCCTTCCGCCCTCCTTTGGTTCTGTGTGTTTATTACTTTGTTTATTTAAGGCAGAATCTCTGTGTACTCCTGGCTGTCTGGGACTTGTTAGACCAGGCTGGCCTTGAAGTTGTGGAGATCCACTTGCCTTTGCTGCCTTGGCGTTTGGATTACTACCATGCTCTCTACTCTTCCCACTTAAAAAAAAAAAAAAGAAAGAAAGAGGATACTTTGTACTTTTATACTTCAAATTCTATTTTATGTTTTAATACTTTAACAGATGATGTATACAAATGTGACTCATTCTGAGGACTTGGTGAATATTCCATTTGTGTAGTTTTAGCCCTCCCCACTTCAAGATACTACATTGTGAAACAGATAGACAAATGATGAGTTCATTAGAGTTCCAATTTTGAATGTATGGCACTTATAAAAGTTTTTGCAAACAGTGATTGCTTACCCTTTACTAGGAATTTCTTGTAACATATCTGGTCATTATTTTGGTTGGGTCTCAGCTGTGTTAATTTACATACTACTCAAGTTCTCGGGCCTTTTCTACTTGGGGAAAGAGATTTTTACCCTACTTATTATAAATTATTTTAGAATGAAATTTAATTTCTTGATTTTGTTTTTAATTTTATGTAGTTTCTCTTTGAAGTGGACAGATTGGTATTAGCAGTACTATAATGGCTTTGATGGGCTACAAAAATAACTTTGAAATTTAAGATTTAAAAAATTCTGTCTGTTGATTCTTATGATACCATAAAATTTCTATTATTTAAGTTCATTAGATGCATTAGTAATGCATCAACATAAGAGGGTCTTTCTTTTATCAACCAGTTAAGCCTGTTTTAAGTATAGGTTTTGTCTTGATATATTAACAATAATTGTTCTGTGATAGCTGGCGTCCCAATTTACCAGTTTTTGGTGGACACCATTCTTACCTGTTTCTTTTCAAAGTTATCTTAATAGTTATTGGAAAACTGGTTTGCAGTGCATGTAGATTCTAAAGTAAATGTTACTGATCCCTTCAGACATGTTCATTCTTAGGATGATACCTACAGGAACATTGTTACTGGAGTTAGAACAATGATGTGGTGTGTGTCTTGCTCTTTTTTATGTGTTAGTTGATACTGTTGTTCAGCATCCAGTGGGGGTGTGGAAAGGGAGGATCTTTAAGAGTGTTTGGAGTTCAGACTGTTCTGGGGATACCTGACTCTCAGAATGGATGATCTAGAAATCATCTCTGAAATGTGAGGTGATTTGCCTAAGCCTGCCATTTGGAAGTCATGAAGTCTTTTTCTTTGGACTTTATTTCTCCTTGTTTGTGTTTGTTTTTATATTTGATGACCCAGACAAATATGGCTCTGACAGCAGGTTGATGGGTTTGGGCTTTTTGCTAGGTTGTGCTTGTGTGCCTCTGAAAATCTTTATTTGCAGCTTTGGCTTGGCTTTTAAATATTTTTTTGTTCACCATATTTATGGGGCATATGCGCTTTTGGGAAACAGGAGTGGATTTTATTATAGAATTGGAATTTATAGACCTTGTTGATGGGTTGGGACCAGGATGACAAGGAATTGAGAGCTTTTCAGCACCTTGATAATCTGTGCCCAGGCTGAGCCCAGGAAAGATATGAAGCTGGTATTAAAGGCGTGTATCACCACTGCCTGGCTTAGAAAATATTTAAAGGTCTTATGTTTAGCATTTTGTGAGTGAAGATTAATTTTAAGGTGTTGTATAGAGATCCTAGAGCAGGTCTAAGCAAGAGAAGATAGTGAGTGCACGCTTGGGGGGGGGGGGGAAGGGAAGGGGAAGGGGGGTCCAGGCTCACTCTGGTTCTTAGGCTTCCTCTCACAGCACCCTTCAGTAAAGAACACTACCAGTCTTTGATTTTCTTGACATCTTAAGATGAGTACGCTGTTGGCTCCCTATGAAGGATGATGAGAAGCAAAATTTTTAGTTGCAAGTATCAGCATCTTTTTGCTTGTAATTCAGCAGTTTCATTGTTCTGCTTACTTGGGTGAGACTGTATCATCTCTGAGCTTTGCTAAGCTAATATTGTTTGTTTGTTTGTTTAACTAGCAAAAGCAGACATGTGTCGATTTAAATTCTACATCAATGTATTTGGCAAGTGGAGGCCTAAATAACACTGTTAATATTTGGGATTTAAAATCAAAACGAGTTCATCGGTCTCTTAAGGTAAGTGAAGATATTTTAAATATTTATAGATTGAGCATCTCACACTCTGAATTGGTTACCAAACTTTGCCTTCATAATGAAGTGCTTTATAACTGAAGGGAGACTTATTGGGAAAAATACAGGTGCTGTCTAGCTGAAGCTTTCCTCATAAAGCATGTTGACATGTTGCCTTTTCCTTATTTTTTTATTTTTTTTTTAGGTATTCACATATTTCTTCTATTTTGAGTGAACTGCTTCCTTGGGTTTTTCTTCTTCCTAGGGTAGTTTTGTTACCAGGCTTTTTGTTTTGTTTTGAGTGTTTTAGAAAAGCGTGTGTGGCTCTGGAGTTCAGTAACTGAAGATGAGGGTTCAACCTTTTAGTTCAGGAGTGTCTGTGGCTGCTACTGCTGATGTCATTTTTGTTTGTATGTCTTCAGACTTGGTAATGAAATAGTTCTTAAAATAGTCCTCTATTTAAGATTTGTGTTCCCTTAGGTAGTTCTTTGTAGGTTCAGAAAATATGCATTAATCATAGGAAGGGCTGTGGTTAAGACTTTAACTCTTCTTTTTGCTTTTTTAATATTTAGAAGGGAAACTACAAAGTTATTTTTTGAGTTTGTCATTTTAAAAAGATTTAATATGGAAATTATAAGTAGCTGTATATCCATACTTCCCTGCATACACAGAGAAGAACTTCCTTTACCTGTTACCATGTTACCCTGTCATTCCATCTCCAGACTGTTTTGAGATAAGTACCAGACATTTTCCTGTATATTTTAAAGGTTATTGTTAAGTGTAGCTATACCTTGAAGACTGTTTAAACTTAAGCTATGGAGAAAGACAGGTAATTGATTTGCTGCTAATGAAATAGTTAGCTTTGGTCCAGTTCCTTAATATATAAGCTGTTGTGCTTGCAGATGCTTCCTCTGCTTATTTCAGTGACTGCAGAGCAGCAAGCCTTATTCTCATGTGCAGATGGAGAAGCTGAGTCAGATGTTAATGACCTGGTTCTTTGTCAGCTTCAGAGTGGTCTGTGCAAGTGCAGACACTGCTGTCTGCTTAGTATTCCATTGTGCACTGTTTGACTTGACACTGCTTAGAGGGATGCACTTATTCTGAATAGGGGTGTCTTAGAGAGCTCAGAAGAGAGTCTTTGTCAGTTCTCTGACGTTTGGTTGGTGCATAGTAGATGTTTCCTGATGATCTATTTTCCACACTGGAATTAGGAAGACACCTGCTCCTTTACAAAGTGGCAGACACTATGGATGACACACTCTTAGTTCCCTGTGACAACAATGCACAAAATGTTGCTTTTTTTTCCCCCATCCTCAGGCACTTTTTTAATAGACTAAAGGAAATGTTTGAAGGACCCTTTGACAAAGTTGTAATGTAAATATGATGTACTAGCTACAATAGCTGTGATAGTCCATTAGTTATTTTGTATCAAGTTTAGTATAATTAACTTAGTAAATAACAGAACACTGTATTGTTAAAAAGTAAAACAAAATCCCTGTGCTTTTAACTCAGGTCAGTGTTAACTTGTTCCTGCTAAACATCTCTGATTTGATGTTTGGAAGAACTCAGTTTCTTCAAAGTCTTGGACTTTTCATTTCCCCAAAGCAGATGCTGATGACATTTGAGAGGCAGTCTGCTGTGTTGGGAGGGCCGAGGGCTTTGAAGTTTCTTGGAGATGAATACTAACTAGTCTGTTTCTTAGCACATATGTAAGATAGCACCAGCTTCCTAAGCTTTGATTGTGTCATGTGCCTCATCTGTAAGTGGGGAAAATGACAGTGCCCCTAGGATTTTTAAAGATTGACTAGTTAGTGTGTGAAACCCCAGCAGAGAAGGTGCTCAGCCATGGGAGCGGATGCTGTCTGATGTCTAAGATACTTCTTTTCTTTTCTCCCACTTTGTTAGGTCTGGCTTCCTTCCTTTCCCCATAACTTACCTTTTCTTTTGTTTATTTGCTTGTTGGTCATTTGAGATAAGACCTTGCTAGATAGCTCAGGCTAGCCTATAACTCTATGTAGTACAAGCTAGTGTTAGAGCTGGGATTACAAGTGTGGCCTGCTGCTCCCCACTCCTGTCCTTTCTTTAAGGTTGGACTTAATTTTACCCCCAACCTTCTTTCCAGTTTTAGTCTCTCAGTCAGTTCTTTTGACTGTGTTTAGCATATGTTCTGTCATGTTGGTGCTGATTTCAGTATCTAGTTGAACAATAATACTCAAGGGCAAACGTTTTACTTGAAATAAATGTTATCTATCAGTGGAAGTCAGTTTTCCAAGGTGAGTGTTGAGTAAGTTACCCTTCTAGAATGCTTATTGTCTCAGAGCCTGTGGACATGTAACATGGCTCTGAAAAACTGTCTTTTGTGGAGACTCCATGCTGATCCTGTGGTTTCCTAATCAGCTTAGTTCTGTTGTTTTGGAAGGGAAATGTTAGCACAGCTATTGATTGACAGCCGTGCTCTTTTCTGTTCATCCAGATATGGGGGTTAATGGCTGCTGTTCTTGTATTTGTTTCTTACAGGATCATAAAGGTGAAGTAACTTGTGTGGCATACAATTGGAATGATTGCTATATTGCTTCTGGGTCTCTCACTGGTGAGATTATTTTGCACAGTGTAACCACTAATACATCCAGTGCACCTTTTGGCCACGGGAGTAATCAGGTATAGTATGTTATTTTTTTCCCCAAATAAAGATGATAAATTATATTTTGAATTACTTTACATAAGAAAATCAGTTTAAATTCTATGACATTTAAATTTTTTATTTAGCTTGTTTGAAAATGTATAGTTAATTTTTAATGATAGTGCTTGAAAAAGATAAAGTAAGCTATTACACTCTAGAGTGCTTGTATGAATTTACTTATATAGTTAAATATCTGATGTT
Organism: Cricetiscus sungorus; assembly: GCA_030556225.1. Lineage (NCBI taxonomy): Eukaryota > Metazoa > Chordata > Mammalia > Rodentia > Cricetidae > Cricetiscus > Cricetiscus sungorus. The sequence goes on along the minus strand of JANBXA010000395.1, from coordinate 8,782,962 downwards.
TTCTATACTATGTCTGTGTTCTTAGCAAAGTGCAACTATTTGCTAATAATACAATCCTAAAACTAGGATTTTAATCTTTCCATGGCATTTCTGTTACAGAAGTATTTTGTAATTCAAACTAGTGGCCATAAAGACAGATACACACATTCATACTGTTCTCTGAACAGGGCATTATTGTATTAAGATAGTACATTTTGGGGGGGGTGTTTAAGCATGTGGTAGTTAAAAGAAACAAAGCTTACTCATACATTTCAGGTTGGTACAGAAATCTTAGGGAAACTTTAAAAACAATTAGTCAATTAGGTATTTTCCTTGATCAAAAAATAGTTTAACTTTTTTCTTAAAAGAATGAGAAACGTCTTAATAAATCAGTTTGTTGACTTAGCAATTTCTAGAGCTGTTTGCAGTAAGGTAGATCTTTTGGGTGAATATGCTGTTTAGTCTCGGAGGAATGAGGTGGGCATCGGGATGGGCACCTTGTACTGTTAGGCTTTTTATTCTCACCACTTTGACCACAACTAGTATTAGATAAAAAAAAAAAAAGAGATGTTTGCGTTGGAAAAAGTTATTTGAATTATTATTTTAATAATTTATACTATTTAAGGAAAATGTAAAGGATACTTAATTGGACAGACAAATAGTACCTTTTGAGGTCCATGTGTATAAGGAATAAGGGAGCCGTATACACAAGTTGTGAGCAAGGCGAGTGGTTTAGAATAGTGACAGACCTCTAGTTGCTGCAAGCTGTCGTTAGGCTTAGCTCGCTACACGCATACATTATAGTGGGGACCACAGCTTACGTCTTTGTCTTCAGCCATTGCCCAGCTTTGTGTCAGACATGGAAGAGACCCAATAAAGAATAAAGGTGTAACTGTATGGACATAGTTAGAAATTACTGAGCCTTTCAGAGGCTTGTCTAGAACTCTGGGAAGAGAGTGTCTCGTGTGGAGGGGATGACAGAAGCAAGGGGAAGGAACATGGTTTGATAGAGAGGAGTGAGAACAGACCATGGGGTGATAAGTACAGTGTTGTCAGGAGACTGGGTACCTTGTGTAACATTTGACTGTTCTTGGTGACATTTAAACTCCTGGGTGTTTGTAACAAATTCCGTGCAAGAATTAGAATTGCTGAACAAGAGAACCCTTTAGGAATAACAATGTTTTCTAGGTTTATGGATGAGACTTAATGGTTTTAGTTTTCACAGATAGGTGAACAGAAACTATGTTTTATCTTTATTTGCATTTTGATATTATAAAGCCTAAGCCACACTGTGGAACCATTGTGAACAATAATACCTTGGTTAAATTTATATCTTTATAAGGAAGCAAAGTAATGTGGTGGTTTTTTTTTTTTTTTTTTTTTTTCCTGTTGTGTTTTGTATTAGGGGCATAGCATATTCATAAACTTTAGCCTGGATTTCTACATATAAATTAGATATGGCCCTGTGTATTCTCATACTTCTGCTTTCTGTGTTTTGCTAGCATCTTTTGCCAGCATAGAGGACTGGCCATTATTTACTGTTTCACACCCACTGGTCACTGTGTTACATTGCATTCTCCTCATCTAGGCGTCCCTACTATTGGTGCTTTTTGTCAGTTACAGTTGAAAAGTGTGAACCCAGGGCTTTCCGTTCACAGAATGGACTAACTGAAGGGCCAGCTGCCATAGGAACCTTATTTCCTCTTGGCTTACTTTCTAGCTTGGTGTAAGTCGTGAGTGATTATTTAAGATGGAGTATCTGAAGTTTCTGGGTACAGTTGCAAGGTATATTAATTTAAGAAAATGGTAGTAGTAGGTTCTCTAGTATCTGTGATTTCTCCAGCCATGGGTTCTTAGCCAAGTTTACCGTATTAGGCACGAGTTCCCTCCTACTGAATTAGACAGCTGTTGGTTTATCCCAGATAGAAGTGCCACTGTCCCCTGTTGTACTGTGCTGCCCAGCCGGTGATTATTGCGGTTCATGGGCTTTACGCTGGTGGGGCTGTTGGTATCTTTGCTCCCTTGGCAGCTTGCATGGTACCTTCCAGTACTGTGGGAGTTAGACTGCAGGGAAGAGCCTTCCAGGTCAGTACCAGCTTGATTCTTCAAGTCCCATGACACAAATATGTGGTGTGTTCAGCAACAGATCCTTACCTTCAAGTTGTAGAAGGCAATCGAGGGCAATGGTGCTAGCCTGTAATCATTTTGGGGGTCTTGTGGATTTCTTTGACCAATGACCAAAAGGAAATTTCTCATGCTTAGTACTGAGGTTTTTGTTTAGATGCTGCGACCCTTTAATCCAATGGTGATCACCAACCATAACATTATTTTCATTGCTAGTTCATAACTGTAATTTTGCTACTGTAATGAATCATACTGGAAATAGTGGGTTTGATCATCTTGGGCAGCACCTGTGAAAGGCCGTTCATTCCCAAAGGGGTGTGACCCACAGGTTGAGACCTACTGGGCTGTAGCTCTTGGGGGAAGTGTTATTACCTCAAGTGGCATAACTTCATTAGGGGTGTGTGTGTATACACATATATGTGATTTTAGGTAAACATGAAATAATATGATTTGCTGTGGTGTTTTCAAACATCTGCAGTGTTATTTAACCCTTGCCTCCTCCTTCCTCTGTGTTATCCTTCCTTCCCGGTTAAGGCCCTCCACTCCATTTTTTTCCCTTTCTCTCTTCAAAGCTTGGGGGTCCTACTATCCACCCCCACCCCCGTGTAGCTAGAGCGCCTTCTCACCCTCCCCCCTGGCCACTACTAGTGGCAGATAAAGCACTAGAGGTCTTCAGGTGTGTAGTGATCGAATGTTTATTCATATCTCTTTCTCACATGAAAAGAAAAACCCTTAAAATCTTAGGTGATGGATTGCTGCAATGTTAAGTTTTAGAAATTTTTAGTTGATTAATTTTTATCAAGAAACCTGAATTAAGTGTATCTTGTAGTTTAGGAAACTAGGAATGCATAAAGCTTGTCTGCAGTGTTAGTCCAGCCCAGTTAGAACCTGCACTCTCCTGGACGTGCTGCCTCCTCCTCGGGCAGCGTACCTCTGCAGGAGCTTCAGTGGGCTTTGGGTTTACTTGGTGGCACTAGGCTAAGACACGAGTGAGCACTAGGTGCTGTTGGGAGCTTTTAATGAGTCATTATGTGAAGACCTTAAAACCACTTCTGTGACTCACCCACCACCTCAGCCTGGCTCTCCGTCCCCAGGGTGCGCTTTTACACCCTGCTACTTAACTAGTTGTAATTTGTCCTCTGGAGTCGTATTTTGTGTTTAAGACTATTTTTTCTGCCAAGGCCCCACCTCCAGAGGCAGAGCTATAGGTTGTCAGTGGCTGCTGTTTTATTCAGAAAGGAGACCCTTTGTAGGTACTTAAGTGGGCAACCTTAAATACATGCGTGTATGGGATACAAACTAGACTCCGTAGAGTGTGTGTGTGTGCGCATGTGCGTGTGCAGCAATAAGAAGGTAAAGAAAAAACTAGATGCATTTTCCCTCTGCCAGGCAGAAAGGTGTGTGTGTGTGTGTGTGTGTGTGTGTGCGCGCGCACGTGTGTACTGTATTATCTCTTATTCTTCAATAAGCTATTCCATTAAGAGAAAAAGTTATAGGCAAGAAAATAGAAGTTGACTTCTTTATGGGTTCTAGATCTCTTAGAAAACCCATTGTAATAATTCTGCACACTCAAGTTTTATGTAACATTGGAATATTTGAAGGCATTTTTACATTGGTCCTTTCCCTACAATTTATTTGCAGTAAATCTATTATTCCTAGAAGCATAGAATTGCTACTTTAGCATCCATTAAAATGTTCTCTTTTAAGATTTCTTAGAATTCACTTGAGATTTCAAATATATTAAATATTCATTTAAAAATTCAAACAGTGTATAAGCTCTCAAGTGTGTCAGAAGTTGACATTTTTAAATTCAAATATACTGTTGTTCAGGTCAGTTTTGTGTTGGTTGATTTTATTGTATCTAGGGTCTGGATTATTGAGAAAAAGTCATAGACAGAACACAGGACATAGCCATGATTAAACTGAAAACTTTATTTTTGTTTCTATAAACAATCAAGGATTTGAAGGTGTAATAATCACCAAATTGGCTTAGAGAGAGTAACAAATCCTTGGCATCTCACTGAATCTACATCCGGCTGAAATTTATCAGAAATGAGATTGCCTGAATATATTTAGGCTCTTACTTTGAGATGTCGGAGCTGAATTGAAGCTATTAGTTTTATGTGGAGCAGTGTCTTTCTCCAAGGGAAAAGAACTGTATTGCTTCTGCAGAGCTGCTGGCTGACGGCTTCTGAAGCTATAATTGCATGTCAGCGCTGGGCACATTCTGCAGCTTGGGCTCCGTGAGAGTTTAACCCGTGTTGCCTTTGCCCAAGCAGTTAAAAATGTGGATCTGTTTTATTGATGCCTTAGATTAAAAAGGGAATTTTAGGTTAAGCAAATGAGATTTAAAAATACATATCATAGTACATGCTTAAACCCACTTGTTTCCCTTAAATAAATATTTTATGTGTAGATTTTTGTAAGTATTAATAAGCCTCCTTGAGTACAGAGATATGATAACTGCAAGTAATTATTAGTTGCCTTTTAAAATTGTAATTATTTTGTAAAGAATACGTTTAGGGCTGGAATATAGTTCAGTTAGAAACCCCAAGAGGAGCCGGGTATTGGTGGCGCACACCTTTAATCCCAGCACTCGGGAGGCAGAGGCAGGGGGAATCTCTGGGTTTGAGGCCACTTGGTCTATGGATAGAGTTCCAGGACAGGTTCCAAAGCAATACAGAGAAACCCTGTCTTGAAAAGCAAAACAAAACAAAACAAACAACAACAAAATAGAGACCCCAAGAAGTCCTATGTTATATTTCTGGCACTACAGAAAACATTTAATTAAATTTACTTTATGTTTTACATGGGTTTATACTAAAACAAGTTTATCTGCAGAGCTTTATTTCTAGACTGTTGATGCTTAAGTTTGTAAGAACATTAGTATAATTCATATTGGGGAAAAGTTTGGCATAATAATATGTCCTTAATAACCTGTGTTTCTTTAGCATTTGTTATGTTCTTCAGCAGTCTTATTACATGAGCATAAAATAAATTGCTACTTTGTACTTATTTTCAAAGATTTTTTTTTCTTATGTTTTTATCTTCTTAACACTAATGGAAATTATTTGAAAAATATTGTGATGTGTTTCCATATATAGCTTTGCCTTTCTTACATAATCATTTTCTTTGTCTAAACTTGCTGTCTGCCTTTCTTTTGTCACTGTGCTGTGTCCCAAGTATGGTCACATTAACCCTCTAACTAATTTTCAGTGATTGTATGCATTTTATTATTTATTGTCACTGTTTACCTAAAGCTTCTTCTGCTTTAGATAGTTTCCAAAGTTTTATAATCACAAGGACTCTATTTTATATTTTTCTGAAAATCTCTTCCAATTTTTACTTTTTCAGTAAAATTTAGGAGCAGGTTCACTGATGAGCTAATATCTTAGTCGTAGACAGTGAGTGGGCACCAGAGCAGGCATTAATCCCGAGGTGTCTGAGTCTGTGACTTGCATTCTGATGGTACTGATAGGCAGCAGATGTTCTGGGTTCTGCGAATCTAAATAAAGATGAGTGAGTAGGAGGTCTAATGAATGATATTTCTCCTGTTCCTATCTTAATCAGTTAGGTGCATCTTTTCTTTAGAATGTAGGGTGCCTGGCAAAGGGAAAGCAAACAAGAAGTGAGTTTTGCAAAGGGCAAATTAACCCAGCAGACAGCTTCACTGTCTGTTCTCTGTAGGCTAGTAATTGAATCTGCCAGAAAGAACCGACAGTAGATTAACAAGAGGAAGGGTATGCAGGCTCATTACATGCAAGTACATGGGATGTGGCAAGGGTGGAAGGTGAATGAATACCTAAGCTGTGGGAGTCCACAGTCCCCAGCAACACCTTAATGGATAGTCATAAGTCACCATGCAGCAACCTGCTTGTTCATGGACATGGTCAGGAGCCTTTAATTGCTTCCATATTTCCCTCCCCCTCCCCTGCCCCCACACAAGCAAAAGCAAAAGCAGTCCGTTGGGTCAGCGGCCCTTAGTTAAGCATGCACCTGACTGTTAGTAACAGAAGTGCTGCATGTATTTGAGTCTCTAGGCTCTGTCCTGTCTGAGGCTGATAGCCAAACCACAGCCCACAGGCTCAAGAGGTTGCCCAGAAAGCAAGTTAGTGGTGCTGCTGCGGTTCAGCTGTCCAGAATTCCCAAAGAGCGTAAGGAATGCTTCACCAAGAAAATGTTTCAACACTGAACAAATAAGTGTTGCGTAAAAATGACAGATTAGAGAATATATTTTAAAAAGAAAGGATGCTTTGAACCTTATATCTCCAGCAAATGCCAGGTCTAGCAAACTGAGTCTTTGAGGTAATAAATCAAAGATAAAAATAGTAAGATATAAAAATAATTAATGTTTTATTGTTTCTGGGAAAAATCAGTGAAGGACTAACATTTAAAGCATTCCTTTACTTTTGTAATTTGTGACTATGGACTACCTTAGGATACCAGTTCTGTTCAAAGTAACATAATTGATAATGAGCAGGGAACCATAATTTGTATTACGAAATTCACAATTTGATGAGCTCCTTAAGTAAGCAGCTTGTATGTGCTTCAAAATGGAGAAGGAAGAGGGAGAGGTGATATTAGTTCTTGGGGTGGTGAATGAGTTTGTGGGGGAATGAACGGGCCCAAGGAACAGTGGTAATTTGGGGCAGAGTTCTGCTGGATCTAGGGAAGATGTGACGAGTCAGGGTGAAGTGCTCTGGGGACAAGTCCCCAGTGACAGCTGGAAGAATAGATGGGGAGTTTGTCCAGACTAGACCTTCAATGTCTTCTCAGTGATGAGTGTCTCTGGTTAACGGCTTTGGGATGAATGAGGCAAAGATTCAAGGATCTGAAATGGGTTATTCCTTCTGGAGGAGTACCCTTGGCAGGATAAGGGAACCACAGAAGCCGAAACCCCACTCCACCTACAGAACTTCTGGAGAGAATGCACAGGTAGAAGGTGGTGCCCAGAAGCCTTGAGACTGTTTCTGATCCGACAGAAAAAGAACCAACAAAACTAATGGAAGGGAAGAAAATATTTACAATCTATATGAACATTACTTTCAAGAACAGTTGCAAATTAGGGTTTAAAAATTCTTAATATCTCCTTCATGGGAAAATAAGATATGTGTTATTTGGTAAGCACAAGTGATAGCCTATATTTACTTTTTTCTATTTTTTTATTATTAGTTTTTCTTGTCTTACATATTGATCCCAGTTCCTTCACCCTCCCATTTTCCCATGCCCTCCTGACCTCCCTCCCATCCCATTCCCCACCCACTCCATAGGGAGGGAGAGGCTTCCTGGAGGGATCATCAAAATCTGTTAAGTCATTTGGAGTAGGGCCCCCTGTTTCTTGGTTAAGGGAGTATCCCTCCATGGGGAATGTGTTCGCAAATTCCTTTTGTGCACCAGGGATACATCCTGGTTCCACTGTCAGATGTCCTGTAGACTGCCCAGGCCTTCTAATTGAGACCCACATTCAGGAGGTCTGAGTCAGTCCAATGCTGGTTTCCCAGCTATCAGTCTGGGGTTTATGTGTTCCGCCTTGTTCAGGTCAGCTGTCTCTATGGGTTACTCCAGCCTGGTCTTGACACCTTTGCTTATCACTCCTCCCTCTCTGCAACTGGATTCCAGGAGTTCAGCTCAGTGTTTAGCTGTGGTGTCGCTTCTGTTTCCATCAGCTATTAGATGAAGGCTCTAGGATGGCATGTAAGTTAGTTATCAGTCTCATTATCAGGGAAGGGCATTGAAGGTGTAGCCTCTGCACTATTGCTCAGATTGTTAGTTGGGGTCATCCTTATCAATGCTATACTTGAGTAATTAATTTTAATTCTTCTCTAGTTGACAAATAGAAACAATATTACAAATTTATAAATTCATGTTACAAACTTGATAGATTGGGAATAAAAAGACTATCTAAAATTTTCAAAACCTTCCTATCAATGTGACTTCCTTTGTTATTGTAAAGAAATTTGTACTGACCTTTTTTTCTGACTTTTCCTTAAAATAGAATGTCTTTTCCTTCTTGATATTTGTGAAAACAAATTATAAATACATGATTATGTAACTGGTTGGATTCTTTCACTGTACACTATTTCTGAACATCTTTTTTTTTAAGTATCTAAATAAAATGCCCTTTAAATAAAAAATTCTTAGTATCAATAAAAAATAGGCAAAGTAGATTGGTAGAAAATTCATAAGAAGAAAGAAAATTCTTATTTAGTATTCTTACCTTAGTTGAGAATGAAATAAAATTGAAGACATTTTACTGATACGACTGCCATAGTAGAATGTAAGCCCAAGCTTCTGAACGTACAGATATCTGTGTGTACAGAAAAGTACTTACAGTGTGCCACCAAAGATGGGAAGCAGCTTTTCTGTAGTTGCTGAGATTACAGGTGAATTTACTCTTTGTTATTTTTTTTTTTTTTTTTGTAAGTACCCATAATATATAACATAGTTCTTCAACCCAAGAGCTGCTGCTTGTTTACTTCTGTCAATGAAGTTTTATTGGGACACAGTTGTGGTCATTGATCAATATAATGCCAATGCCTTTATTTATATTACCACAGTATCATAATGTGTTTACTTTCAGTTTATTTAGGACTAAGTTTGTCAGACTTCTACTCACTAGTAGTAAGTTTTGTGTTTAGAAACAACCTCGTAACAAAAACAGATGCATTCTTACATAGTGATAACGTGTTGTAAGAAAAACAGTGCCAAGCCTGGTCATTTGTACCTTTAATCCCAGCATTTCAGGAGGCAGAGGCAGGTGGATCTCAGTGAGTTTGAGGCCAGCCTGGTCTATTCAGTTCTAGAACAGCCAGGGCTACACACAGAAACCCCATCTCAAAAAAAAAAAAACAAAAAAGCCAAAACAAACAAAAAATTGGTCCTTGGTGCCCCTTTTAATAAACTTCTTAGTAGTCTTCCCTCCTTCCTGGAAATGATATAGTCTTTAACAGGACAATTGCATAAGGTAGGTGCTGCTGATACCAAAGCACATTAATATTTATTTTACATAGTGTAGTAGATTAGTACTTTATCTTAGATCTTGATATTCTAAAGAGATAATGGTTTAATATATGTGTAAAGAACATTGATCATCAAATTAAAGATCCAGAGAAAAATCTACACACCTGATTTGGACACCTGTTTTTTTTTTTTTTTTTTTAAATAAGCCAGAAATATACACTGGAAAAAAGACATCATCTTTAACAAATGTCACTAGTGAAACTGGTTGTCTGCATATAGAATATAAGTAGATCCATACTTATCACCCTGCATAAAACTCAGCTCCAAATGAATCAAAGACTCACATAAGGCCAGATGCACTGAATCTGGTAGAAAAGAAAGTGGAGAATAGTCTTGAACTTACTGGCACAGTAAAGACTTTCTGAACAGAACATCATTATTAACACAGGCACTAAGATCAATAATTAACTGGTAGGACCTCATGAAAGTGAAAAACTGCATGGCAGAGGACACCACCATCATTCAGACAAAGAAGCAGCCTACAGAGTGGTTAAGAAAAAAGTTACCAACTATATCCAATAGAGGGCTAATGTCCAAAATATGTAAAGAACTAAAAATACAGGGTATCAAGAAAACAAGTAGCCCAGTTTTTAAAAAGGAAAATAGGAAACTCAAATGGCTGAGAAACACATATATTTAACATCCTTAGTTCTCAGGGAAATGCAAATCATCTGATACCAGTCAGCACGGCTAAGAACAATAAATGAGAGCTCCAGCTGGTGAGGATGCGGACTAAGGAAAACATTGATTGCTGCTGAGAGTGCAGGCTCATACAACTACTGTGGAAATTAGTATCATGGTTCTTTAGGAAGATGGGAATTAATTTTCCTCAAGATCCAGCTATGCCAGTCTTGGACATATACTGAAATAATGCTTTATCTTACTACAAAGACACTTGCTCAGCCCTGTTAATTGCTGTTCTACTCATAATAGCCAGAAATTGAAAGCAACCTAGACATCCTGTCAACAGACAAATAGATATTTTAATGGATAAAAAAAAAAAATGTGGTACATTTACACAATGGAATACTACTCCATTGTTTAAAAAAAAAAAAATGAAATCTTGAGATTGGCATGTAAATGGGTGGAACTAGAAAAAAATCATCCTGAGTAAAAGTAACCCAGACCTGAAAGACAAATATAGTATGTATTCACATGTATGTGTATGTTAGTTGTTAAGTTCAAGATAATCAAGCTACAATCTGTAGAACTTGGGTATAGAATAAGGGACTAAGGAGTGATATTGCTGCCTAGAACCAGGGAATAGAATAGTTGTGGATAGATGGGTGGTTGGGATAGGTGGGAACTAGAACAGGAGGGAGGGGGAGGGGATTGAGGAAAGGCTATGGGGAGAGAAGGGACAGCTAAAATTAAGGGTCATTTGAGGGGTTATATGGAAACCTAATACTCTAGAAGCTTCCTGTGTGTGTTCATTCATGTTTGTGTTCTAAGTGAAATGCCAAATAGGAGGGGAAGTTGTCCCAACTAGAATCTCATCACCAAGTGAAGCTTCAGTATGGGAATGGGTCATATCTAATCAAGTTGTTGGCTAAAGGAATCCACAGGAGTCCTCACAAACCCAAGCTGTTGTAAAGGCTACAGGTTGCGCTCCACAAACTGATGGCAGGGTCCTATTGCTGAAAATACTGCCTCCACAACTCTCCTTGAATATGGGGGTCAAGCTGGTGCCTCCCTGAAGCCTTCACCCCCTGCTGACCAGTGTTCTGGGTACCAGAACTTACTATGGAGAAACGTGAAAAGTGACTCAGTTACAAACCCTCCAGTCTACAAATGTGTCCTTCCTGCAAGACACACTAGTGCAATGGTGGCACGAAGCTCAGTGTCTTGCTCAGCCATCATCAGAGAAGCTTCCTCCTGCAGTAGGTGGGAATGAATACAGACCCACAGCAGAAGAGTGAGAGACCTTAGAACACTCCACCCTAAATGGGATGGCTCCATCAAATCCTTCCCCTCGTGGCTCAGAGAACCCTGTGGAAAAGAGTCGGAAAGAGTATAGGAACCAGAGAAGAGGGAGGAGGACAAGGAGACAAAGCCTTCTAAATGTAGTAGAACCAATGCATGTATGAGCTCAGAGACTGAGGTGGCTGAGGTGGCAGCATACACAATGCCTGCAGGGTCTGAACTGGGTGGGGTCTCAGAGCTGAAAGGGGAAATGGCTACCTGCCCCATTCCTAGCCCAGACACTGTCTCCAATTGATAACAACTTGTGAGTGAAAAACGAGTTTTCTCCAAGAGAGTCTCACTGGGGAAGCAAAATTACTGTTAAGTGTAGGCGCATGCCCAGCACTAGATGGCCAACAGAAAAGAACTCAGTGATAGCTTTTGAGTTTCCTGTCTTATTATTACAATGTCATGTTGAGGCTTTTACTTTTTTTTTTTTTAATTCTGTGTTTTATTTATTTTTTACCCTACAGGTTTTGCATATGGATTATGCCTTCTGTTTCATGGTCTTATGGGATTCCTAAATGTGCAATGCAATGTTTGTCTGTCTGTTTCTTGTGCCTTTTCTTCTATTTGTCTGCATTGTAGCATCCTGATATTTTTTTTATTTTATTTCAAAATATTAGTCCTTACATGTTTGTTTTCTAAGGAGAGACAGGTGGATACAAATGGGAGGAGAAGTGGGGAGAAACTGGGAGAAGTAGAGGGAAAGGAAAACATAATCAAAATATATTGTATGAGAAAAAAGTCTTATTTCAATAAAAGAAGATAATCGTAAAAGATGACTAATTGATGAAAGTCAAGGACTGTGATACAGCAGTGACAGTGACTCATGTGCCTAGATGTGTGCAGGAGTGTCATTTTATTCCACAGCAGTGTTTACTTTGTAAATGACAACACAGGGTTTAGAGAATTTAAATATTTATATTAATGATCTTGGCTAAGCCTCTACATGAGGCCGGATTTATCAGAGAGAAGTATCTATGGTTATCTTTAAACTTTTCCCCCTTATTATGTGGCCAGTAGGTCCCCTAAACTTGCAGTAGTATATAAAAGTTAGGTTATAAGTTAATCAGGTCATAATCAATACCTGTAAAATTTTATTACATAAAGCAGCAAGCTGTGTACTTGGTCAGGTTCTGGTTAATAGTTAACTGACATTAGGATGAACCCTGTGTCCTTTGACAGAATTCTACTTCTATGACTTTATGCTAGGTTTTTAAGAATTCGATTATGCCTACCATTCAAATCTTGACTATGTCCTCATGAGTTCTTAAAAGCGCTACAGAAAACTTTTAAGAAGATTGTTTTCCAAATGAACTTACAAACATTCCAGGAAGTCCAGCACTCCTGGACTGAGGCAAAAATGAGGCAGGGCAGAAAGAAAAGGCCCGAGGGGCAAGAAGGGCTCTAGAATCTGCCCCGGAGTCTGACATCAACGCAACTGATAGCAATAGCTTGTCTTCCCGAGGACTTGTCAGACTAGGGCTGGAGAGCTTGTGGCGTAGAGCTTACCTGTACCCTCCCTCTTCTGTCATCCCTAGATCTAAATAACTACCTCATAAAGCCAACCTCAGAATGCTAACTTAGGGCCAGAGGTTTGTAGCCTTGAACTTAACCTGCATTATCACAACTCTTACCTGTAAATCCAAATACTGTATCACCAAACTGCCTGTAACAATTTTATTTATACAAGAAAATTGTTTACACATGAGGTAAATAGTAATACTGTATGTTCACTGAACTCATAAAATCTACATTTTAAATGCTTAATCTTTTAAGAAGCTGCAGTTATCTCTGGCTATGACATTTGGTCATTCTCTTAGTTTCTCTCTCTCTCTCTCTCTCTCTCTCTCTCTCTCTCTCTCTCTCTCTCTCTCTCTCTCTCTCTCTCTCTCTCTTTCTAATTAAAAGTAACAGTTGTTTTTGAGAGAGGGTCTCCTTCCTGTAGTTTAGTTTATCTGGCCTCCAGCTCACTATATAGCTGAGGTGTTGACTCAACAACTGCGGGAGTGAGTGCTGGGATTACCTCAGGGTCTATAGCATGACTAGCATCTAGCTGAAGGCGTGCTAGGCAGTCACTCCAAGCTAGCTGCATCGCCAGGTCCTTCATAATTGGTGGAAAGGAAGATTCTAGTGCAGGCACACCTGGACTTCAGAAGGAAGCCTTACCTACAAACAAAGATATAATAACAAAATATAATAACTGGCAATCAAAACAAACAACACAGTTCATTTTTTTCTCAGATATCAACCAAAAGATTTTTGTCTTCAACAAAAATGGAAACGATGTGACTCATTTTCTTTTTGCGTGTTTTAACTCTATGGAAGCGAGGCACCACATTTAACGAATTAGCAGTAATTTATCTGTCTGTTCAGTAACAGACATTTCTTTAGTCAGACTTTGTTGTTTATTTTTGTTGTTGATGACAAAAAAAATCTTAGAATTAAGTATATTATGAGGTTTTTAAAGCAAAATTAATTGTAAGTTAGCACAGTTAATTAAGGTACCAATAGAAATCTGAAAGCAGTATTTTAGAAAAAGTAGGTATAATTCAATTAATTTTAACCAAGACCTGTTTACTCAGCCTGAATCTTCTAGGCCAGATGAACTTGAAAGGACGTTCGTGTTCATGGTGGGGATCAGTGTCTAGAGAAAGGCCAGCTCTGCCCTCAGGATGCATTTCCAGGAGGCGGTTCAGCCTGCAATCCCTCCTGTTTGTTTCACAGGCCCTACACAGACCAATGCATCCCAGAGTCCAAGGGTCATAAAGGGAACAAGTGGGAGCTATTTTCGTTCTCTCCCAGTGATCTTCTGGGGTTTGGCTGTGGCTGTGCCCTGTATTTATGGCGATTGCTCTAACCCTGGTTAGTTAATACAGTCAGTGTGGATCTGTTATATTAACAGTTTTCCTCTGAAATGGAGGGGATTGAAAAAGCTGTGTTCCCCACGATAATAAAATCACGACAGATACTCAATTAATAGTCATTGAAATGTTGTAGGATCATCTTACAGCATATTTAATAACATGGTGGGATTTGTAGCTAAAACATGTCTGTCTTTAAATCAAAGGATACCTAATAGGGTGTAGACAGGATTGATGGAATTCAGTGATGTTTCTGAATGTTGGCAGTCACATTAGCATGTCTTTATATCATAGCCTGTCCGGCATGTGAAATACTCCTTGTTTAGGAAGTCTCTCCTCGGCAGCGTTTCGGATAATGGAGCAGTGACCCTCTGGGATGTGAACAGTCAGAGTTCATACCACAGCTTTGACAGTACCCACAAGGCTCCAGCTTCGGGCATCTGTTTCTCTCCTGTCAATGAACTGCTGTTTGTAACCATAGGCCTGGATAAGAGAATCATCCTCTATGACACTTCAAGTAAGAAGTAAGTGTGATATTATCATGAGTATTTGTTCTGAGTTAGGGTCTCACCTAGCCAAGGCAGGCCTCAAACCTGCCTGTTAGCTAAAGATGACCTGGAACTTGAGATTATTCTCTCATCTTGCTGAATGCTCAAATTACAAGGGTTGTCACCACACCCAGTTTATGTGGAACCTAGCATCAACCTCGGGTTTTATGTATGCTAGGCAAGCACTCTCTCCATTGGACCACGCCCTCAGCCCTGACGTGTCCATGGTCTAATTTAATGACAGCTACTTCATTAACAAACATGTTTATGACTTATACAAGTATCTGATTTCTATCAAGGGGATCTAGTATTTGTACGTATGTTATATCTAGTATGAAATTTTTCTTTTGTTTTCTCACGTAGAAAAGATAATGGATATGTTATGGACGTTAGGATACTTTTAGACGATGAATGTTGAGTGGGGAGAGAGCATTTCCATTGTATAGCTTTATTTCATCAGTCTTAAAGATTCTTTTGTGAGATGTGACTAAATACACTTATTTTTTAAAGCAGTTTTGTTTTAAAATTTATTTTCTGTATCCGAGTTTCCAAACTCATTATATTTTGGCCTGGTGTTTCTCTGTTATGGGTGCCACTCGGAGCACTGTAATATATTTCAACACTGTCCTTGGTCTCTCCCTCTAAGTACTGTGACATTTGCTGAGCTATGACAGTCTCTAGATTTACCAGATGACATGTTGGGCCTGCTTCGGTAGATGATCTTTGAACCATTCAAGCCCTTCATTTGTGATAGCTTTGCTTCAGTTAGAACTTTTGATAAAAGAAAAGGCTGCTAGAGTTGTATTCCATGATAAGCCGTATTCAGAGGTCATGCGGAATACTGAGGTTGGGAGACACCAGGCTGGGGCCTGGCCCCCCGTTCTGACCGCTGCAGTGAGCCATCGGCTTCTTTCACTGCCTGGCAGCCTCTGCACTCAGACAGCCTTGTTTCCTCCTCTTTGTCGAGTACCAGATAGACCCCCGAAGAGCAAGTCAGTCTCCATTGGCCACACCAACTGTGTTGCTTTTAGCCTTTTGGTCAAAAGATGCACAACTCAAGAGTAGCATCTGCTGCTGTGAAAGGTCACAGTCCCCAGAGACAAGCAGGCCACTAAGTGGAAACTGGATATATGGGGTCTGCTCAGCCCTGAGGCTGGTGGCTGTTTGTGGAGTGACACTAGGGACTTGCCACACACTGTCTGTAGTGTTCTTGTAGTGGGCTTGAGACCACTCAAGTAGGTGGTCTACCTGGAAAATGTAGGCTGTACCTTTGTGATGTGAGTAGAAAAGTAGGTGGAATGTTTAGTTCTTCACAGGTCATTCAGGTTATATGTGTCTGAGATGAACTCCAGACTGCTTTAAGCAATTATTTGGGATATGCATTGTTTGCGGACTTCTAGCTAAGTGTTTTTGATAAATAACTGTGTCATGTAAGCTTATACTCATATGTATACTAATGCATTTGCGTATCCCTTTGGTTTTCCAAAGGCTAGTGAAAACTTTGGTGGCTGACACTCCTCTGACAGCAGTAGATTTTATGCCTGATGGAGCCACTTTGGCTATTGGATCTTCCCATGGGAAAATATATCAATATGACTTAAGGATGCTGAAGTCACCGGTGAAAACAATCAGTGCCCACAAGACATCTGTGCAGTGTATAGCATTTCAGTATTCCACGTCTCTGACGAAGGTGAGATAGATATTCTCTTTTCAACATTTTCATTTTTACTAATGAGAAATTAGCTCAGAAAATGAAAACTGTATCGTATGAACACAGCTTCGTAGATGTTTTATATGGTGACGTTATACATCATTTTAGTATAAAGCTGTCTGAGGCTTGATTTTAAAGTTTTAATTTTGCAGGACATTTATGAAATATTAATGTATAGTATGACACATTAGTAACCCAACCCTTTAAATATTCTGTTCCATTCAGCCAAGTTTAAATAAAGGCTGCTCAAATAAGGCCACATCAGTGAACAAATGGAGTGTTGCTGTGAGCGGTAGCGCTGGAGCTGCTCAGAGTTCCGGAGCCATCAGGGAAGCGCCTGCCCCTTCCGTTGCCACAGTTCTCCCACAGCCCGTGGCGACAGCTGTGGGCAGAGGAGCCGTTGCCGCGCAGGACAAAGCAGGTGACTTTGCTCATGTCAGAGTCTTCTGAGGGCCTGTTCTTCCCCAAGTGTTACATAATTAGGAGAACCTGGGTCTCACTTGAGTGTTTAGGCAAAACTGACTTGTAGGTACCGTTAAAGAAATGAAGACTACTAACTTTGCCTTGTTAAAGCTCTTGGGAGCACTTACTCCGCTTAGCTGAATCCCTGTTGTTGTAAAGAGCCATTATTTTAGATATGGAGTGTTGACTCAGAAGTCTTCCCCTTTAATACTCTCTGGGATTATTTTATTCCATCATGAGCAGAGTGGAAATGCCAGAGCTGTCTGTTTGCTTTGACCTCGTGGTTCTTAATGTTTCATATCAAAATGAAAAGGAAGGCAGGTGATAGGATAGAGATTTGGAATGCCTGCCACACATTAAGCTCGTACTTTGTTAATTGGGAGTTTATAGTGTAGAGATGAGCTTTTCTGATAACCCTGTTGACTCCTTCCTGTCAGAGAAAGGTATGGTGGAGAGGCTTCACTGCACCAAGAGTAGAAACTAGGACCACAGCTTGCTTTCTCAAAAAGCACCTTACCCTCAGTGGTGATGCCTATACCCTGCTTTTTATCTTGCAAGACAGGTCTGTGCATCTCAGTATGATTTTACTATTTCTAAATAGCAAAACCAAAGCTTTGACAAAACCAAGTGTGTTGACTTTGGTGATGTGGGGGTAACTATTTTCATTATCAGTTTCCTGTGAGGGTCTTTGTCGCTCTCACAGAATTGTCACAACATACAGAAAAGTAACTGGGTTCATGTCTAAGAACTTGGAGACAAATACCATGGCTGTTGTATTAGAAGAAATTATTTTTGAAATATAAGTGAATAATGTTTCCTAAAATGCTGACTTAACTGTATTATGAAAATTTGCTGTGATTTTCATATATGATGCTGCAATTCTTATTCATATTGTTAAAAGATGAAAATGGTAGTCGTTTGTAAACCGTGAGCGAGAGCGTCGAGAGTGTTGTTAACAAGTAGTTGTTCATTAAGGATGGCCACACTCACTAGCAAATGAAGGCGTAGTTCTGCTGGATTACCGATTAATGCCAGCTTTAACAGAGTCTCACATTGTCTGGCAAAGCAAGTCGTTGCTTTGTCCTGGCAAACAGATTTCTGTTTATTTTGAAGTAACTGTCCACTTACAGAGAAGTTTTACACATAGTGAGCCTGCCCTTTGGCAGTTAGCACTTTGTCCTAGTGGTGTTTTCTTACTCTGTCTCATACACAGACACAACTGTGTTTATCCTACTTGTCTGTGTGTGTGTGTGTGTGTGTGTGTGTGTGTGTGTGTGTGTGTGTGTGTGTGTGTGTGTGTGTGTGTGTGTGTGAGACAAGTTTTGGGTGCCACATTCCTTAGGTACTGTCCACTTTATTTTTGGAATCAGAGTTTCTCTGTGGCTTGGACCTTGCTGAGCTGGCTGGCCAGCAAGTTTCCCCATTGCTGGGCCTGTAGGCCCCCTGCTATTATTTTCTTGAGTGGTCTGGCAATCATCTTCAGCCACTATTGCTTGTAGGGCGAGCATTGTTCTGATTGAGCCAGCTCTGTTGTCTCATTGGTTTCTCTTTGTACACTAAGATAGTGTTTAACGTTTAGGATTGTGGTGGCAGTCTGAGAAGATGTATCCCCAGTGCCTGGTACACGAGGCTTTTGATAAATGATGTATTGGTGGCGAATCTGTACCTGGCTCATGAGAAACTCAGTAAACCATAGTATTGGTGATATTGTCATCACCGTCATGACCATGATGATGACTTATTTTGAAGTTTATCTACAGTTAGTCTAAATTTTTAAAAATCCTCTTTCTACTGGCGTTATCTAACTTAGTTATTGAAAAGAACTTCTCTAGACTTGTTACTGGTCCTCAGTTTAAGTAGGAAATAGCAATTTCTAAGAAGTGAAAATTAAGGCTTCAGTCCTATTTTTCTGTGATACTAACCCTCTGTTCTGTTTCAAAGGCTAGGATGTTCATTCAAATATTAAAGAACCTGGAAAGATGAGGCAAGTTCCTCCCTGCCCACACCCTTCCCTTTCACCCTCTCTCTGAGTAGCCCAGGCTAACCTGGACTCCATAGCCTCCCAGTTCTGATTTACAGCCGTGCATCACTGTGCCCAGCTGAAACCACTGCTCTAAACACCTGTCAGTGTTGGGATCTCCAGCTGCTCGGATTTTGCAATTGCTTTTTTAAGTTGATTTCTTTAGCTGTGCCTAGTTTGCTTTGAAAATTCAGTAGTCTGATGTTCATGTTCATCTCATGATTTTCTGTTAACATCTGAGACCAAGCTGCCAAGTCAAGCTCCTTTCAAAATATAGCTGTGTGCTGCCAGGCCAGGAGCTGGAGTTCACCTAGTTGCTGCATCTCTCGGGAACTCAGCACTCCTGTCATGAGCAAGATGATTCTTAATCTCTGATTCTCCCACAAAGCCTTACCTCTAAAGCCGGTACTTACCTAGCAAGCCCTTTACTGTTGTTTACAGCACTGTTCTTCATGAGTCTGGTACTCTCCTTATTGCTAGTAATAAAGTGAGTTAGTAAGTCCTTTAGTTTGGGAATACTGAGAGTCTAGTTAAGCTCCCACTCTTGGTGACAGAAGACTTTAGATGGGGATAAGAGTTCTGTTTTCTGCGAGATGGAGAACAAATGTTAGCTGACTGCTGTTGTCCCTCAGGTATCATGCTTGTATGCCAAGTAGATTTGTCTTAGTCATTTGTAGACAGTCATAAGCATGAGAGACATATATTGTATTTAGTGTACTTTAAGAGGGCATCAAAAGCATATCGATGATTTTAGAAACTTTCTACTGAAGTGATTCCTATGAAGAAATGAGCTGTTTGTTTAGAAAAGTCCTTCACTGACATATTCTGCTGCTTTTCTTAATGCTCAATTATAAAATTGCCACAATGTGGCTAACGATCATTTTGCACTCTAGCTTCTGATGGTAGCAGCTATTTAGATGTATGTTATAGCACTCATCTTTATATCCAATTCTCTCAAGGCTTGCATCGAAGCATAAATACAGATATTTTATCTAAGGAAACAGATGGTGGAAAAAGTCAAGATTTCTCCAACTTTGATGATACTGGGAAAAGTAGCTTAGGTGACATGTTCTCACCAGTCAGAGATGGTAAGTGGTTAAGGTGAGTGGGTGTGGTCTCTTGCTGCTCTTAGGTGTGGGTCTGAATCATTGTGGTTTGTGCATTTTCTTAGTTCCTGAGTGGGATCTTTCCTGTATCCTATATGTGAGAAGTTAGCATGCTAATGCAAATGCTGGCCATTGGACATGGTTCCTGAGCTGGCATTTTCATTTCCACAGAGATTGACCCAACCCCTGTCCTGAGGATCCCATCAAGGTCTTCTGTGTATTGGGCATGTGCTCTTGCCTCTGAGCTTAGGTGCTAACAGAATTTCTTTCCTTTTCTTTCTTTTTTTTTTTTTTTCTGAGTCGTTTTTTATTTTTAACAGCTTTATTGAGATTGACATAAGTGGTCGCACATGTTTAAAAGTACACAGTTTTGGTAGATTTTGACATATGAATACACCAGTGAAATTATCACAACCAAAATAGTAAACATAACTATAGTCTAAAATTTGAGATATTGGTTTTTTAATTTAAATATATTGTTTTTTTTATAGTTCATCTCTGCAGTGTTCTCCATCCCAAATGTATTTGTCAATATAAATTAGGTTTTTTTCCTAAAATTTTATATATAGTGGAATCATATGCATCTGCTTTTATTTGCTTAGTTTATTTTCCTCAGGATAATTGTTTTGAAAGCCATTCATTTTGCTGGGATATTAATAGTCTTTTCTTTCCATTGCAGTGATAGTAAATTATATGAATATAGCAAAATTTGTTTTTATTATATGTAATGTTTTCTGGTATTAATATACTGAATTGTGTTTATTCATCTAATAGACTTGAGTTGTTTCTAGTTTGGGGCAGTAACAAGGAAATGAGGGGCCTGAAGGTGTTCATATACAAGGCATTGTATGGCCTTTTAAATTCATGGTTAAATTACCTGAGTGGGAAAGCCGCTAATAGAATTTCTTAAAAGTGTTTCTACTATTATAACCAATCTTTGACTTGCATCTGCTTCAAATAAACTTCCCTAAAATCTTGGATGCTTGGTATGTAAAAATAAAGATAATTAGTTTTTACCTGATGATTACTCCATGTTTTCCTGGCCATGTAATAGATTGCCTCTTCTTTTGCACTTAACACATGATAGTTTCATGTGTATATTTCATCATCTCTGCCACCACCCTGTAGATGTCACCATTCAAAAGGAACCTTTGCCGCCTTGATGCATAGACACAGTGCTTATCATTGTCCAGTTGTGCTCTTTAGTTCTGCCGAGGCTCACATTCTTTAATGGCATGGGTTCAGTTCGAATAGCAGTATTGCCAGTAATCCAGGCAAATATCTAGGGGGCAGTTTGACAGATAAATTATTCATACTTTCTGGCATGTTAATTTCATTTCTACCAGTTTACCTAAGAAAATATTCAGAGACATCTGTAAGATTTGTGTTTACTGTTTTAATTATAATATTGAAAAGCCAGGAAAAAAAAAATCTAAGTGTTCATAGTAGAGGATTTGTACACACACACATACACACACACACACACACACACACACACACACACACACACACACGGAGGGTTGGGGGGGAGAGAGCAACTTCTCTAATTAAGACTAGGAGGGGACTTTTGCAGTGTCTAAGTAAAAATTCATGAGCAGTCTAGCTATTCTTTTAGTTGCAGTACTGTTTTTCAAATGTAAAATTTAAGGTATGTATCTCCATTTTTTGAGATTTCATCTTTGTGGTAAGGAAAACTTGGTCAGATATAATGCTTGCTTTGTTGAATTGGTCAGTCTCAAGGGTGCAGTTCTCTATGATAAAGATTTAATCTTTGTGCCTCAGTTTCTTCATCTGTTAAAACAATTTTTATATTAAGAGGAATCCAAGAACTTTAAAAAGTACGTGAGTGTACATGTGTGGGGTGTGTTGGGGGTGCAGTAAGAGAAAGAGAAGAGTGTGTTAATATGATGTGTAGTTACTAGGTAAGAGAAAAGAGTGTGTTAGTATGTGATGTGTAGTTACACATGCAGCTAGCAAGATTTCTGGTCAGGCATTCATTTGCTTATTGGCCCTATGTATTTCTGGTGAATCTATTACTGGCTATGTTAATATGTGCTCACTGAGGTCACAGTTTTTGCTTATATATTGGTAAATTAATAATTACAATACTGCAAGAGTCTGTGATTGAATTTAACATCAATAAAGCCAGGTGATTTTATGATATAATGCTTGTAAAATACTCTTGTTTTAGTTAATTACCCAAATTATTTTTTGAGATAATCACGCCATAATCTCTAGTCTAAATATGCAGAAATTATAGTTTAACTTTTAGAAGCTTGCCCCAAATCAAAAAGGTTCCAGATAAAGCCAGCATAACTGTTGCTGAGCCTTGGCACCTATTTTCCAGCTGTTCATGCCCTGCTGTCTCCTTACATGAGCATAGGATGAGCCTTCATATTTGCTGTTCTGTGGGAAGCAAAAAGAATCAGAGGGAACCAACCCTGAATTAAGTCTCCTGATGATCATAATGATGTTTGACTTCAGTCAAACTCAGGAGTGTCAGTCTCCAGACTCTCGGGAGAGCAAGTAGGAAGCTGAGTTACTATAGGCTACAGTTTCTTCCTCTTTCCTTCCTTCCTTTCTTCCTTCCTTCCTTCCTTCCTTCCTTCCTTCCTTCCTTCCTTCCTTCTTACAATTCTGAAATTTTTTTAAAGTTTATTATTAACAATGCTGCAAATAAAACATAACTTGATTTTGTTATTTCATTGTAGATGGCGTAATTAACAAAGGAGGTGATGAATCTGTAGGCAAAGGAGATGGTAAGAAATCTCAGGAAGTATTTTCATGAAAATCAGAGGCAATGCTGTCACAGCTGCTGTTAACAACTTAGCCTGCTCCTTTAGCTTCCAATAGCAAAACACTTGGCATCTCACTCTTCTGTGCATTCAGCATCATTTGGCTTCTTTGGCTTCAGATCGTTTCTTCCTTGATGCTTCTGTTGAGGAGTCCGCCAGAGCTGTATTCAGCATCGCTTCCCTGCTCATTTGTGTGGCTTTTGACTGGAGAGATTACTTCCTGCCCTTTGGGTATCCTCTCAGTTAAGCTGACTACAGAGCAGCTGCTTTCCTCAGAGTGGACAGTGAGAGAGTATGCTTCGAGAGAGAAGGCATACTGTGTGTGACCTGAGCTTGGAAGTGACATCATAGCACTTTTCCCATGTTTCTTTTCTTAGTCTAACTCATGCATACACAAATGGAGAGGAGTGCACACTGCATGGAGGTCAAAGGCATCAGGGGTCATCTTCCAGGCTGCCACAGACACATACAGATTCAAACACTTAGTTATCAAGCACTAGTGCTGTCTAAGGCATTGATTGTGCTTTGTAGGTTTCTAAGCGTTCTCACAAGAACATATGTTCTTGCCTCGTAGTCCAGGCTGGCCTTGTACACCTTAGTCTCCAGAGTGCAGCAGTGTGCCTGGCCCTTTAGACATACGTCTAAAGTTTCTCCACACTGGCACATAGGAAATAGAGTTTAGGCTGTGAAAAGATGCACTCCCAAATCAGTGCAGTCCTGGGAAATGCTAAGAAATAAGCCCGTCCTCTGAATCCAAATCCCGTCTTCTGCCAAATATCTGCCATCATTTTAAATAAGTGCTTAAACCACGTGTTTCAGGTTGGTAAATGTCGTGTGCAAATGGCACTTCTTTTCCTTTTTTTAGGCCTTGACTTTCTAGCACAACTGAACTCAGTGTTCCCCTCAAGAAAAAATCCAATCACTTCCGGCACTCTGGTATTGCACTCCAGTCCTCTTAACGTCTTTATGGACTCTCCAGGGAAAGAAGAAAATGAAAGTCATGATCTGACAACTGAGACGAAGAAAACATACTTGGGGAAGCAGGAGCCGAAGGACTCCTTGAAGCAGGTACCCACAGAAACATAATACCTGAATTCAGGGTTTGTCACTCAAAAAGGGCGACCCAACTTTCAAATCTTGATGCTAGTTTTTAATAACTGAAGAACAGCGCTGAAGCCTGTCAGAACCTTGTCTGTGTGCAGAAGATAACCACACATCTGCAGGAAAATACCTTTTTATTCTCATGAAGGCAAGGAAAAGAACTTCAGGTTAAAAGAGAAAATAATGTATATTGTAACTCTGTGTCTGTGTACATTCTTCATTTTCATTGAGGAAAAGGAAGTTCCAGCTAATTCTTCCATCTAAGAAGTAAAGCCAGAACAGTGGGTGATACGTCTTCACCCATATTTTCAGTTAACTGTGTCTGCTTTGAGTAGTGCTGAAGTGAAAAACCCTAATTTCTTATGTAGAGAGAAAAGGAAAGATAAAGAAGGGGAACGCATTCTTTTAAAATATATTTCCACTGCAGCCTAAAGCAAGCTGCTGGTCACGTTGTTCTTAGCATTGGAGCAAATCTAAGGTGGCTAAGAACTGCTAGTGTTGGCACCTTGGGGTCAAAGGTTGCGGGAAGGTCAAGACTAGCTGTGTAAATGTCTGTGTTTGTTTCCTCATTTATATCTAAAACTAGAACGTAAAAGACAATCAAGCCATCAGTACAAGAACATCTGTATTTTCAACTCTGTCTAGTTAGTGTGGGGGTCAAGTGACGCCTCCCTTCCTCTTCCCAGGGGTTTGCATTTGAGTGTAATTAACAAGTGCTTAGTAGATCTGCTTTTTGTAAATATTCACATCTTTATTCTTATTAATAATTTTATTAAGTATTAACTTGCTTTGCTGCTAGTATTAGGTCCTTTTCAATCTCTCTCTGTCTCTCATTTCCCTGACCCCTACCTACATACTAATGGGGGAGGGAGGGAGGCCGTGAGAACTAGATAAAAATTTTGTGGGCAATAGGGTCAAGTAAGAAACATTAAAGTCACTCTTTCTTTTAAATACAAACTTTACAAAGTTGATCTCCTCTGGAGCTGAACCTGGAATTCTGAATCCCTCTCCATCATCTAACCAAATAAGAAATCTTGAAAATTTTGAAAAGCCAGAGAAAGAAACCGATGCCCAGTTGACTCATGAACCCTCAACTCCAAGTAAGCACACTGAATGTCCTTGTGTTTCAAAATGTGAAGTAGGAAGTTACATAACCATTTCCCTAGTAAGAGATGAGGAGAGACCACAGCAAAGTTAAAGAATTTTGGGTTTGTAGGCAGCCCACCAGCATGAGTTCTTTTTGTTAGAAAGCATGAGTGCTTAAATCCAGCAACACTGATTTGTTCAGTCTAACCATCTAACATACAAGGGTTTGATTTAATTCAGTGTCCAGAGAATGAAGTAGGACTTGTTGAAAAGGTATGGTTAAATAGCTGAAATCTGTAAAAAAAAAAAAAAAAATGTATTAAAGTTTCATTCTTAGAATTTATGCCGCGGACTCCTAAGACTTGCAGTTAAGCCAGCTGAGTTGATCTTTCCTCACAGGCAAGTCCGTTGCACTTGTTGAACTCCGGGCCTTCGCCTGTGGCACTGTTTGGCTCCCATGTCCCTCCTGTTTGTTCCTAATCGTCCTGGCTTATCTAGTTTGTGGTACAGCTTGTCACATACATCTTTCATAAGAGGAATGATTCAGGGCTTCTTCCAGACTAATCCCTCTGGCATGTGTTATTACATTAGACAGTTGGCAGTTTCTATATACAGATAAATGACTATTAGAAATAATGACATAGAATGTTTGTAAAATTTGTATTCCAGACAGTGAGTTTTTCTAAATGTCACAGGCCTGTTGTTCTTTTGCAGTTTCCCAAGTCTTCCTTTACCAAATCTTATTCAGAAATGGTTGATGTCTCTTAGTACAACTTAACTGTTAATATTTTCTCCATTTGTTTCAGTTCCAAAGGTAGCGTCCTCTGTCACTGCTGGAGTAGCCAGTTCGCTCTCAGAAAAAATAGTCGATACCCTTGGGAACAGTCGACCAAATGCACCCCTGACCTCTGTTCAAATCCGGTTCATTCAGAACATGATACAAGAAACTTTGGATGACTTCAGGTAGCACTGAGTAGTTGTTCTTCCTCTGGTCACTTTGTTTTTACGTGTGTGAAACCAGAACCAGAATTCACATTGCTAATTGCTGTGTGTGTCTAGGTTCTGATGACCACAAAATCATAGAAAACAGGAAGTTTTATCTTTCTGTGCTGCCCTTTGGAAAGGGACCTTTGTCTGGAGCAAACAGAAAGATAACCTGATGGAAAAGTCCAGTGTGCAGGGTGCTCTTGCGGATTCGGTATTAGTCTTCAGAGTGTAGCACATTTGTATGTACTCAGATGTAGTTCCTGCATGCAGCGTTTATAGACCACGTGTAAGTGCACTGCGGGAAATGATGGGTGAACCATAGACTTTATGCTTGCTTTTTATGTTCTGTGGGCGCTGGGATGGGGAGCATACGTCACTGCACACTCGTGGAAGTCAGGTCAATCTGCAGGCTCAGTTCTCTTTCCCTGCTCTGGGGATGCTGGGGATTAAACCCCCAAGTCTTGACAGCACATGCCTGTAGGCCTGACTAATAGGCACCTTTTAAATGTAATTCTAAATGATTTCAACATAGAGTACTTCAGAATGTTACAAATAAATAGAAGATCTTTTCTGTAACTTTGTTCTTCCCATCATTTGAATTTTCATTATGAAGTAATGTTTTGATGACTGTTCCTCCTATTGCCTTTAGGTATGGCACTAGGATATTAGGTCATCATAAATTAAAATTGATTTTTTTCACTCAGAGAATATTAAGATATTGGGATTATCTGTATATTCTTTGAAATTTGCGGGATCAAACAATTTTTTTTTTTAAGTTACATGTTCTACAGTGTTGCAACCTCCTTTTTATTGTTATTTCAAAGTTTGGAAGATATTTTCAGTTACTGAGATTTGTGTGTGTGTGTGAGAGAGAGAGGGAGGGAGGGAGGGAGGAAGGGAAACGACCTGTAATTACTTGGATCATAATGAGAAGACAATCAGAGATATATAATTTTTATTGGTACACATTCTTTTTTAGGTTTTCATTCAATTTCTATTATTTTAAGATGTTTTGATGGATCCTTTAAAAAATTACACTTCTATTTTACAGTATTGTAATTCATTTATTACTGCCCCACACACACACACACACACACACACACACACACACACACACACACACACACACACACACACCTGTAGGATTTGCTAAAGGAGGCAGAGACAAGGATCATGAGTTCAAGGCCAGCCTGGGCTACACACATTTTTTTTTTAGGGAGTATATAGTTCAGTGGTAGAGCATTTGACTAAACATTTCTTTTTAATGTTTAAAATATTTTTAAAATATATTTTTAAATATTAGAAATTGTCATTTTGAAGAATTGTCTTTTTGATATTTATGGTGTGTCTAGTTTATGTGTCAGATATTAAGAATACAAAAGTGGGAATCTTTTAACTGTAGCCATAGTTTCTTTGGAATAAATAGATTGCATCCTGATGAATATGTATTTACATGTGAATTAATTCATTCAATAGAGCACTGTTGACAGTATGTCAGGAAAATTTTGCCCTGTAACAACATCTGGACTAGGGTAGATACATGAACGGAGCACATGCAGAAAGAAACCCTGTTCTCCTTCTTTCTTGGCACGTTGTTGCTGGTGGTCTCTTCTGAAAGCTTTGTTTTGTGATTGTTCCTTATCTCTGGGCATGTTTTCCTGTGTTCTTGTAACTTCGCATCCTCACTCTGTTCTCCTTTCTCCTTTCATTAGGTTTTGCTCAGTAAAATCATATTTAGTACTTATGTATCAGACTTTTACCATGCTTTTTAATTGTACTGGTATTTTTAGTAGGACTTGTTTTTTGTTAGTACTATACTTAGACAGTTACTTAGGTTATAAATGGTCTTTCTTAGTTCTTTCTCTCATATTTTCAGTGCATGGCTTTAAAAGATATAAGGGTTTTTGAGCACTGCATAAATATTTATGACCTAATAGCAAAACTGTCTAGATAACAGCTCAGTCTAGTGCAAATAAAATGATGTTGGAAACACAGAAAGGGAGCAATTTTCTTGAGCAAATTTGGAAAGGTGTTGCTGAAGAGATTTTTGTTTTACACTGAAGTGTGTGGGAACAGCATGGGAAGAGACATGGTTATAATGTCTAAGAATGTCTGCAGAGAGAAGGAGGACTTGTGGTCAGAAAGAGCAGAAGGTATTGTTTATGAGTCTCTTACTGAGTCTGCCCTGCCTTTCTGTGCATTGGGGTCCAAGCCGCTCAGGGTCTCTCAGTTAGTTGCCCTGTCTCTGCTTCCAGTGGGTTATGTACAGTTACCCCTGCCATTGCGGGCACAGCGGGGCAGTGGAAGGGACTCAGCCTTTTCCTTTAACTCATGGTAGCTCCTCTCTGTGAAGCTTCAGACGTTTAGTTCCCCACCATGAGATGTCACATGCTCTGATACATTGGGACTCTCTTTTAACCCTGTGCCTTTGCTCCTCCCTTATTTTTAATAGAACTACTTAGTGAAGGTCCAGGGGAGGGAATTGGTCAGCGCAGACTTGACAGTAGAGGCTCTTGGGATTCTAAACTCTGTGGCCAGTCTCCAGTTGACCTTTAAAATCTATAGACATTTTAGCTGGTTCTCTTCATCTTCTCACAGGGAGCTTCTCCTGCACAGGCTCAGTGTAGAGTCTTGGGCCTCTTTTTTCCCAGGAAACACTTGTCTTTTCTTTGACTCTAGTCTAAATTTCTTCATATTTGCAACTCTGGATAATTCAACAGTTACTGTTTCATAGATGGCCAGGCTTGTTCTTGGTGTTAGAGAGGTGGTGTCATAAGCGATTTTTCAAGCTCTTCAGTTGTCAGGCAGGTTCTTTGACTCTGTAGTTGCTGGGTTTGGGTTTTCTCAGAGTTAGTTTACTCTAGTTTCCCTTTATTCCCATGACTCAGTCTTTATCCTTGTGGGACTGTTCATCTTTTAATCTTGGTATTCTTTTTCCAACACCCCAAGAATGTCCAAATGCTCTCTGCTCCTCATCTGCTACTTTATTTTTGCCTTCCTGTCATCCAGTCCAGTACAAGGACTAGTAAGGAGCTCCCAGGTGTCTCCTGGGGACATCATAAACATCAGACTTGCCTTTCTATAGGCCTGTCCTTTTTAGGACATAGTTTAGCAAGAGTCCTTACGGTATGGTTGAGCATCCTTTGGGTATATACCCAGGAGTGGTATGGCTGGGTCGTATGTGATTTCCAGTTTTCTGAGTAACTGTTACGCTGACTTCCAAAGTGGCTGTACAAGTTTGCACTCCTGCCAGCCATGCATGAGTGTTTTCCTTGTTCCATATCCTCTCCAGCATGAGCTGTCGCATGTATT
Organism: Cricetiscus sungorus; assembly: GCA_030556225.1. Lineage (NCBI taxonomy): Eukaryota > Metazoa > Chordata > Mammalia > Rodentia > Cricetidae > Cricetiscus > Cricetiscus sungorus. The sequence goes on along the minus strand of JANBXA010000395.1, from coordinate 8,753,882 downwards.
TTTGATCTTGGCCATTCTGACAGGTGTAAGATAGAATCTCAGAGTCAATTTGATTTCCATTTCCCTGATAGCTAAAGATGTTGAATATGTTGTGTTTCTTGGCCAGTTGAGATTCTTCTTTTGAGAATTTGGTGCTTTTAATCCCAACACTTGTAAGGCAGAGGCAAGAAGTGTGAGTTTGAGGCCAGCCTGGTCTACAGAGTGAGTTTTCTTTACTGCATACACTCTAACTACTCTTGGGATTGTTACCCAACTACTCTTAGGAGTAGGTCCTGCTCTGGAGTGTGATCACTGTCCCAAGGCCATGTCATTAAAGAAAGATGCCTCTCTCTTTCCCAGCAGCTGCCAAATGCTAGTGGCTCCTCGGGTAATAGGATTTCAGAGAAACAATCCAATTTTTAATAGTGGGGGGGAGGAATGGTGGGGATAAATCTAACTAAGGAAGTAAGTCTATGTAATTATGTGCAAGTCTGTATAATTAAAAACTTAAAATAATAATAAAACAACTAAAAGTAATTAAAATAGAAGACATTGAAGAAAGAAACTGAGGAAGGTACCTGAGCATAAGAAAGACTCTCATGCTTATGAATTAGGATTAATATTGTAGAAATGGCTGTCCTACCAAAAGTTACTAAAATATGATTCTTTACAGAAGTTGAACATTAATCTTAAATTTCATTTGTAAACACAAAATGCTGGGTAGCCAAATAATTTTGAGCAATAAAAGATCTGCTGGGGACATTACGATCCCTGACTATGTTATACTACAGAACTATAATAATAAAAGTAACAGCATACTGTCATAGGAACAGTCATACTCTTCAAATAGTGTAGAATTGAGGACACAGACTTTCCATATACCTATCACCACCACGTGAGTTTTTGACAAAGGAGCTGAAAATACACAGGAGAAAAGACAACATCTTCATGCTAGTTAGCTTGGATAGCTGCGTGTAGAAAAATGAAACTAGATCATTCTCTTTTCTTTCACAGAGTTCTACTCCCAAGTGGATCAGGACCTTAACATTAGACCTGTTATTCTGACTTTGGTAAACAGTAGCATATGGTAGGGAATACTCTTGAACAGGACCTTGACATTAGACGTGCTATTCTAACAGTAGGGCATGGTAGGGAATAGGCCTGAACTCATTGCCATAGAAAGGGACTTTCTGAGCAGTCCCCAGTAGCACAGGCATTAAGACCAACAGTTGACAAATGGGACGACTTAAAACTAAAAAGCTTTTGCACAGCAAAAGACATCATTGGAGTGAAGAATCAGAAAGTCTCTCAGTGGTATATTTGACAGATGCTTAGTATCTAGAATATATAAAGTACTCAAACAATTGAAAAGTGGGCCATGGAGTTAGACACAGAGTTTCAAAAGATGAAACACAAATGGCTTTGTGTTCTCATGAATAAAATCCTTAATCTCATGGCCAGCAAAAGACCACATTTTGTAGGTCTACAGTGAGTCAGATGAGGTAATGTATGCCTATGATCCCAGCATTCAGGAGCAAGGGGATCAGAAATTCCAAGCTAGCCTGAGCTACAAAGTGAGACCTTGTCAAAACCTTTATGATGAATAGTAAAAATTCATCAACAGCATATTCTGTAAGAGGAACAATGCGTGAACTCAGAAAAGTACTCAACCACTTTGCTAATCAGAAAATAGAAGATTTAATGTGACACCATGTCACTTTCATGGCAAAGTACTGTGGAAAGTGTGCTAATACCTGGCTTTGGTGAGGTGACAGGGCAAGAGCAGAACTCTGTTGTGTTGGTGGTAAAATGAATCTATCCATCTACCGCTCAGTAAAGCCATTTGTGTGAGCGCATAGAAGTAAACAAGTTTATACCCAATGTGTCCTGTGTGAACACCAGAATGTATTAATTGAGGTGTGTGTGTGTGTGTGTGTGTACATACAATTTCTTATAAAAATGTGGGAATAATGAAAATTCAATACCTCATGTGTTACTATGGACACTGGAATTGTAAGTTGAAGGTATATATGAGATTGCCTACAGTAAATGGGGAAATAATGCAATTTGAAAGCAGTGCAGGTGTCAGTTGCCAGGAGGATGGGCACAGGATACAACAAGGGGATTGCTAATACAAGAGTGTGGCACTTGTAGACATGGGCTTTCAAAACTATGTCATAAACCACTGATGGCTCCCTAGGGCGTGTCACTGTTCTCTTTTGTTTTTGTTTGTTTATTGTGATGTTTAAAAGCAAGCAGAGTGCAAACATTTTAAGTCAAATATATGTTATGCTGATACACTTTTAAAGAAAAGCATTTCTTTGGTCAGTAACGTTGAGACGTAATATTGTCTGAAAGAGTTAAGCAATGTTATCGATGAGAACACATGATTTGATAATGTGTGCTATAATGTATTGTCATTTTATTAGAGTTACTAATTTTTATTGATTCCTTAATAGGCATGAAGTAGTTAGAGCCAAACCAATGGCTGCCTTCTACTGTCAAGTCTTCTTTTCAGTAGCTGTGACATTGACAGTGAGCTTTCTTTCTGACTTTCCGCAGTGACCCTTTCCTTAAGAAGGGATGGCACACTGAGCACTAGAGGACGATAGCCTGGCTGGCTGGCAACCTGTTGAGTCCTTTGTGGACTTTAGATGAATTAGAATTGCTCTGTCTCCATTTCTTCATTGGCAAAATGCCTGTTATCACTGTGAAGATGAATGAGTTCCGCAGTTTTCAAGTTAAAGAATCCATGAACTACCAGGCACACAGTAAACATCACCGTGCACTGGTATACCTGTGATGAATACCTGTGATGAATACTGACGCATGTATTAATGAAAATGCTTTGTGAATGGTTTAATGTTGTTACACTGTAGTGTTTTAACAGGGCTTTATATTCTTTCTAGGGAAACTTGCCATAGGGACATTGTGAATTTGCAAGTGGAGATGATTAAACAGTTTCATATGCAACTGGTATGTATTGCAGGTAGTGTCCTAAAGAATTGTAGAGTGTGTGGATCTGAGAAAAAAAGTCCATGAAAAACCAATACATTGTTACTTGCTGTCACCCCTAATTGCCAAGATAAGTGGAGCTGCAGACATCATAACAAGTGAAGCAGATCTTAGCTGCTCTCCTACTGTTGATAGTTGAGGTTTCTTTCTCAGTTTGTTCTTTGATGAGTAAATATTCCCAGATATTTAATTTCTCTGATATTCTTTGTTGTTAAGTCCAAGAAATACCATTTACCTAGTTAACTGAGCATGAAAGAAGTGACAGCTGAGTGTGTGGGAAACACAGCCTGCTGAGTAGTGTGAAGAGCCGTAAGTTAAAAGCCATTTCCCTGCTTTTCCAGAATGAAATACACTCTTTGCTGGAAAGGTACTCGGTCAATGAAGGCTTGGTGGCTGAAATCGAAAGGCTTCGAGAGGAAAACAAAAGACTGAGGACCCACTTCTGAAGAGTCACAATACCTTATGTGTTTATGATTTGGGAAGTTTCTGGCAACCAAGAATGGCACAGAATCAATATTGTTTTCATGACCTTGACAGTGGATTTAGCAGCAGGAACTATTCCATCTCAGTCAGACATATTTATATTTTTATATTAAAACTGCACAGAATACCATCTTCCTACTAGGGAAGTCAACAGGATCTTTATGTTCTGAATGCCTTAGCTATACACTAAGTGCCCTTTTCCTAAGAGAAGAAATGGAAATGTGCATATAAGGGTATTTTTTTGTTTTGTAAATGACTTTTTAAAACATATATTTTTGATGGATAAATTGTATTCTAATTTTTTTAGGTAGTCAACATTTAAAACATTTGTGTACCTTCTATTTTATGAAGACATAATTTTAAAGTGGCAATTGGATTTTTTTCACACTACTGATAAGTAGTTATTTTGTTAGCATGATGACATCAGGTATGACTTATTTATTGGTTGTATGTGTGATATATTTTGAAGCTTTGAGTTATACAGATACATAGTACCTTTGGCATTTCTGTTTCTGAGGGGTTTTTATTCTGGTTACCTAACTTTACATATGAAAAACTTACGATGAAGGTTTGGAAATTCAAGGGCTATACAACTGCAGATTGTTTAATGAATTAATGGTATGCAAAATCATACTATAAGGTTTTAATCACCATGGCTCAACTTATAATCAATGAGAATCCATTGTAAGATACTAGATACCACAAAATTGTTGACATTTTTTCTTTTTAAGTGAAAAGCATAGATTAATTTTCCTGTGTTTTATACCATTAACTTTCTCTAATTATAGTATGCTACAAATAGTATTTTTCTATTGCTTGCCCTACCATAGCATTATTTATATAGGTTCATTATGGAAAGAATTTACATGTTGGAGCAGGTGGGTCATACTCATCTGCCTGCTGTGAGCTACAGTTTTGTAGGACTGGATTAGGAGAGCTACTCATCTATTTACATTCTTACTGCCTCTTGCCCAAAGATTTCAACTGTGTACTTTGTATATAGATCTATTGTTCAGTTCTGTTTTCTGGGATCAAACTATTTACTAAAATGTAGCTTGGTTTGCTAACTTTAGACTTTCTAAAGTAATAGAAGGTATAAGGATATATTTAATCAGTACAAACCTATGAATGATTATTTCCAAAACAGGACAAGAATTTGACTTTTCCCAGTTGATGCTGTGGTCTTTTCTTGGCGGCTATGGTAGCATTATGACTTGTAACAAGTTTCCTTATATGTCACTCAAACGAAGTTAGAATGCAGAAGGACTTTGTCTATATGCTATATTTTGATCTATTAATATTTTCCTATTCCCCTTTATATAGGTGTGTATATTGTTATTAAAAGGGATCTGATAAAACAATTTGGTAATTGTGTGTGTATAGATGGAGCACTTGCCATGGATTTAAATGCTGAGTACAGTAAATACATTTTTTGTATTCAAAACATAGACAATCTGAACTTGAACTTCTTGCATCTGGCTGAAATGGAATGACAGGGATTATTTTACCTTCCCATTGGAAATTTGAAAACAAAAGATAAAAGATTTGCAGAATAGTTACTATGTATTAGTATTAGACACTACAGTGCAGTTACACCCGATAAAATACTCAGGATACTCAGTGTAACAGATAACAACAAATTTCTTAAAGCAAGCAAGGAAAATTGAAAAAAGAAGCTGAAGAAAAAGAACAGAGAAGGAAAAGGATGTCATGACAGAGCGTGTTCAAAGTCTGAAGGTGGATCTGCAGTTCAGATTTAGAGTCAGTGGAAATGTTTTTCAAAAATGAAAATGAAATAAAACTTTTTCTTCAGATCTAGAAAGGCTGAAAGAGTTCCACCACAAAGAGATGAGCTACAGGAAATGTTCACAAAGGAAAAGGACACCATAAAATTACAACCAAGCAAAGCAACAAAGACCAAAAGTGTAAAATGTTACTGCATTCTTAACCAAGGTGAAGGTGGCATAGGACTGTGATGAGGTTAGGAGGATGCAGTGAAGTGTCCTGCCCTGGGGTTCATACTAACTGAAGCAGGATGACACTACCTAGAAGTAGACTGCCATAGGAAGAATGTCAGCTGTAACAGGAAAAAAAAAAAAATTACCTAATAAATTAGTGAAAACAGTAAGATACAGCCATAAATCAGCGAGAACGACAAAAACCCAAGCTATCTGGGAATGGAAAAATGGGCAGTCACACATAGAAGAGAGCCAGAGTTTGACTACCTAGGACCCACAAGTCTGCAGGCTGGCTATATTGTGTCTTCTATGTCGTGTGGAACAGAAACAACCCTGGAGGCTGTGGGTCAGTTCCATGGACTGACTGACCGGCAGCAAGCAAAAGACCCTGAAGACTGACATTCTTGTGTGTCTTCTGATTCTGCTTGTGTACTGTGGCACCCGTGTGCAGTACTAATAAACACTAATGCACACAAATACTTAAGTCCAAAAGAAGGTAAACAAATTATGGGACAAATAAGCAGTGAGATTGACTAGGTTGTCACAGTTACTTTTGTTACCAGATTGAAACCTGTAGACAGTCCCAACTGAACTAAACATAAGAAATGTTATTTAAAATGGATATATAAACTTTAAATATGAAAAATAAAATGAGTAGTGTATTGAGTTGAATGAAAATGCAAGTGAGATTCAGAAAAGAAAACTCAGTGGTTAAGAGAACATACTGCTCTTCCAGAGGACCCAAATTTGGTTCGCTATACACACCTTGGGTAGTTCACAACTTTGTATAACTCCAGAGTTTGACAACCTACTTTGGCCTCTGCAACCATTCTCTATCCCTCTTTCTCCCCACCCCTATTTCCCTAGTCTCTCTCTTGAATAATTAAAGATAAATCCTTAAGAATTGTGGAAACCACACTGTGTAGTATTTGTAGAGAAATGCATAGCATCAAAAGCTTATTTTAGGAAAGATTCCTGTATTCAATGGCCCCAGCTTCCATCTGCAAGTAGAAAAATAATGTGAGCTCCAAAGTGAGAAAAAGAGAGTAAAAAAGAATGCAATGGAATCAATTGGGAGTAAATAGTGAAGTTAAAAGCCAGTTCTTAAGCAATTTAAGCAATAAAACTGATAAGCCACCAGCCACACTACTGAGAATAATAAATGATCAGTATCAGGAATAAAAGAAATCACCTATTCTACAGGTATTTCTGAGAAAAGCATGCCAAGTATGAAAACTGATTCTTTCATATATTTAAGGAAAACAGCATGTTCTGAGTAAGTGCTTACAGCATTGTAAAACCAGGGTATGATAACCAACTCACAAAGACCAGCACACAATCCCATATCACATCTTAGTAGTTCAAATCCAGCAGCCTGTTAGAAAGTGATAGAACCAAAAGAGATTCTCAATGCAGATTTGGGATAATGAGGAAATATAACAGTAGTTGTGGAAACATTTGACAATGCCAGGGTTCACTCCTGATTTAAAACTCAGATGCAAGTGAATATACAACCTCATTTCTTCATAAGTAACAGTTAATGAGAAAATTGCATGCCACTTAGAATAGCATAAAATTGTGAGCTAGTGAGGAAATAGATTTGATAAAGGATTTGTATATTGCATTTCCCAGTGAGAAGGTAAACTTTAGTAGTGTGGCATGCACATCAGGGGTTGAAAGCCTCAGCGCTGTGAAATGCCAGTTTTCACACTGATATGTATTCAACAGAATGACAATAAGAAAACAGTGTTTTAGATAGCATTTGTGAAACTACCGTCAAAATTTTGAAGTATAAAATGCTTGAGTAACCACACACCTTTGGAAAAATAGCACATTAGTATATATATTTCATAATTTTTTGTTAAAATGTACAACTAGACAAGATAATAGATAAGTGTAAATATAGTCACATCAATATGGCACAATAAGGTCCAGAATTAGGCTCTTACACTAGTACACACACAGATGTGTTAGGAAGACCCTACCAGAGATAACACAGTTGATAGCCAATTGTAAGGCTTTGTTGCAGTTGGCTGGGACCCCAGTGTAGTACTGCATGTTTAGAGTGAGTGATTTTTAAAGGCAAGAAATACATCCTGAGTCTTACTTGGCAGCTTCAGTGGGAGGTTTTGTACAAGGAAGCAGTTTAATAGAAGCTAAGATTAAGCAGTTAGGTGAAGGCGGGGGAGGTTTGCACAAGCAGGCAGCTTAATAGAAGCTAGGATAGGCTAGCTGGAATATCTTGACTTCAGATTCCTAGAATAGACTTGGGTAATTTTCTACGGGGCTTCCCATCAAGGGAATCTAATTCTAGTTAAACCTAAAATGGCTTCAGCAACTATTCGAGATGGAGGAACCACTGCCATTGTCTTATCCTGACATATATATCCTTCGACCGATTTTTGGAGTAAGAATATATAAATAGAGATTTGTTTTGTTGGATAACTGGGTATTTATTTGGAACAAAAATTGTGAGTCATACTTTGTACTATATAAAAGTTAACTAAAATAGATTGAATTATATATTTTTTAATTAAGAAAAAGTTCTAGAAGACAGTATAAGCAGAAGTCTTGAGCTTATCAGTTTTGTGTATGTTAACAAATAAAACTTTAGAAAGAAAAATTGTTAATTTGGACTTGAGCAACAATTGATACACACATACACAAAAGCCCAGATTGGCCTCAAACTCGATATGCAGCTTGTACTTTAGGTCGTCCTCTTCACTCTCCCATGTATGGTGCAAGTATATTGAAATTACTTACTCCCGTCCCTCACACCTTTATTATGGTTCAAAATTTGAGCTAGATATAAAATGAAAGAATAATTTGTTGTCAGCTTAGCACACAGATCTTAGTTTCCTTTCCTGTTGCTATTAATACTCTTGACAGTAATCACTTGAGGGAGAAAGGGCCTACTTGGGTCATAATTCCAGGTCACAGTGTTTCATTGCAAGGAAGCAAGGAGGCCAGAACTGGGAGCAACCAGTTCCATCCACAGACAAGAGCAGAAAGAGAATGCATAAATATATACCTGCTGCTGCTCAATTTTTTATTTAGTCTGAGGCCCAGCCCAAGAGATGGTGTTGCCCACATCCAGGGTGGGTCTTTGCCCCTCAGTTGACCTAATTAAGAACATCATTCATAGACATGCCCACAGGCCAAACTCATCTAGGCAGTCCCTCTTTAAGATTCTTATTCAGGTGATTACAGATTGTGGCATGTTGGCAGAACCCCCACAGCACTTGTGAAGAGCGCCATCCATACTGAACCTGTAAGTATCATACTCATTTTATGCCTACAAATAATAGTCATTAGGAACTGTAGGAATTTGCACTGTTAGGGTAAACAAGTTGATTGAGAATTTTCAAGGTTTTGGTTTTATAGTTTATAAAGCCAGTAGTTTACCCAGGATGAAATTTACAGTTTTCTGGTTTCTGAAAATCTGAGTAGCATTTTGGTGGTAGCCTCTCAAGTGTTTTAACAATTGAACTTGACTGTTTTGTAGTTCATCAACTTTAACAGTATTAATTTTCCTCTCACCTCATATACATCTGTAAATGATTATTTATTGATGAGCTGAGTGTTTTGAGTACAGAAAATCAGGAATTTCTCTATGAGGTTGATTTATTTTCCTAGGGGATTCCAAAGGTTGTCATTTATACATACAGTTTCTTTGATAAATGATAGATCATTACTGAGAAAAATGAAACTATCAAATCAAGTTTTACATTTCCTTCTTTTGTTCATTCTAGTCTGTTTATATTTGAGACAGGCTGACCTTAAACATGGGACCCTCTTACTTCAGCCTCCTGAAATCAGAGAGTATAATCTTCTTGGCTAGGATACAGCATTTGTTCAAAAGGTAAAGTCTTAATTGTGATCTGCACAACTTATAAGGGGAGTACAGTCAAGGCATCAGAATAATGGTTTTATTCAAGTTTTCTCCCCACCCCTTTTGTGCATATGGGAGCCAGGGGTTGATTTTGGATGTCTTCCTTTATCGATTGCCACCATATTATTTTTCAAACAGACTCTCACTGAACTTGAAGCTCTCTGATTGCCTAGAGTGGCTGGCCACTGAGCCCCAGGGATCCTCTATATTTGCCTCCCAGTGTTGTTGTGACAACTATACACAGCCATGCTCAGCTTTTTTTTATGGGTGCTGGGAATACAAACCCAGGTCCTCATGCCTATTGAATGCCTTTCATTATAGTTAATGGTATTTGTTAAAGGATGATAAGTGGCCATATATTTCATGAAAATAATACTTACTAGTTTGGTTATTCAGTAAACTGTGATTTATACCACTTTTGCCATTCCAAAAAAAAAAAAAAATACTTAAATCGAAATATATCATTATATACTCAACCTGAGCTTGAACCATGATTTCACACTACAAGAAAATGTCAGCTATACAAAATAATTATGATATTTTGACCAACTATTGAAATGGGTTACTCATATACTATTTTTTCCCCCATTTTTCTAGCAGAAATATGCTGGGGAAACTACCAGAAATTGTCTAGACTTAAGGCTTTGAGTCTGAAAATACAACATCTCTCCTTGCAATGTGTAGGATCCGTTTCAAAATTCCGAAGCCTTTTGGTGGAGGATCTTTTGTTGTCCTTGTTTCAAAGGCTAGGTTTGTTCTGAAGTTGGAGTGGGTGCTTCCCTGTCATTAATGTTACCCAACTCACTTTATATTTTATGATGCCCAAGCCACTAAGCATTTGTCAGCTAGAATGCAGCAGGGTTGATGTTTGTATGAAGGGACCCTGAATATAAATGAATAGTTATAGTCCACTCTTGTCTTATTGTCTTCCTGGGTCTGTGAGATACAGAATGCTTGAGGAATTAGGTAAAACAGAAACAACAGTGTTGTTTACTTCCCTATGTCCTCTCAAGAATGCCTTCAAGTACATAGCTACAATAATTCAAAATTAGGCTTACTATTCTCTACCTTTACATTTATGTATCTCTGCCTTATGAAATAAATTGCCAGATGCATTCACATTTGATTTTGTATTGAAAGTATTAGTTAATTCACTATAGAGACATAATTTCTAACCACAAAATCATGCCTTAGCACATTTCTATATTTGAAGCAAACTTTGATGTAAAGAAAAGCCATAAGTAGTTTTTGTATGTAAATGTGTTGATACGTTGTGTTGTTCTTATTGTCTCACTTTTTACAAAAGTCTTTACTTGTATGTTAAGAGCTGTTGTAGAATTGAAACCCATGCCTTAGGAGTTTAGAGAAAAGTGCAGATACAAGGCCAAAATAACCAGAATAATTAATCTTTTCCTAAAGATCCTACATCGATAGTCATTAAAGGTAATTGAATATTTATGTGCTTGAAGTTCAAAGTGTCCCATGTTAATTTATATATACGTGTGTGTGTGGGTGTGCATGCATGCTATACATACATACATGTTTGTGTGAGTAGTTTTTAATTGAGTATGTAAGTGTATGTGTGCACATGTAGAGGCCAGATGTTGACATTGGGATCTTCCTGAATTGCTCTCCCATCATTTTATTTTATTTTGAGATGAACTTTCTCACTGAACCCAGAGCTCACCATTTTGGCTACTGGCTGTCCCCAAGTTCCAGGCATTCACCTGTCTCCACCCTCCAGCACTGGGATCATAGACATGTACCACTGTGACAGGCTGTTATAAGGGGGATGATGCTATGAACTCAAGCAATGATTCTCAACCTGTGGGTCTAAACCCCTTTGGGGGGGGTCACATAGATATCCTTCCTATCAAATATTTACGTAATGATTCATAACAGCAGCAAAATTACAGTTATGAAGTAGCATAAAATAACTTTGTGCTTGGGGTCACCACAACACAAATCTGTATTCAAGGGTCACAGAACTAGGAAGGTTAAGAACCACTGTCTTAGAAGATTTAAGAAAGCAAATATTGGACACTCGGCAGATCAATCACAGTGCTAGTTCTGCCTCTACCCACCAGGAGAGGAAGAGACACCACCTGTACCCACTGGATGACAGGAGGAGTAGACTACAGTATAAGAACACATTCAACAACAGAAAAACCAGTATGATGCCACCAAAGTCTAGGGACTCTACACCAGCAAGACCTGAACATTCCAACACAGATGAAGCGGAAGAAAATGACCTTAAAAACCATTTCATGAAGATGATAGAGACCCTAAAAGGAAATGAGAAAATCCTTTAAAGAAACAGAAGAAAAGACAAACCAAAAATTGCAAGAAACATTTCAAACAGTGCAAGGTTTGAAAGCAGAAATAGAGACAAAACAAAATCAAAACACACAGTCTGAGGGAATGCTGGAATTAGAAAAGCTGGGTAAATGATCAGGAACTGCAGACACAAGCATAACCAATAGAATACAAGAGAGAATCTTAGGCACTGAAGATACACTAGGAGAAATAGATTCATCAACCAAAGAAAACCTTAAGTCCAACAAACCCCTAACACAAAATATCCAGGAAATATGGGACACTGTGAAAAGGCCAAACCTAAGAATAATAGGTATAGAAGAAAAGAAATCCAACTTATCAAAGGTGCAGAAAACATAGAAGAAAACTTTCCAAACATAAAGACCTGCCAATGAAAGTACAAAAGAGAGTGGACCAGAAAAGAAAGTCCCCTCACCACATAATAATGAAAACACCAAGCATAGAGAATTAAGAAAACTATTAAGAGCGGCAAGTGAAAAAGGCCAAGTAACATATAAAGGCAATTCTATGAGAATTACACCTGGCTTCTCCATGGCAACTCTGAAAGCCAGACAGTCCTGGATAGATATTCTACAAACACTAACAGATCATGGATGTCAGCCCACACTACTATACCCAATAAAGCTTTCAATCACTATAGATGGGAGAAAACAAGATATTCCATGACAAAACCAGATTTAAACAATACATATCCACTAAACCAGCTGAACAGAAAGTACTGGAAGGAAAACTCCAACCCAAGGATGTTAACTACACTCACAAAAACATAGACAGTAGATAAGCCTACTTTACCAAAAGCCAAAGGAAAAAGCAAAGTATATCCACATACAATACATAAAATATCTGGAGTAACTCTAACCAAACAAGTGAAAGATAGCAGAAAATGGAAAGACCTCTCATACTCTTAGATAGGTAGGATCAACATAGTAAATGTAGACATCTTGCTAAAAGCAATCTGCAGATTCAATGCAATCCCCATCAAAATTCCAGCACAATTCTTCACAGACCTTGAAAAAATAGTACTCAACTTTATATGGAAAAGCAAAAGACCCAGGATAGACAAAACAACCCTGTACAATAAAGGAGCTTATGGAAGCATCACCATCCCTGACTTCACGTTCTATTATACAGCCATAGTCCTGGAAACAGCTTGGTATTGGCACAAAAATAGACAGGTAGACCAATGGAATCCAAGTGAAGATCCTGCTGCTAACTCACACATCTACAAACACCTGATATTTGACAAAGAAGCTAGAATTATACAATGGAAACCAGCCTCTTCAACAGATGGTGCTGGCATAACTGGATGCTGGCATGTAAAAGACTGCAGGTAGATTCCTCTCTATCACTATGCACAAAACTTAAGTCCACTTACTGTTTCCTATACTGCAGGAGAAAGTGGACCAACCTCATTAAAACCTAGTAAGGGAAATATGATGACACTCCCCAGAGCTCCTCTCTCCAGTGACTGGGGATCATCCAAACTTCAATTTTTTCTTTGGGAACAGAGGGTTGTAACACACAATATACATATCTAATGTTCTGACATGAGTGGCAACTCTGGCCAGCTGGTTTCTGGTATTCCCATATCCAAGTGGCACAGTTACTTTTCCTAAGTTCAAGTAATAACATGGTAAACAGCAAGGCAAAAATTACTCATAAATATTTCCCAGTGTAGGTCAATAATAGACACACAGACATAGAAGAAGCCTGTAGTGTTGAGAGGTAAATCAATTCTGAATTTGGCATTGGATCTCTAAGAGCATAAGAAGTAATTATATTGTCCCAGTTAAGCAAGATGAATAAGCTCAGGAGACCTACAAGTTGCATCTGTTGTCAACAGTGAGACGTTATTCACTTGCAGCTTGTTAATAGGGTAGGTCTCATACTAAATGTTCCTACCACAGTAACACTAAATTAAAAAGTTACAAATCTATGACATTGGGTTGGGGATATAGGTCAGAGTATTTACCTGACATGTATGAGGGGTTGAGCCCCCCAACACCCCTACAACTAATCTGTGAAATTGAATTTGTAATATCAAAAGGGAAATTTGTCAGCCAGGGAGATGCCTCAGTGGGTAAAAGTGCTTGCCACACAAACACGAGGCTCTCACTTCCGGTCCCTAGACCCCATGGAAAAGCTGGGCATGCAGCACAAACATCTGTAACTCCAGGGCTCCTAGATTGGAGATGGGGCAAGGAGAACCCCCTTTGTGGGTCAGGCTCAATGACTGAGTGTTTCCTCTGACCACCATGTAGATGAACATATGGAAGTTGTGTTATCAGTAATACAAAAGTGATAAAGAGGCATAATTTTTATAAATGAAGCTATGTGTTAAAATACTATTATAATTAAGACGCTTCATATAATTGCACTTGTGAGTGTAAGTGCAGAAAAGCTCAGCAAAGCACAGTGTTCGAGAAGCCTAGGGAGGAAAGGGAAAAGCAAAAGAGCTATGTGGAGTGCAGACAGGGATTAGCAAAGGACAACAGGAAGTCCTAACCTGTGGAGAGTTACTTTAATGGTAAATGTGCAAAACATGCCAATTCAATGACATAGGCTGGCTTAATAAACAGTATGTACATGTGTGTACCAGAGACTCCAGATAGATTTGAGGCTGCACAGGCTGAAATTGAGGGGATGGCATGGTATTCTATGAAGAAAATCTTGAGCATACACACACACACACACACACACACACACACACACACACACACACACTTGAGTAAAGCTATCAAGAGACAAAAATAAAATAATTAAATACCCAGATTTTACAAAAGTGTTATATGTGTATGTGTACATATGTATGCATGCACCTGAGTGTACATACACACACACACATACACACACACACACACACACACACACACACACACACACACACACACACACACGGCATCCACTCTAGAATGGACTATGAAGTTAATGGACCTAAGATTATCAAGTCTTAGATTTTATAAGATGTAGCAAGCCAGGCATTGGTGACGAATGTGTTTAATCAGAAGGCAGAGGCAGGTGGATCTCTTGTCAGATCAAGGCCAGCCTGGTCTACAGAATTAGTTCCAGGACAGGCTCCAAAGCAATACAGGGAAAACCAAAAAGTCACCTTTTAAGTGACTCAAATTTAACTTTGACTAAATGGCGCTGCGATGCTGAGATACTTTGAAGTTATCCAAAGGGTCCTCTTGTGACAAGACTGTTAAGGCCTCAGAGCAGACTTGATGTCACACTGGTTGTGCCTACATCTGTCCTTTCTGCATCTTCTTCCTTTAGAGGAAGAGCAGTGCTCCCAGCTAGGCAGACCGTATGCATGCTATGCTTGAAGGCTGGCATACAGCTTTTAGTAATGAACGCTCTGGCTGGATTCAAAGGTTTATAAACCTAATGTCTGGAGAGTACAGTTAAGTAACCTACACTCCATTTTAGCATGGAACTCCACAAATTCTTGTAGGCATGCTAGCTAGACTCAGGTAGGTTAATACTCGAGGGTCTCAGATATGTACTGCATACCACTGAACCATGTTGGTGCTTTGGAAGTTCTTCTGGAATATTTCATCTGTGACAATGGAAATCTCATCTGAATTCTGGAGTCCAGAGCCTGACTGTTGACATACAGGTGTGCTGTTTGTGAACACCTATTCTAAAGCTACAATTCACCTACAAATAAGATAACACAAAAGAGCAGGTGGTCTAGGTGGGAAATAGTGAGGTATCTCAGTTAAAATAGGAATAGCATTTAATATACAAAGATCCCAGAGACCAGTTAAAACAATTAATGGACAGAAGATAAGGTAATTGCTAATTCCAAGATTTGGTGACAAAAAGAATGGAAAACAGAAGAATGGAAGAAGATATAAAAAACTACCATAAACCTAATAGTGGCCTGATCTCATTCCTGTTGCTGTGATACAATACCCTGATGATAGCAACTTAAGTGAGAAAGGGTTTACTGAGCTCACAGTTCCAGGTTACAGGACATTGTTTCAAGGAAGACAAGGCAGGGACTTGAAACAGCTAAGGCGCATTGCAGTCAGGAGCAGAGATGCATGTGTGTGCGCTCAGTGCTCAGCTAGCTCTCTCTATCCTTATGTACCCCAGGGTCCAAACCAGGAAATGGTGTCACCTACTTCTGACCTGGGTTTTCCCACATCAGTGGAGACCATCAAGATGATCTCCACAGATGTTCCCACAGGCCAACCTGATCTAGAGTCACTGAAATCCTCCCCTGGGTGAATCTAAGTCATGTCCAGTTGAGGATTAAAACTAAACATCAGAGCTAACAGGCTGGATTGGCCAAAAGCCCTTCTGGAACTACAGAAGCCATCTGGCAATGCTGTCCTGTGCCAAGAAAAAGACTTAACCATTCTAATGTGTCATGTACCTCATAAGAGAAGTTCAAAACATATATGTGTGTGTGTATGTGTATATATGTATACACACACACACACACACACACACACACACACACACACACACACATATATATATATATATATATATATATATATATATATATATATATGTAGACCACAAAAGAAAAGGCCAATGCTTATAATTTTGTGGAAGAATTGAATACACTTCTCACAATAATTGGGAGAGGAAAGGCACGGTGTCTTCAGTCTTCTGTAGTTAAGAATTTTTGTTTTTATTCAATCAGGAGGAAAGGCACAGTGTCTTCAGTCTTCTGTAGTTTATTAAGAATTTTTGTTTTTATTCAATCAGGAGTGGGTGCTGAGCTGTGGTAATTGCTTTTGCTGAATCCACTGAGATTGGTCCGCACCCCCTTTTAAATCTATGAATATAGAGATTCATATTGATTTTTAAATGTTAAATCATCCCAGAACGCTGAGGAAACCTCATTATCTTGGATTTACTTTGCTAGTATTTAGGATTACTTCATCTAAGTTTATTAGAAAGGTTAGTTATTAATTTTCCTTTCTTTAGAATCTTCTTTCAGTCTCTGAGTAATGAAGGTTATGCAACTACATAAAACAAAGTTGAAATATGCTCGACAGAAGTAGATGCTCCTAGAGACATCTTTCTCCAGGATGGCTGGCTTTGCCCTGGGCTCTGTACAGGGGCGGTGGGAACTGGATGGCTTTCAGTCTAACAGGAGATGCCTGGGTTGTGGGCTATGACTTTGCTGAGGGTCCTGTCCCTGGTTCCGAATGTTTCACATAAACCTCCAAGGAGGTCATATCAGAGCTCTACATAGTCCTGGGACATCTACCTGGGAAGCCCCACATTGGTCTCTGTTAAGCAATATTGGTTATAGAAACCAACTTTCTGAAGCTTTCTTCCCAGGTTTTAGCTTCAGTATCCCAGATCCGTCCCAGGATTTGTCTCTGTCCCTGAAGAGAGCTAAAAGCTCTGCTGGTTTCTCGTATTTCCTGCTCATGGCCGGAGTTAGAACATTCTAGAGGAAATGTATCATGGCGATCAGTAGATCTCCATGTGCCTCTATTCTGGAAGCATACCTCTCCTTGGTCCTAGATCAGTCCACTGCTTCTGAGCAAGCCATGCTTTATTCCACTTTAACATTCATCAAGCACAATCATGCTGTAACCCATCAAAGACACTCATGCTGTCTGTCCTCACCTTTCTGGAAATACATATTTCTTCTTTATTTCCTGTCTCTCCCCAGTCTTCTCTGTGAATAAAGATATACTCATGTTTGTAAATTTATAAATATGCATGCTCATGAAAAGTACAGCAATTATTTTTATTATGTGTGTGTGCCCATTTTTTAGTATGTGTGTGTGTGCTCATGTGTGTCTGCGAGTGTGTGCATATGTGTGTCTGTGTAAATCTTCAGATACCAACCACTGTAGTTTTTGAGTCAGGATCTCACTGGAACTTGAGAGCTTAACAGTTAGGTTCAGTTGATTGGCCTTCAACCCTCAGGGACCCACTTGTCCCTGTTCTCCCAGTATTGGAAGAAGCATGCACGAATGTAACTGGCGTGTGTGTGTGTGTGTGTGTGTGTGTGTATGATTCTAGGGATTGAACTCAGGTCCCCAACCAGCACTTTATCAACTGAACTATTTTTCACAGACCTAGAAATTCAGTCTTTGAATGCCATTTACCCTTCCAAGAGAAGAAGCTGTTGTTTGAGTCTTATCTCCCTCTGAAACTCATATTGGAGTTCAAGCCCCATGGTGAGGTATTAGGGGATAGAGATTTAATCTAATTATGTTGCTTAGAAATGAATCTTTGGGAGCTCTTAGGATTACATAAGGCCAGCAAGAGGAGCATGTCAGATTGAATCCTGGGGCCCGGATGAGAAGAGTGAAAGAGATCAGAAGGCATGCTGACCCCAGACTCCCATCAAGAATGTAGGCCCTGGAATCCCTGGAACGGTAAGCTAAATAAATGTAGTTTCTTTATAATGTAGGCAGCGTGGTATTGTGTTTCTAGCAAAAGGAAAATGGACTAAGACAAAATTAGTACCAGAATGAGATCACTACTATATCTAAAATGTGGGGTAGCTGTGGGAATGAGTTATATGCATAGGTTGGAAGAATTTGAAAGAACAGATTAGAAAAAGCCTAGAATCCTGTAAGCAGAGAATTATGGGCAATTCTGGTGATGGCTCAAGGGAGCCTGGGAAACTGATCTCAATAAGAAATGGAAACAGCTGTATTAAAAATTGTACTACACACCACTATTGGCACATGGTGATAAGAGGCTTGTAATCTGTCCAGGCTCTGGGACTTGGAGGAAGCTAAAATTGGAAGGATGGCCTCATTTGTCAGACCGGATACCCGAATCAGAAAGTACTGAGGTTTGAGTGTTTGTCAGACTGGGTACCCGAACAAGAAAGTACTGAGGTTTGAGTGTTTGAACTGCAGTAGTGTAGGACTAGGAAGCAACACACATGTGATCTAAAGGAGGAATGTGCAATGACAAAGCAGAGTGGAAACATTTTAACCCCTCATGGTATGACCAGAGTGTGGAGGGTACGTCTTCGCATCTGCCTGCTACAAACATTAGTGTAGATTTAAAAAGGGAAAGCGGTCTAGGGGCATCTCAGAAGACAGTTCTCTCTGTGTGTTTTTGTTTCTCTCATCACAGGCCACAGACCTAAGGCTCAGTGGTTTGTGGGGACAGGTCCATGGCCATCTCCACAACATCTCCCTTCCAGGGTTACCTGGTAACTCAATTTCTTACTTTCTGGAGACACACACATTCCACCACTGAGTCAGCAATGCTTTAAACAGGCTCAGCTGTAGCTCATGTTGTGTCAAAGAGGGCACATCTAGACCTTTGCTACCACAAGGTACTGGTTCTACAGACTATATGGTACCTGACACTTTTCCCTTCCATTCCTACTGCATGTCTGCCCTTTGCACTTGGAAGATAGTTTCTCCTACTGAAGAGATGGAGGATCTTCCTTTACTGACTTTGTTAATGTTGGTTGCTGTAGAGCAAAAAATGGCCATTCCAGTTCAAAAACAAGGCTTCAAGAGCCCTTGCAAAGTACCATTGCGTCAGCATGCAGGAAACCAAAGCAAGAGAACCAGGAGTTTGAGGCTATCATGGGCTACATAGTAAGACCCTCATTCAAATATCCAAAAGAAAAAAGACATTCTTTTTGTAAGTTTCAATTGCTTTTGAACTTTTGACATATACTCAAGACACATTCACAAGCACACCTGTGTGGTATACATGATCTTTACAATAAACCTGAAATCTGATTAATCATAAACCTTCATTCTTCATGTGTCAACTATTAGCTTATCATAATAGTAAGATAGATTCACATACACAGCAAAATGATAATATGGTTGAAGATAGTTGACATATCCTTGATACAGATTTTTCAGGTCCTTTTCAAGTGAAGCCTGATAATGAGCTCACTTAAAATTAAAATGTCAAAAATCAATTATGCCTTGTTCTGTATTCAGACAAATTGAAATTTTCAAAATTTGTTTGAAGTACATCATATGTCAAAAGACACCTACTCCCTTCTTTGAAAAGCAGTGAAGTGAGAAAACATTTATTTCTCATCTCAAAAAGATGATGATCACACTAAATTTTTATCTGTTAGATGAAACCAAAGAATTTCTGGATATCTAAATATTACTACAGGTATTGAGCTCTCTTTCAATGACATAGTTATTGACACTGACAAAACAGTGAAGTTGTCTAGGTGTTACAGGATTGAAGGACTAGGACAAGGGTTGCTACAAAGAGGCAGGTGAAGTGGAGGCAAGTCAAGACAGGGTTTCCATTTCTCCTGTTAGCTGACATGTGTTTGCCTGTACACTAAAGAATGTGGAACAGAGTGGGCCCACCTTGCTGGGTGGATGACATTAAGATTCTTCATGTGGCTGGGCGTCGGTGGCTTACACCTTTAATCCCAGCATTTGGGAGGCAGAGGCGGACAGATCTCTGAGTTCAAGGCCAGAGCAAATTCCAGGACAACCTCCAAGGCCACAGAGAAACCCTGTCTCATAATACCAAGAAAAAAAAGATTCTTTATGTAAAACTACCATCTGTACCTTTACCAGGTAAATGTGGCTGGCATTCTTTTAGTCCATTGGCCCTGGCCTTTCTAAGGAGAATCCTGCTTCCTCTGACTGCAGGGGGTGGGGGGATACAGGGTGGGGAGGGGTGAGTCCATGGGCTGTCCCAATCTGGAGAGCTGCTTTGATGTTTTCTCTTAGGATTCATGGTAGACATTTTAAGACATTGCCCCTGGCTTAGTAATATCCACAGAAGATTTCAATCCCAGCCTATCCTTCAGTGGGGGAGCTCCATCTGGAAGACTCACTTCTGACTCTGTCTTCATTTTTAATTATGAATTAATTAATTTGTTGAACAGCAAATAATCCCTTTGTGCTAAGCACTAGAAGAGCATAAGCCCATTGAGTATGAAATACAGATACAATGGCACAAAAACACAGCTGTCATCTCAAAGGGGAGAAAGAGATAGTTTGTGCTGTAGTTAAATACAAGCGACTGTGGTGCAGGTCCAGCTTGAGACCACCCTAAATGCCATGTTCTGACATTATAACAGTTTCACAAAGCTTTTATAATTACAGAAAAAAGTCAAAGCACTTTTAAACATGTAGGTGGAACCATCCAAGAGGTAAGTGACAACCAAGCAGAGAAGTCTGCTACAGGTTCTCAAGTCTCTCTGATGACATTCTTATCCTCAGGCATGGTACAAATGACCGTATGGTAATACATCCCCAAAGCTTTCACACGATAGACAAGCATGTCTGGTCAGACAAGCTTCCTGACTTGCTCTCCCTGGCTTCTTCAGCTACCCTTCTTATATAAACCAGGCCCACCTGCTCAGAGATGCCACAGCTCACAGTGGGCTGGTCCTCTACATCAATTGGCAGTCAAGAAAATGTGTCACAGAGTTCGACAGCCTGATCTGAGAGCAGCATTCCCTTCATTGGGGTCCTTCTTCAGAGGTGGGTCAAGTTGACAGCCAAGATTAGCCATCGTGCCTTGAATTTTCCAACATTCAGTAAGTCTCCTGTACTAACCATTAGATGTTTCTGTTTAGTTTTGAGGACTGGCTCATGCTTTTTTTTTTTTTTTTTTGAGGTAATTTCCACTGTAGTCAATGACTAGATACAGTTTTTCATATACTGCTTTCGTCCTTTCCCTTAGCATTTGTTTCAGGTCTCATTGTCCTTTTTAAGATTCATTTATATTTATTTTGTGTGTATGGGAATTGTGCTTGCATGCATATATGTATACCTTGTGCATGCCTGGTGCTCCCGGAGGCCAGAAGAAGGTATCAGATCCCCTGGAACTGGAATCACAAATAGCTGTGAGCTCCCATGCTGGCACTGAGAACTGAACCCAGATCCTCTGTAACTGCAACTAGTGCTTTTAACTGCTGAGCATCAGTCTCTCATCATTCTCGTTGGTCTTCGTTTTGTTTGTTTGTTTCATTCGCTTTTTCCTTTCAGGATGTATATTAGCTTCCTAATAGAATGTTCTTCAGTTTTATATACCCATCACATCTAATCAGACTAAATACAGATCACAGCCACATGAACAGGAATGGAAAAGGAGCTTGAGAGAATAAGGCAGATTCGGGATACTGAATAGAGATTTGGTTGACAGGAAGTGGATGGGCAAAGGCAGAAGGAGCATCTTGTTTTTGAAGCTATAAAGTTATGGTTTCAGCAGATGTATTTATCATGCTATATGTAATTGAGTTCATAAGCAAGATAAAGTCTAACTTGAAACATAATATTTTCATTACAAATGACTGTAGTGGCTCTGGATTTCACAGCCCACCCATATCATTTACAGCACCAGCTTAGTTGGTACTGGGTTATCAACTCCATATAACAATTTCTAAGAACATACTGACTCAAACAGCCGAGGCAAGGAACACGTTATTGTAAAAACAGAGTGTCAACTATTTTATGAGTGATTGTGTGTTGTGAAGTAAACAGGTTCTTCCATTTGTTTCTTTATGGATGTGTTTTGATCCTCCAAGCTGGTCTATTTCTACAACTGTTTATGTTTTTCATATGAGAAAAAAATGTTTCATTAAAAGCCAAAACAAACAAACAAACAAAAAGCCTACTAAGAATAAGAATCTGAACGATGAGGGAAAGTTGCATATCCTGTTCTGAAGCAGAGGCCATCAACCTGAAGCATGCCAGCACCACTTTATATCAGTGGAGAAATGGCTAGAAACATGTTTACATTTTGTTCTTACTAGTGTATGCTGTCACTTAAATACCTAACCAGCTAGATATTTAAACTATTTGAGCAAAATCATTAAAACTCAAACCAGGAGCAATAAACAAAACAAAACTTGGGTAGCAAGCACTTTACCCAGGAATCCATAGGGCTGGGGAGATGGACTCCTGGGTAAAGTGCTTGCTACCCAAGTGTGAAGACTGGCGTTCAGATTCCTAGGACCCATGTAAAAGCTGGGCAGGCATAGTAGCCCACTTGTAATTCCACCTGTAATTTGGAGGTAGAGATGGGAACCCCTGGGCAAGCTAAACTAGCAGCTAGGATAACTGGATTGGCAGGCTCTGGGTTCAGTGAGAGATACTGTCTCAGTAAGTAAAGTGGAGAATAATTGCAGATAGCAGGCATCATCTTTTGGTCTCCATATGCATGCACATGCGCGCACGCGCACACACACACACACACACACACACACACGCACATACACACGCTCATGTCCATGCATTTGCATGAATGTACATGCAGTCACACATAGCATGTACATAGCATCAGACAGAGGAACACAGCAACGCTAGGAATAAGAAGCCATTTCCTGGCTTGTAGTCATTTCCTAGTTTTGCATGTTCATCACCAGAGACAGCAATTTTAACAAAATCACATTTATTCCTTTTCAGTTTCTCTAGCTTGGGAGCTTGGGGCAGCTCCACTGGGTCCCCTGATCAGGGTGTTGGCCAGGGTTGCATGATCATCTATGGGCTAGATTAGGGTCAATTGGATACATGTCACTGAGGCAAGACCTCACACTTGAGTTGTTCTGACCTATCTGGGCTGGGGAGGTCAGAATCAGTTTCTGCAAAAGCCTGTGTCTGCATTACCCCTGTACAGTACTGAGAGGGTGGACTTAGAGGAGGGATTTGGGGTGCAGGGAGAGGTGGATGGCTCCATTTATTTTCTGTAAAAGGATGTTCCTGAAGTATGTCAGAAGAGCACAATAACAGACCAAAGCAGATGATTGTGCTTAGGAAGCCATCTTAGCAGTACAGGATATAAGCTACAGCCATGTGTGTAGGAAGGAAAAGTAACCCACAGAACAGAGGAAGAAATCTGTAAATAACAAATTTGATAAGTGGCTCATATCCAGGATATATGACGAACCCTTAGAACTCATCTAGAAGAGACAAGCAGCTTAGTAAAAATGGGTGAAGAATGAAAGGAGCATTTTGCCTTGGCAGATACACAAGTGTCTAAAACACCTAAGACAGATTCAGTATATAGAGATTTGATTGGCACCATGGGTAGGTAGGGCCAGAGAAGCACCTTGCTCCCCTCACTAGATGATTGGATGTTCTCAAAACTGACAATATGACCTTGATGTTTATGTGGTTGTGTTGCCATGTAGAAGCTGAATGGTCTGCTGGACACATGTAGAGTCTCAAATTCAGGGAAATCTGGGTTAAGGCATAGTGAGGTTTTCTATACATATTTGACAAGCAGTCTGTGACAAAATTCCCCAGAGCATTGAGTGGGGTTTGTCTAGTGATGGAGCAGGTAGAAATCAAAGGAATAAAGGCCTTTGCTTTATATCATACTCAAATGAGCTCAAAATAAGAACCCAAAAGATCTAAATTTCAAAGCTGAAATGAAGCCATTTAGCAGAAAACAGGAATACATTTTCTTGACTTTGGTTTCATCAATCTCTTGGTTAATGTGTGTGTGTGTGTGTGTGTGTGTGTGTGTGTGTGTGTGTGTGTGTGTGTGAGAGAGAGAGAGAGAGAGAGAGAGAGAGAGAGAGAGAGAGAGAGACTAAAAGCACAAAAAGAATTGATAATATGGACTCTATCAAAGTTAAAGTGAATATTAAAAGATGTTATGAGAGAGAGAAAAGGTAACCCACAGGATGGAGGAAGAAATCTGTAAACAACATATCTGATAAGCGGCTCATATCTCAGAATATATGACGACCCCTTACAGCTCATCAAGAAGAGACCAACAGCCCAGCTAAAATGAGCAATGACTGAAAAGAGAATTTTGCCATACAGATGTACAAGTGTCTAACATGCACACACAAGGACATTTTTATCATTGGTCATTAGGCAAAAGCAAATCAAAACCTGAATAAAACACCACTTCACACACTAGGAAGCCACCGTGTGAGTCACATTTTATAACTGACCAAGTTCATGATGAGACAGCTTTAAGGGAGTAAAGATTTATTCTGGCCCCCTTGCTGCACTGTGGTAAGACAGAAACAGCGTGGCAAAAAGGTACAGGGCAGGAAAGCTGTTCCCTGTGTGACAGCCAGCAAATGGGGAGAGGGACTCCAGGGACAAGACGTCAGTCCTCTGAGAGATAACCTCCACTTACCTGCTTTCTCCATCTAGTCTCATCTCCTACTAGCCCAGTCAGCTACAGAATGTCAGTGGATTAATCCGTACCCTCATAAAGTTAGTACCCTCATACCAGTGCCTTCCCACTGCACCGGCTGGAGAGTAAGCCTTCAAAACACGAGCCTTTTGGGGGATAGACACTTCATACGCAACTCTTAACAGTCACAATTTAAGGTGGAGAATTGTTTTAAAAGTGTTGACAAGGATGTGAAGATGCGCGGTCCCTCACACATTGCTGGTGGGAATGTAAACTGGTGCAGACACTTTGGGGAATAATTTGGCGGTGAGTCAGTATGTTAAGCAGAAATACCATTCATTAGAGTCCAGCAATTCACCTCCTACCATATACCCAAAAACCTAAAAACAGGGTTCAAGAGACACAGTACATGGCAATATTCCTAGCAGCACTGTTCTCAATGGCTAAGAGTGGAAAACAAATGTCTTTCAACAGACAAAGGCAAGAGCCAACGAGCAGCTCCAGATAAAGGAATCTTCCCCAGTGTACACAGGGAAGAAGTTCTAGCGTAGATGCACAACATGCTAAGTGAGAGGCATACAAATGACTACATACCATGTGCATCCTTTTACATGACAGTCACCGGGGAATGGGGGAGGGGTGAGGGTGGGGGAAATGGAGAATGATTGCCTGTTTACAGTGGGTATGGATTTCTGTTTTTGTTGTTGTTTGTTTTGAGGATGATACAGTTCTGGGATTAGTTAATAGTGATGATTGGATAACACTTGGATGTGCTTAATTCTGTTGAATTGTACTTTAAAGTGGTCTTGCTATCTTCTCATGTTACATTGTCTTTACAAAGATAATGGAATGTTATTGGTGTAGTTTCTGATGTTACTAGGAGACACATTCTCACAGCAAAGTCCTTGATCCTCTGTTTCTTACAGTCTTTCTGCCCCTTCTGTGATGTTCCCTGAGCCTTAGATGTGGGAGTGTTTTCTGGATTTATCTTTTGGGACTGGGCTCTACAATTCTGCATTTTGTTTAATTCTGGTTTTCTGTAGTGGTCTCTGTTGCAAAGAGAATTTGTGTGTGTGTGTGTGTGTGTGTGTGTGTGTGTGTGTGTGTGTGTGTGCGTGTGTGCGTGTGTGTAGGCATATGTACACATATACATGTGTGCATCAATAACAATTAATGAAAAAAAAGAGGCCATGAATGTGAACAAGATCAGTCAGGCAGGGTATTGGGAAGTTTTGGTGGGAAGAAACAGAAGGGAGAAATAAACTTTAAAAAAAGACAAGGAGATATATTGTCCTTTAGGTGCAAATGAAGACTGCAATGTGGTCTCCTGTGGGTATTGTATAGAGAAGGAAGAGGGGCTATAACCAGTGTCTAAAGAATTGTGGTGTTTTAAAGGAGAGATAGAATTTCATGCTCTGGATGTTGAGAGAGCACAGTGGGAGAGGAGGAGTCTAAACAGGAAGATGTCATGTGACCCCACTGAAGTTAGGACTACTGGGAAATGTTGAAGTTTTTGGAATAGTGTGCAAGATTTGGCAATCCTTGTGGGAAGATGGGCTGACTTTGAGCAATGTGCAGATGAAGAATTGAGCAATATGCTGGGTCTTACTGCATGGGGCTTTGGACATTGAGATAAATAGGGATGTGCTATTTCTCATTCTACAGTGTAGACCAATTTTGAGCTAGATGATTTTTTTCTTTTTTAAGGTTTTACTATTTCTTAGCTGCAGTAGGATAGTTGATATGCATTTTTCATATATATATATATATACATATATATATGGAAGAGATGTTTATCATATATATTACATCCATATACATGCAATTTTCAAGTTTCTAGAGACTTCTTCCAGTTTATGAAATCACTACAGCTTCCGTTTGCTGTGTTTTGACTAATTTACATACAGTTCTATTTACACCTTTAGACATTGTTATGATTTTGAAATAAGGTCTCACTGTAGAGCCATTACTGGCCAGAAACTCACTATTTAGAACAGACTGACTTCAAACTCATAGAGACCCACTTGCCTCTGCCTCCTGAGTGATGTGATCAAGTGTGTGCACCACCATGCCCAGGTGGGTGTTCTTTTTTTTTTTTTTTAATTAAGAAAAATCACATACCCACAGGTCTCAAAGGCACGTCAAAGATAATTAATTGAATTAAGCATGTTTTCCCCTGTAGCTGCTGGGAAATCTTTAGAGAATCTTTCTGTATTAAGGGGCTCATCAACCTGGTCAGCGTAACTCCTTTAGTTTTTCTCATTCAGCGGGTAGACAGTGGCCCAGAACTGTCTGATGGCATAAATGTGAGAAATCAGTAAAGTACATGTAAGTGTATATATCATGGATTAGCTACTGTTTCAGTGAGAGATAGAAAGAAGAAAAGACATGTCATATCCCTAAGATTTGCCACTTTGAAATAATATTTAGTTGGCTTTCCTATAGTTTTTCTGATATTATGTGATATAAGAGTTTTCTTGGTTATGGATATGCACATGCATGTGTGTTTAAGGTATGGGGAATCTAACGCAGGAAGAAGGGCTTAGGATATATTCTCAGTGGTTTTCATGACACAGTCAGTGGCGTAATGCCTTGCACTCACCATCAATTCTTTACCTCTCTTGTCAGGGAATGTGAGCTGCCTGAATGTAGAAGGGCAGTGGCCTTGTTTATTTTACAGCCTCTGTTCCTGCAACTCTTCCTTGATGTCCTCTTGGGTGTTCTTCATTCCTTTGCTTTTGTCCTAGACTTGCAGATCTTCCAACTGTGTGTGTATCAAACTAATACTAGATCCCATGTATGTCTGTCTTCTGATCCAAAAACATGATGTTACCATCAATGTAACTTTGGAATGTCACACCAGTGTCATTAGTTAACTCAGGCTCCATTCAGTTGAGAGATTATGACTTTATTTGCCAATTCAATTTATTCAACTTAGAATGTGGATAGAAGTCTAAAGTTTTATCTAAAACATTTGGATGCGTCTTTGTCATTCAGATTTTCTAATTTAATGAGAGATTTTATATATTATAAAGCATACCACTTCATGAAAGACACTGCAAATCACAAATATTGATATATTTTCAGCAAAACAGTAACATGGGCCCCTAACATGGGATAAGTCAACACTTGGACTAACCTCATGTACATCTTATCACATCTGTTTTGTTATCAAATGAGTTACAGTTCTGAGAGGTCTATGGATTTTGTCACCTCGTAGGAGCATGCTTCACTTAGTAACAAGATGAACAATGTGTAGTGTCTGCTTGAAACACATACAAATGGTTTCATGTCCTGTCCGCTTGGCCTTTTCACTTTGCTGTAAGCCAGTATGGAGGATAGAGGAGGGAGGAGGAGAGTGACTGAAGAATTTATAAACTTAGCAGGAGGGTTTATCATGTGTATTTGCACTTCTGTGATGACATTTACCTGGATTTCTCCTAATCTTCCATGTGCTTTTTGTCTATAAGGGTTTTACCTTTGACTATTATCATCTGTATGCTCCAGGCATCTTCTTATGGTGGTAGAAATGGCGGTGGGCGCTATTCTCACTCTTAAGTCTTCTGCCCTCTTCCTGATTGAAACCTTCCAGCAGAAGACCTTGTGGTGTTTCATTGGTTCTGATGGAGTCACATTCCCATTTTGAAACCAAAGGTCATTGGATAAAGACAAACTGATTGGCATTGGTTCTGGGTCCCAATGGGTCATGCAGATGAACTGTGCAGTTGTGGCTGCCCAACAGAACAAAATAAGGATGAATCTGGGACCTGGTGCCAGAAGAAATGGGAGACACTGAGTGACAAAGGGTAAATACTACCTTATAGACTGACTCCAGATTATTCGTAATTAAATTCTAATGGAGGACAGTAGAATTCAAGCTCTATTCAGCTCTTCTTGTTCTCCTGTTGAACATGTAGCATGCTTGTAGAACACACACACACACACACACACACACACACACACACACACACACACACACACACACACATCTCAGTGAGTTTGAGGCCAGCCTAATCTACAAATTGAGTTCCAGGACAGCCAGGATTCAGGATTGTTACACAGAGAAACTCTGTCTCAGAGAGACAGAGAGAGGAGAGAGAGAGAGAGAGAGAGAGAGAGAGAGAGAGAGAGAGAGAGAGAGAGAGAGAGAGAGAGAGAGAGAGAGAGGGAGGGAGGGAGGGAGGGAGGGAGGGAGGGAGGGAGGGAGGGAGGGAGGGAGGGAGAGAACAGAGAGCAGAGAGCAGAGAGCAGAGAGCAGAGAAGGGTTTGGATGTAGACTGCATTGGTTTAAATCTTGCTTCCCCCACTTAATGAGGATGAGTTACTTCTCTCCTACATGCCTTTCTCATGTGTAAAATGGATGTGACAACATGACTTCTGCCACCCATGTTTGGAAAGTCACTTGAATTCATGCACAAAAAGGACTTGGACAGAGCCCTTGCACACAGAAAGTAGTGCTAGAATGCTTAGTGACTATCTTTTCTCTGAATTTTTGTAGCATGGGTATTGGCTTTTGGGTTCTAATGCTCTGTGAATATTATTATGGGTGATAACATTTATCTTAATGTCTGGCTAAAGATAGGAAAATGAAGCCAGCCATAAGTTTTTCAATAAGCATTTATTTTGATGCAAGAGATTCTAGTGAGTTTCATAAACTTACAAGTGGGATTTCTTCCTGAACTGAGAGAAAATGAATCTGATTTCAAGTCCCAAACGAGACTCCTGTTTTTGTTTCTGTCCTTCCCCTACACCACAAAACCTGATGTTTTTCCCAATGCATAGACAACACATTTTAAAAACCAGATATATTACTCTGTTTACCACTCACCCCCGTCCGTAGTCATGAAACTCACAGATTCTTTCAATTTCCTAAACATGATATAAATGTCACACCATTCTATAAATTGACTTTATGAAGCATTTCTGAGCTGAGACTTGTGACATTCACACCAATGTTTCCATAGTAACTAATGTGTTCAGGAGGGGGAAGAGCAGGAGGGGATGACAAGCAAAGGAGATGATCCAAATCGGAGACTCCTGAGGACGGGTACAAAGGATGTTCTGCAAACCTTAGGCCTGCTTCCTGCAGGAGACGGGACGTCTCACTTCTCCCAATAGGCTTCCCTACTGGGAAGCAGTGCATGACTGAAGGGTCTTATTGGAAATTGGTTGATTCTGCCTAAAAGCCTGGCCAGTCAGCACTCAACTTCATTTGTACAGTGACTCTTTGATGCCAACGGGGACTCTTCCTCTGCCCTTTCCTCTCCTCTTCCTCCTCCTCTTCTTCCTTCTCACCCCTTCTCCTTCTCTTTCTGTCTTGTTAATTATAATTGTGTGGGGTTTTTTTTTCATTTTGTTTTGAGATGTCTTGGTTACCATAGGTAACAGTGGAATAATTTGTACCTGTCACTGAACTGTCAAAAAACAAAGTATGAGGAATCAAGTCAATTTAGAGACCAGTTAGGAAGTGGGGCAGGGGAATATAGGTGTTAGCAATAATCACAGCTGTTTGCAAACAGGGTGTTAAAAATGTGGCAATATTATTGAAATATAGGTTCTGTTCTCAAGTGATATATATATATACACCAATATATATACATACATACATACATACATACATACATACATACACCAATCTCAGTTCCCTCTCCCTCCCAGCCTCCCATGCCCTCACCAATCTCCGATTCACTCCACAGGAACCGAACCAGGCCCCCTGAATGTGGGTGTCAGTTAGGAGGCCAGGGCTGTCTATGGGGCTTCTGGCTGTGGAACCAATATTTATCCCTAGTGCACAGACTTCGGAAACCCATTCCCTAAGGAGGGTTACTATCTCAGCCTAACATGGGGGAGGGCCTAGATCCTGCCCCAAATGATGTGATAGAAGCTCCTTTTAATGATCAGTAATTCTGTCATGATATCTACAACCCAGTAGCCTTTTCTTATGCAGACATCAACAAAGCTACTTCTATGAAAATGGTTTTAACCCTAGCTTGTTGGTAGGGTTGGTAGATTGTCAGTAAGGGGTGGGGTGCTCACAGGTGTCTAACTCAGATAGCCACTTCTGCTAAGAAGAAAAATGGAACCCTGAAATGTTCAAATCCTAATCCCTCGCACTAGGAACTGTTATTTCTCTGGCAAAAGGCCTTTGCAGGTCTGATTCAGTTAGAGATCTTGAGTGGGGAAAAGTGCCCTAGAAGGTCCAGATGAGGCCCAGTGCAATCACAAGGGTCATTTTCTTAAAGAGGGGGGTGGGAATGAGCTGTGATAATGGATAGAGATGCTGGGTGATGTGGGTCTGTGAGCCAAATGACACAGGGGGTCTTCTCATGCTTGAAAAGGCAAGGAAAGAGATCCTCTTGTCTAGTTTGCAGGAGTGGCATGGCCCCATTGGTCCCTTGATGCTGTCCCAGGGACACCGATATAAACGTGTGCTCTCAGAACTGTAAGATAGCATGTTTGTTGCTTCCAGCCTTGAGCTATTCTGCAGTCTGCAACTACAGATCTTGCTCACCTCTGCCCCACTGGCCCTCTAAGATAGTTTGACTTGATTTGATTCCCCCACTCCCTTTATCCAACAGAATGGAGCCATCCTGCCTGCCTGCTGGCTGTGCATCTCTGGCCTGCTTTATTTCAATGCATTCAGGTCTCTCTTTTCAGGCACCTTACCCTAACACCAGGAACACTAGACTTGACAGGATTGCTGAGGCTAGGCCACTCCACTGCCCTCAATACACCTCCTCCTGAGACCACGAGCTCCCAGGCTGTCATTGAACGTTTGTGAAGGGGATTCTGGAATATACTGTCCTCCCTGTGGGTGATGGCATTGTCTTGCTAATTTGGCAATAGGTACATGGTTAAGGCCAGATGTCATGCTTCATGTTTCATGGGCAAACCCCATGGGTCTCTATATTGTGCTGGGTACCTAGTAGATGCCTTAAGAAGGAACTAAGCTGCTTGTGGTTTCCTGACTTTTCTCTTACCATTTGGATAGCGTGTTAATTACGGTGCGTGTGTGTGTGCGTGCGTGCGTGCATGCATGCGTGTAAATACAGTCTCTCACTGAACCTGCTGCTTGCCAATTTTGGTAGAACAGTTTGCCACTAAGTCCTAGGACTTCTCCTGTCTCTGCCTCCCTAGCACCACTGCACCCAGCTTTTTAACATGGTGCTGGGGATCAAACTTGGCTCTGTATGCTTGGATGGCAGCATTCCACCCTCAGCGCCATCTCCTCAACCTGGTGCTATACTTTAACTCCGTGTGTGTGAGGATCCTGGCAGAAATCTTGTTATTTTCCTTTCACAGAGGATGAAAAATGGACATTCAGAAATCAGGTCTTGATGAGCATTACAAGGCACGGGGGCAGAGCTGGGTTCTGAGCACAGGTGTGTCCTCCTGACCTCTCCATTTTAATTGCTGTCTTACTGCCGCATCAGAGGCACCATGGGCTGGTGACAGTGGCCTTTAGAACCTCAGGCAGTGAGTAAGTGGCTTTAATTCTCTGAATTCCCATGGCAGCTTTGATTCCCATTTGCACAGAGGTGAAGGGAGCAATGGGAAGGCTGTAGAGGTGTCTAAGAGCTGATGGAGAGAGGG
Source organism: Cricetiscus sungorus (assembly GCA_030556225.1). Classification (NCBI taxonomy): domain Eukaryota; kingdom Metazoa; phylum Chordata; class Mammalia; order Rodentia; family Cricetidae; genus Cricetiscus; species Cricetiscus sungorus. The sequence goes on along the minus strand of JANBXA010000395.1, from coordinate 8,721,578 downwards.
GGCTTTTTGGTCATGGATACACGAGCCCTTTAGACATTAGTTTGTGAGACAGAAATCTGATGTCCTAGATGATTAAATTTATTGTAAGAGTTTTAAATGTTCTCGTTATTTTCTGTATAGGTAAGTTTGGTAGAATTCTAAGGTGATTTGCAAGATTTCCCCTTCCTTTGTATGTTCTGTTGCTATGGACTGAACATATTAATTCCCCCAAGCTCAGACTCTAATCCTCAGTGTGACCATGTTAAAGAGCAGAGCCTTTGGTAGATAAATAGGTTTTTTTTTAAATAAGGAGGAAGCCCTCGTGAATGCATCCACTATGCTCCCCAAGAATAGACACCAGTGGGATGTTCTTTCCCGCTGGCTTGAGAGGATGCCCAATAAGGATGTCACTCTGCCAACCTAGAAGAGTTTGTCACCAGGAACTGAGTCACTTGCCACTTTAATCTTAGACTTTTCAGCCTCTGGAACTGGGAGAAATAATTGTATTGGAATCATGAAGCACATACTACTTGTTGTAGCAACTCTTGCTGCAATCCCTTTGTAGGTGAAATTGATAAGCTGTTACTCCCATGATTTTGTTCCTGGTTAGTGACTTGAACTGATCAACCAGGCAATTATCTAATCAGAAGAGCTTTAGAAGAGTTTGAAAGTATGAGAGGACCAATCAGAAGGATCTTATATTCAAGTATAGTAAACCAGAGAATGCCCTTCAGGAGCCAAGAGTGATTCTTGGTCAACAGATAGCAAAGCAGCAGGATTTTGTCAGGTAACTACAGGAAAGTGAGTCCTGCTCATAGCCAGAGGGAGCTTGGAAGAGCATCTCTCCCTAGTAGAGCCTCCAGAGGGGGATGACCCTAGTGCCTCTCAAGAGGGGCCCAGGACCCTGTACTATACCACGTACACGTGAGATAATAAATGTGGGTAGATTAGGCTGCTGAACTGGTGATAGTTTGGTCTATAACAATGGAGACCAGGGTATCTTCTAAGGTACATTAAAAACAAAAACTAAACAACAACAAACCAAACCAGGCTTGGTTGGAATAGGAAGAAATAGGATATAGACTCTGTCCTTCACTAAGGAGGTGAACTCTGCAAGCATTTACATAGTAAGTTAAGAGGAACATTCCCATTTGCCCAGGAACTGCCGTTTGCAAATCAGCCATGTAAATGGCCACCTCTGATGAATTCTTGGATAGTGAATTCTGAAGAGAAAGGTTTTGGAGTGGCTATGAAAATTCTGGAGCCCCTAAACATATTCCAAATGCTGTATAGGTGGCTAGCTCCCAGGATGCCTGTGGAAGGTGTTAACAGGTGTTAGTTATGGGGAGAGAGGCTTTCCTGTGATCAGATTCACACCTTTTGGCTAAGAGAAGCACCTTTTTTTTTTTTTTTTTTTTTTTTTTTTTGTGAGTGTTTAGTCACTCAAACATACATCATCCTTTCCCAAAGGAATGTTACCTTACAGTTTCTGGGAGTTCCTGTGATGGTTACCGCAGGCTGGTAAATCACTCTCAGGGCTATTCGCCTCACTGGGGCAAAGGGTTTTCCTCCCTCTTCATTTCTCCATCCTCTAAGGTGTTTCCATCACATCCTTTGTCCATCAACCCCTTCTTGAGCCATAGATCCAGATAAGGATTTTGCCAGGCTCCGAGACTCTGGAATCTCTTGTCTGCAAGACATAGATGCTAACTCTTCATTTTAAGAAGCATTGTTTCCCAAAGGCATTGAATGTGCCAGAAGGTGGCCCAGGAAGCCTACAAACAAATGACTTAGGTCATCCTTTTAGCTAAGTCTCCTGGAACAGACATCCAGGAGTGTATGGGCAGCAGAGGAGGAGCTTTGATAGAGTTCATCTAGTGCCTGAACAGAGTTTGGAACATGTAGGCTCATTTGTGGAATGAATGAATGGATGGATGGATGAATGAATGAATGAATGGTGAGTGAAAGAATGAATGAACTGATGAGCATATGATCATGAGTGGTAGCTCTGACTTTGACATTAGTTTCCTTAAATGAGGAGCCCATTAGCATCCTATGACTGCATCTTAGATCCTGTCACCCATTAGATCACACTGTTATGTCCATGATTCTATCCTGCCTGGGGGACTGGTGATCCTGAAGTTGGGTCCAAGATCCAGGCAGTGTGTGATTGTGGGCAGTGAGGCTTCCTGCCAGTGCCCTTTGCTGGTGTAGGCTTATGGGCATCAGAACTTGGGAGGACTCATGAGTGGGCCTATGATGAAGGCAGGAACACCACTCTGAGGGAGGCGGTGAGCATAAAAAAGCTTGTGCCCATGTCCTGACCACTTGTGTTCCATAAATTTTTGATTTCACATTTGGGGAAGCATGCATGTGCCCTCTGTGGGAACTGGCTGTCACCTATAAAGTTCATGGTTTCAAGGGAGTTGTCCTTGAAATTTCGTGCCTCTGGGCCTTTTTTTAGGAGCCCAGGGATGGAGGCACTTTGAGAGAAAGAAGCAAAGGGGCTTGTGTACTTGAGCTAAGAATTTATCCTTTCTGCCACCTCCCCAAGCTGGAGCTAGAGGCTGTGGGAAGCAGGCAAGGCTTCCTTCCCTGTAGTAAGTAGGACCTGGGGTTTGCTTCCTGGGAGGAGGAGGAAGGGAAGCTGCCTCTGGGCTGACTGCGGTTCCCTTCCTTCGCAACCCACTCTGTTCCAGTCCCAACTGCTGGCACAGCTGTAAGAATCCCACCCCACTGTGGTCTGAGCTTGCTCCCCTTCTCTCCAACCCATGGCAATCACACTGCCTCTCAGCACTCGGCATTACTCAGTCCTCCTCCTTTCTCTGTTTCATTTCAAGGAGACACAAACAGCATTCCCTCCCATCCCAGCAAGCACAATTAAGATGTCATCGCTCTCTTGAAGCTTGTTCTGTTTTAGCATCAAGTAAGGACAACTCGGGATTGTTCCTCCCATAATTAGATCCTTCGTTTCCCTTTCTTCTTTCTTATTGAAATTCCAAATACATAAAACTAAGGTTATTAATTTCTGTCTCAAAAACTGCAACAAAGACACACTTAATTCTCTCATTCTGTCCTCACTGGAATAACATGTTCTCTTGGTGGGGGAAATGTCGCCTCCGTTTACTTGAAATCAAGTATGCAAAGACAAACTGACAATAAAAAGGCATGAACTCTTCTGAGAAGATAGGGCAGAGGCGTTTGCTGGCCTGGCTTGTCTATTTCTCTGCAGAAATGCCAGGAAATGAGATGGGAAGAGAATCAGGAAGTGGGTTGGAAGCAGGAAGCCACTGGGCTGCCACTCTCTGCAGTGCACCAGGATGAGCTGGGAGGTGTTAGATGTGGGGACGCTGCTCTTTCTTCTTATACTATCCAGCCAAGTCCCTGATCACTGTTTCAGATCTGAACACAAGCTTTTCGTTTCTCCCACCAGAATGTTCAGCACACATTCGAACACCTCTAAATTGAAATTCTAGATTAATATTCAGTGAAAGATGGTTTGACACAAAGAAAGGAACATGAATGAAACCTCCTCAGCCTTCTTTGCATTTCCAATACATGTTCCATTCTTTGGGAAAGTCATTGTTACTGGTGGAGGAAAGATTTACTCAGTTCCCAAATGCCACCTCCAGAGGGCACAGCTGTCTCAAAAAAAAAAAAAAAAAAAAAGTTTATTCAGTTTTCTTAAGTTGAATAAAGACCCTGCAGTCTCTGATTATAATTTGTGAAATCTGAAATTGAAGCATAGCATACAATACACTTTAGCATTCCTGTAGATGTTGTGGTAACCCATTGCTTTTACAGGTAGTTAATATGCATGCTATATTTTTTAAGAAAAAAATAAAACATCAAACAAAGAAGGAAACCCATGAGACTTGTATTTTTAATTTGCTCCCATCTTAAAGCCCTCTCCAATAATTTTAATTCATAGATGCCATCCAGCAACAAGTTTCAATTATTTCTCAGAGCGCAGTTAAGGTAGGTTTCCTGGATGTAAAATACAGCATCTCTCCCTTGTCCGGTGTGGATTTGAAGCTCTGTGTGCTCTTGTAGGATGCAGTGTTGGATTCGGAATGGATGCTTTGGAAGCAGCACAAAACATCTGGGGGGGGGCTGAATTTATTTTGCAACATTGAAATTTATGGTGACTTGTTATTTATAAAAATGCTTCTTTGTATCTATAGAGGAAGGGGGAGCTGACAAGAATGTGCTCAGAAAAGAATGACATTCTTTTCTTTTAGAATGTACATGGAGCAATGCATCGCTCCTTCCTTTGTCTCCTCTTCCTCTGCCGCGTTTACTGTGAAATTGAATCATCCAGTTAGGCTAAAATCTAAGGACAGGCAGGAGATTCACATACTGTTTTTCCCCGTGTTTCCTTTAGACTTTCACTGGCTGCTCACTGGGGGGGTGGGGGGAGCTATTTTTCTTTTCTTGTTTACTTTTTTCTTTTTCCAGTTAAGATACCACACAAAGAAAGTATCAAAAAGATTTAAAAGAGATTGGAGTACTTAAAACTCTACATCTAGCTACATATGTAAAAGTTTTTTGAGGTTTTAGAATGTTGTTTCTTTGTTGGCATGAAAGTAGAACATGTTTTGAGATTGGCAACAGGACAGATGTTGGTCAACTTTCACGCTTGTGTTTTGTAAAATGGCAAAGAGAGCAGTTACGAAACAGAGTTCTCTGTAGGGGGTCCTGCTCTGGCTCTGGCTCAAGAGTGAGGACTCCAGGAACTAGCCCTGATGTCAAGTTAAGCTGCTGCGGATGAGCCCTTGGGTGCAACTGTGCACAGAATAGAACTGCAATGAGCAAGCCCCTAATTTATCCCTCTTCTTTTCAGTTTCAGTAAATTTAATGTTAGCATACTGATTTATTCTTTGGCCTTGGGAATGGCAAAGGAGGATGTCTGAAATGCTGCCTCTTGGGACCATCACAGTTTCTCATGGTAAACAGGAATGCTTTCCACAAACAGCACTGGAGGTTGTTTATCCTTGGAGCTGCTGACCAGTCAGAGAGGACTCTGAGAGGCCCCTATGCAGCCCCTAGGTGAATGTGTGGGCACAATTACCAATTAGATGGTTTTCGAGGAATTGCTCACAAGCATTTTGGGTTTCTGGCATGGTCATTCTTCTGTATTAGGGTCTAAAGCTGAGGACACAGTAGAAGAATGAGGACAGAGTCACACTAAGTACCTGAAATGGAAACCGAGAGCTTCTGTAGAGCAGAAATGACTACATTAAAACTCTGCTCACCTCTCTGCTTCATCTATCAAGCAGAACTTTAAGCATCCATTACCAAATGTTGAGCATTGCAAGGGATCCGATGCCACAGAGTGACACAGACATCCTTGAGAAGCAATCACCTCCCACTAAGGGTCTGCTTGAGCAGAGGCTGTCGGGGGATATGTCTGCATGGTGCCTCCAGACTGCAGAAGGAGGTTTTACTAGGTCACCTCTGAAGTTGCCCGCCAATGAAAACACCACATATATCTGCTTCGGGCTCCGATGACACTGATTTCTTAGAATCAAAGATGATTTTACTGCATCCTGCAGTGTTGTAAGGAAATCTGAGATGAAGGCCATCAAGCTGGGAATGTGTCCTCATTAGATTTAGGGTACGCTATCTAATTTGGGGTCCTGTTTCTTGGTCAGTGCAGTCTATTAGCCTAGGGACAAGTGTTAATTATACAGGTAGCTCAGATTTCTTTTCATGGCTGTTTACTGTGTTTATAATTCTAATCCAATTAGGAATGCATTAGAAAAGCTAATGTTATTTGGAAGAGTCTACAAGTACATTTCTTAGTGTAATAGATAGGACTTTGGAATAGTGAGACACAACCTGATTTTGAAGTCTGGTTGTTCTATCAGTTTTGCTTAAAGCCCTGCAGAACTTCCTGGAGAACTGTGGTATAAATTCTTGCAGCAGCCAGCACAGTTCCTGGTTTTGTTGCTTGCTCTCATAGCATCCCTTGGTTGCCTGTATATCCATGTAGACTAAGTACCCTGCTAGGAGCAGTATCAAGCTCCATGTTGCAGATGGAGCACTATGCATTATTGATACTCAACAGAGTCATATTGGAGTTATCACAATGGTATCTCATCTCTCGCTTACCAATGATGCTGTTAGTGCAATGTAGTTATGGGTTGATTTCATGCCAGTGGACCCTGGAAAGTGTCCCCATACACTGTGTTTACTATAAGTAGCCTCCTAGTGACACTGGAGGACACTTGCTTTGCACAGAAAGGCCACACACATGACAGGCAGAAAAGAAACAGGTCATACCTTCCCAAGTTACATTGTACCTTTTCAATGTCCTCTTGACATTTGCTGTGGTATGGGTAGGTACCTATGGTTGAAGAGTGATTTGGGGTCCAGGCTTACATTCTGGGGTTTAATTCCTGATATAGCACCTTTGAATCCTGATGTTTGATGTTCCAGATTGCCAGAAAGAATGAGATTTACTCATTGATTCTCTAGGAAAAACCCAGTTGTTCCTGTTTTGCAGTTTATGCCAATGGCTTTGTCTCTTGTCCCTTTAGTAGCTATTTTCTCTTAAGTGAGTTGGTCACAATGGGAGGAAGCCCATCAGGACGCTGTAATCACACAGATGACAAGCTGCACACAATGGCAGTGTGATTCTTAGAGCAAAAAATGGTGCCAGTCATCAAGCTGGAAGGCTGTTTTGCATGGTCCAGAGCCCTGTAAGATCATATTTGTAGTCAACTTTCAAAGCCACCCTCAGCTCACTAGCAAGAGAAAACGGGGGCAGAAGAATAAAATGCTTTGGACGCATCCCATTGGGTTAGTCTCCACCCTCTACCCTTGCCCCCACCCCATTTGGCTTTTGACCTTTCCAGTTCCTTAATAATGTCACTTAGGAGAATTTTAAACAAGCAACCACAAAAGAATAGAAAGGGAGAGGGGCAGGGACCATTCCAGGGAGCCCAGCCCTGCAGACCCTTCACCACCAGCAGCTTCCCAGACAAAGAATTTCCGGTGCACAGGCTGCTCCTCCCATTACACCTTCAGATCTTTCTTCCCAGCCCCTCCCTACCCTGTAGCTTTCAACACCTTCTGGTGGATGGCTATTTTATCCTTCCCTTCTTATTAATAAACACGATGACAAAGCTGTTGCTAATTTTTTATTGGAATTAGAGGCTTCACAGTAATCCCTGCAAGGTTGTGTAGTTGCTGGGTCCCTCCACCCTTTGTCCCTCCACCCTTCCAATATGGCTTTTCTCTTAGCCGAGTGTTTTGCCTATTTTATTATTTCTTTTTAAAGGAGTAACTGAAAGTTGTTCCATAAATATAGCTTTTATTCTAAATTATGTTTCTTAGTGAAAAACAACCACTCTGAAATGAAAGCCAGCTAAAAGCCTGCCAGAACAGAGCCCCAAAACGAAGCTGATATCCTAGGGGGGAAGGGAAAGGCACTAATGTCCCGAGTAATCAGTTCGGACCATTTCAGTGCTAAATGACAGGATCAAGAAGAAAAATTTTGAAATTGATTTTTAAGACTGTCTGAAAAGGCAGGCTGAAATGAATATTAAGCGATTTCTTTGGAGCTGTCAGAAATAATCATGGGAGAAGAGACAGGCCCAGTCTTGCTACTGATGGTAGGATCAGGGTATTTAGAGTCGGGCAGATTGAAGATGAATTTCTGCACTCCAATTTTTAAAGAAATATTAATGAGGAGGAGGAAAAAGAATCTTGGTGCAGAAAAGTTCTAGGAGGAGGCATGAGCCGGAGAGAGGAAAGGAAGATGTCAAATTGCAAGTGTATGTGTCCGGAAAGTGCTTTGATGGGTGTGAGGTGTGTTGTGCACGCTGTGGGCATTGAGGAGGGTGAGTCATAGAGATGTGAGTATAAGGGTGGTGGTGTCAGCACATATCTCTACTCTACCTGTCCCATCCTTTTCAGAGGCCATATGCACTTAACAGGTGGAAGCCTGGAATGAGTCTTCAGGTTGAACAAGCCCATGTGGCATGTGGATGCAATTCGTGTCTTTGGTCTCATTAGCACCGTGTTCAAATCAACAGAGTTAGCCAGTTAATTAATACAGAGTTGTGATAGGCGTTCTCTGGGATTTGGAGTCAGTTTCCCTTATATTAGCCATGCCAATTACCATGAGTCCATAGATACCAAGAGTTGGAAAACAAAACAAAAACACTCTGGCAGACTTAGAGTCAGACAGGGAAATATGGAGAGGTAGAATTAAAAGTAACAAAAGTATAGAGGGTAGCACCCACTTGACCCGACTGGTACTTATCCAGTCCAAGGGAGAGTGGTGAGGTGCCTTCCTGAGCTGCCTTTCAAAGACTTCTAATTTCCTTTCCCCATCGTTTCTTGAACACATGAACTGGAAAACAACCTTCATTGGTTTTCTACTTACCCTTGCCAAGGTGAACAGCAAATGCTGCCCTCCCTGCTTCTTACCAACAATAACTCAGGTTTTGTTTTTTTGTTTCCAACTTGCCTATATCACTCCATCTCGCAGTATCACCTCCCCTGACCTTTCCTGAGCAAGGGCGTGGTGACTTCATTATTTAATGCAAACCAGTGCTTCCCAGTGGGGAATGGGTTGACCTACAAGCCTTTGGCAGTGTCCTGACTTGAGGGGATGCCTCTGGCCTCTAGCTACTCTATTGCACAGGACAGTCTTCCATACCATCATGTGGCACTAGATGCTGGTCAGTCCTTTCTAGGTTGGGAAACCATGACCTAAACCAACTCCATTTTCTGGGACTGGGACTTCTGTGGTGGAATCTATGCAACAAACATGCTGCCTTCAGTAGCAATGACTCTTGCGCAGGTTACTCCTGCTAACTTCAACTTCTTAAGATTGTCTTAGCCCCTACTGAAGGGACTCTTGCCAGCGCTGGCAGACATGGCTCTGGTAGGTCTTGCCCTTCTCTCCCGTCCCCTCTGCCTTTCTATAAACCACTGGATTACATTCCTAAAGCTACTCACCAAGGCCCATTCCCTTATCTGGCCAATTCCTCTTCCGGAAGCTGACTACCAAGGTCCAGCTAGCAAAGTATTGAAGCCCAGCAATCAAAAGCCCTCTTTAGCTCACCTAATTAGCATGTCCAATTAAAATTAAACTCCTGATTCTAACACAGGGTTTCCCCCTTTCCCTTTAATAAACTGCCATTTTTCCTATGGACCACATCTGCCGCCTCTCTCTCCAGAGGTAGTCTGTTGTCTTTCTGGGATAAATACCCATCCCCTCTCTCCTTTGTACCCTTCCCCTTCTCCCTGTCCTGTATTTGTCCTGACTCCCTGCCCTTTGCCCCTTTGGGGTAAGTAAATCTCTTTGTGTTGAGAACTTGGTCTTGGGGGTTCCGAGCCAATACTTATCTCTTAGACCTGCCATTTCTTTATCAGTCCCCTGCCTTTTATTTACCTTCCACTCTGCCTTTTTGACAAAGCCTTTTACCAGTTAAATTACCCAGAGTCCTTTCCTGTTGCTTGCCAAGGACTCTTGACCGATGCAGCATAGATGACTGTGGCTGTCCAGGGTTGGTCAGACAGTACCTTATAAATAGATGGTACCTTCTGCATGGGTTCCCTGCTTGTTAACTAGTAAGTAGCCAGGTGGTAGTGGAGGGTCAAATCAAGGAGGCAGAAACCATGGAAAAGAGAACTCTTGTATTAAGTGTCTGGTGCAACTGCGGTGGACCTTTGCCAGGCTCCACTGCCGAAGTTGGGTTTCCCATGGATTGCCTAAATTCTCTTTCACAAGCAGAGAAACTGAAAGTTTCCTATAATGACAGGGTTCCCACATGGAATTTAAAAAGCAAAACGAAACGACAACAACTGACAGTACCCTCCCATCTTTGCAACCCCGACTCTCTCTTGACTACCTTTAAGTGTCAAGCACAATAAGCCCACAGCTGTAGATAAATAATTGTTTTTCCATACATAAAACACTTCAGGCTTCAGTGTGAGACAATGAGAGCAGAGGCGGAGTGTCTCACCCACAGGCCCCACAAGTTTTCTTTATACGGATTGTTAATCTCAGGGCTGCTTCTCAGCTTGGAGCTCTTCTCTTGTACTGAGCAGGAGAAACTTTGCTCAAATTAAAGTGATCCAGGCAGCTGAGCTGTTTGATTACTGAGGCTGGAATGGAGACTGCGGGTGGTTGCTGGAGTGGAGTGTGTTTAGCTGTCAGAGACCTTGGGGCCGCCTCATGAAAGGACCTGTTTTGTTGGAAGCTTCTTCCCAAAATGCATGGGTTAGAATATGTTAAGTTCTTCAGGGAACAAAGCCATAAAAATATATGAGCACGCACACAGAGGATTCATGTCTGGGATCTCATGGGGCTCACTGTGCTTTCAAGACAGGCCTGCTTCTCTCTCTCTCTCTCTCTCTCTCTCTCTCTCTCTCTCTCTCTCTCTCTCTCTCTCTCTCTCTCGTCTCTCTCTCCTTCCTTCCTTCCTTCCTTCCTTCCTTCCTTCCTTTCTTTTCCTCTCTCTCCTCTCCCTCCCTTTCTCCCTCCCTCCCCTCCCTTTCTTCCTCTCTTTATTTAAGATGCCAGCAAATGCCATGGTATTTTACTTTTGTCTCTGGTAAATTGCTGTTCGTGTTTCTAAGACTCACTGACGGAGACCGTTCTCTCTCTGTGTACTGGCGACTTGGAGGGAAAGAGCACTGTCGAATAAAATATGGGTTTTACTCACCTCTGTGAAACAGTCACTGTGTGTTTCTTTAGGGGAGTGCTGGGCCATTCAGGGTCACCTGGAATTGCAGGCAGCTGTGTTGTCTAAGGAAGAACAAAGTAAGTGGGAAGTTTTTGGAGAGGTTTGTGTGCGTGTGTGAGTGTGTGTGCATGCATGCGTGTGTTTGTGTGTGTGTTTGTGTGTGTGTGTGCGCACATGTGTGTGTATAAAACTGATTCCTGTTGCCTTTTATAATTTAGGAATGGATTGCCTTCATTTCTTTTTCCTTCCTTTCTCCCTGTTTTCAGTGTCAGCATCTTAACTTAGGGCTTTGGACACACTGGGCAAGTACTCTGGCCAATCTCTTCACTCTTAGGAAATGATTTCCTATAGAATATATTTGGGATACTTAATTCAAATACACATGGAAAGCATTTTGAAACAAATGTAAAATATGTCTTAATAGAAGTAATAATCAAAGGTCATCTTGAAATAAAGGCAAAAAACAAACAAAAAACCCCAAAACCAGAAATTAGCAGGTAACGCTTAGGAGGTGCTTTTGAGAGAGCATATGGCCTCTTTCTTCAGTTCCCAGTTATCAGAACAGATTCTTTCTAGGGGCTGGACTAATGGCTAGGCAGTTAAGAGCAAAGGCTGCTCCTCAGAGGACCAGGATTCAATGCCTCGCTCCCACACGGTGGCTCACAACCACGTCTTACTCCTTGTCACAGGATCTGATGCCCTCTTCTGGCCTCCACATCTACCAACTTGGAATGGAAAACGACTTCTCCCTATTTGTGCAGGAATGGGTTCATGGGACACACACACACACACACACACACACACACACACACACACACACACACACACAGAGTAATGCTTCCTTTTGGGACTGCCTTAAGCAAAGAATGGAGCTAGAAAGCCAGGCTGCGCTCCTGTCCCTGGGTCTGGGTGGTAAATGGTTAATTTTAGTGCGTCCAGCTGTAGAGGGAGCTACTTGACACTCAGAGCTGGCTGGCTGGCTCCCTTTCACAGAACCCCACCCTGCACACTAGTTTGACCTCTCAGTTGGAATATTACATTTAAAGGCCAAACAGAATCCAAATGAATGGGAGATTGCAGCACCTTTCAAATGTCACTTAAAAAAAGCCTCTGAAGTGAAGGCTCGAGTCCTCTGGGATGAAACAGAAATGAACTAACTGTCACCCTTCTGCCCTCCCCCCTCCACTAGCTCTCAGCTCTCTCCATCTCTGGCTCAGTCTCTCTGCCCTCCCCCTGCTCCCCCCCTCCCCTGCGCAGCCCTCCTCCCACACACCTGAGCAGTATGAAATTCAAGTTCAGTGTATGCCCTGGAGGCTGAACTATGCAAGAAGTGTCATCCGCGGAGGTGTTTCCTTTCCGAATGTCATTGTTTAACTTCAGGGTCCTGTTATTCTTGTGTGAATGAAATGTCAGAGATGACTTTCACCATGTAATTTCCCAGGCACCAGCAGGCCTTTGGCGTCTGTCATTGAATCATGGTTTTTACCTTTGGTCCCCTGCCATGTTTAGGGTTTTGACCTATCCCTTTGAGCCCTGATGATTTTACCTCTCAATACACCTGAAGCGGAGGGCGCTGTTGCCAGCCATGACTCTTTAGCTTTAGAGAACGGGGTGATTTCTTTCCTGGGTTTTGCTTATTATTGTTTTTAAGACATGAAGTGTCACAGATCTTGTCACTTGAACAGTGTTGGTTTGTGATTAATCCTGTGTGTATCTATTTTCGTTCTCTGTGTTTGCTGATGAAACAGGGCCTCATTCATTACACAAAAGCCTCAGCCTTGCTTTCTGAATTGGAGGGCCTGGTCCTGCCTGCTGAAAGAAGTAGTTTAGGAGATGAGAGTTGGCATAAGAGGAGGAGAAAAATTGTGATGGTCTTTATACAGAATCAAGTTTAATTGGAAAGAAGGAAAAACTAAAGTTTTTCTTTCCCCGCAGTGAAGATTTTGAAAAATCCCACTGCTCTGAAGGCAGAGGACGGATTTTATAAAGAACAAGCAGATTGCCTTTGAACTGAATTTTAAAGCTTGGCTGTCAGAGTTGACAAGCTCCGGAATTCAATTTCCAAAGTAAAACTTAGAGAACTGGGAAGGCAGTGCATCGCCTCATTCCTAGCAAAAGAAAAGGGGCGTTGGGCCCTAGTGCTGGCTTGGGCAGGCCAGCTGTGCAGGGGCAGAGGGTGGCAGGGGCAGATGCTCTCCCAGGAAGGTTGCTGCTACCCTCTTGGCCCCATGAGGCAGTTTTGAGACAAGGGATGGATGCTATAAAGGACTCCAGCAGCTTGAGCTGGCTGACATGTGAGGACCATGACAGGTAGCCTAACTCTTCCTGAGAACACAGATGGTGTGAAACATCAGCGATCCTTGCCCAAGATGGAAACTCTTCATGCTTGGCAGGAAAAGGATTAAGATGCGTAGACATTAACACACAAGTTGTTTTACAAGTGCAACGCTGACCTGTACAAAAACCCAGAGCTAGCCAACTCCAGTGGGGTCTTCTTTGCATGTACATGCATGCCCACACCTCTGTGTGTGTGTATGTGATATACATTCCTCTGTGGGTGTGTGCATATACATATATATATGACTGTCTGTGAAAGCTGGGAACTGATGTGAAATGTCTTCCTCAACGACTGCCTACTTCCTTGCTGAGACAGAGCCTTTTTCTGAACTTGGAGCTTGTTGATTCTGTTAGATGGTATGGGTAGCAAGTTCCAGGCATTCTCCTGTCTCTGCTTTTCCAACATTGGGGTTATAGGTGAACCCCACTGATGAAATCAGGTCCTTACACTTTTGGCAAAGCTGGACTGAGCTGTCTCTCCAGCCATCATATCATCTTTTGGGGATAAAAACCAGCTAGCTATGGCTTCTGAGTTCTACAGATCTTCCTTATGTATGTAGACAGTGACTGGCTGTTCTAAAAAAGATGATGCAGTACAACTCACTTCTATATTAATCTAACACAGCAGTAAATATTTACAATTTGCTGTGGACTAAGAGCCATCAAAACCTAGGAGTCCAATGGATTCTAGCATATATTCTCTACTGTGCAGAGAGGGGATGTGACATTTTGAGTTTACTTAAGGTTTAGATCCAGCTTTGTCTGACTCCTAACCTTGTCCTCTTGTTATACTGCCAAAATCTACTGCTGAAAGCATGACAATGATGAGCTCAGTGGTAGAATTTCTTCCCTCAGATTTGTTAAAAAAAAATAAGCAAATAGTGTGACCTTTTGCATAGTCTTTGGGGTTTGTGGTTCTATTAAGTCTTAAATTCTCATTTTTTAATGTTTATATCCATTTGGACTTTGAAAATTCAAGTTTATTAGCAGCTGTATTTCATTTTCATTTGTCCAACCGTTATATAAAAAGGTAGTAAATTGAAACCTCATTACCTGAACCTCTCAGTTAGCCAGATTTTCCCTCCCCTTCCTGTGTTCCACTTTTAGTAGGAGAAAATCACAGCATAATGAAACAAGCTCATATCAGAAATTATTTTAAAGGTTAACTATGGTCTATGGTCTTATGCCTTTTAATTACATGCTAAAATGTGAGTATATCCCTTTATGATTTTTTAAAATATTTAACTGCAAAATCCACTAAAATTTTACAGTATATGTTAGTCATTGTAAATTCATTGCTTGCAAAGGATCTTTGCATCTCTGTACAACACAATCAAAACCTGTTTCTCTTTTCTATTACATCCCAGTAGGGGGCAGTGGGAGTTCCCTCTCTGATCATCTCCATACCCCTTCATGTACTCAGGCTCTCAGTCCCAATGGCTCTGGTGTAGAGAATCTCACTGTTCTCCACCAAATGAATAGATTCAAAGGAAAGCAGAGTTGCAAGTGAAAAAGGACAAGATCCAGTCATAGGGCCCCCAATCTAGCTGCAAGGGAGGCTGGGAAATGTAGTTCAGCTCTACCCAGGAAGCAAATGGAGTAGTCCTGACTCTGCCACAAAACTATTGCTGTAGTTCTTCATGTGGTCTTCGTATTAAGGAATATCCAGGTATCATGGAGATTTGTGATGCTGATGACCTAGACGATTCAAAAGTCTCACTGAAACTTTCTATAGACCCACACAGAACAAAACATGTGGATGGCAGATTGGAGCAGTGGCAGCTGGGAGTCTGCATGTGGAAGGCTGGCTACATGACTCGCACATGCACAGTCCGGTACATTGCCACAACTTTGGGATCACCAATGTATACAATCCGTTTGATCAAGTAGAGACAGGGGCTTACTGATTTCAGGCATATTTATAGCAAAAAGAACCAGAAGAATAAAGGACCTTGAGTTACTTATCAAAGGAACCCAAACCTCTGTTTATAGAACCTATTCTAATTAATCAAGACTTTGATATAATCTATGTTCTATTGTTTTGTAAACCTATAGTTTTTCAGCAGAACTGCTCCCTTTTCCAGTGAGACAGTAGGAAAGCCTTCCTGATACTGTGAACACTGACTGCTTAATATTGTTTTAATAATTATTTTAAAATTCTCTTAAGCTTTAATTCAGCCTTTTGCCTCTGCTGTCAAGCACAAGTATAGATTACTGGCCACATAAAGAATGGGCACAGCAGCTGTAGCACTAAAACTTGTTTTCTGCTGCGTACAGTTACAGGGTTTTAAAAAATAAAATTGTTTCTTATATTTGGTCCCTAGCTTTATGGCATTACTGTTTTGCTTGTTTTCACTCCACATGCCCCTACGTGCAGTAAGCTCCATGTAGACCTTTAATAGTATGTGGCTTTGTAGGGGATAAAGGTCACGCCTGGTAACCAATAAAAGTTGCAGTGTTAAAATTGGTCTCATCTGTTTTCAGGACCATCCTAGTTGCCACCCCAAGCGAGAGTAGGTGTACAGAGGTGATATTTCAGGTCTACTCGTTTGTGTTGCCATCACATTGAATTTATGAAAGGCAGCTGAGATTTATCATCCATTGCTGTTACTCCAAAACCATAATTTTCTAGTCTCTTGGCTGCCTGTGAGCATTTCTGATAAAATGTGCAGCTCTCTGAACCTTCATATCACAGATTTGTTTAAGATCTTAAATTATATATTGCCGGGATCCAAGAGGAGGATGAGAAGTCTCCGGTGGCTGCAGTTCTGACTGAAGTAAGGGCAGCATTGCAAATCATCCCACATAGAGCTTTAATCACATCACCTTCAAGAATCTTCTGTGCCCTCAGTCTCTCCCTAGCAATGTTACCTTCCTTAGTCATTCGTGCAGGCAAGCACCCCGAGAAGGTGACCTCTGCTTTGAAACTGCGGGTTATCTTTCATCTATCCTGGGCTCCCCTCTTCAATTCTATACCCTATCCACTTAGACCATTCATCATCCCCTGGGAAATCTTGAGTTTTCTGTTCTTTGTATTTCCAAACTCCATCTCTTTCCAAAGGACTTCCAATTCATCCTTTAAGTTTCGGTGTCAAATGTCACAGGCCCAGAACCCTTCTCTTTTGCTGTATACCTTCTAGTTTGGAGTGTGCATGACTGACTTTCACTTTCAGTGTAAGCTTCTAAAGCTCAGAGATCCTATGCCATTCATATCTTGTTTGCTGTGGTTCCATTGGTTATAGAGCTTCAGCCACAGCAACATTTCTGTCAATGACCATTTGATTTGTGGCACTATTCCTGGGGAAATGCAACAGGAACATCTATTCACTCCAGACAGAGAGCCAAAGACAGACCCAAATAAGGATACCACTATGATGGCTACTCTTGGTTGTCACCTTGACCACATATGGAGTTAACCATAGCATCCAGGTTCACCTGTGTTGCATTTTTTTCTTAATTTCTTAATTAAATCATTTGAAATGGGAAGACTAACCTTCCATCTAGATCTTTTGAGGTAGGAAGATACACCATTAATACATATCTTTTGAGGTGGGAAGATCTCTAATTTGGGCCACACCTTCTGCTGGCAACCTATATAAAGGACATAGAAAAAAGGAAGCTTGCTTTCTTTATCTGCTTGTAATCACTGACAAGTCCATTTCTTTAGTGGCACTAGAGCCCACTTCCTCAGGAAGCTGGCATATACTGAAGACCAGCCGACAAATCCAGCCTCGTGGACTGAGCAACTAACTACTGGAGTTTTGGACAGCCATTGTTGGACTAGCTGAACCACAGCCTGTAAGTCATTCCAATAAATGTCCTTCTCTCTCTCTCTGTCTGTCTCTGTCTGTCTGTCTGTCTGTCTGTCTCTCTTTCTCAGGTCTGTTTCTCTAGAGAATGACTAATATAGAATTTGGTATCAGGGAGTAAATATTGCTGAGAGTAAATATTGCTGAGACAGGCCAACCATCCTGCTTGTTGCCAGTATGTGGACTTTGGATGAGGAAAGAAATCAAACACTTCAAGTGGGGCTTAATGAGTCATACTAGTTGGTATAGAGAAGACAGTGGTACTAAGAGTGGTGTAGATTATAATCGGCCTGATTTAGGATGTTTCAGAAGGGAAGAATATTAGTAATCAGGCTGGAGACATTTCCTGTGATATTTGGTGAAGAATATGGTTGTTTTTTTGCACTCATCAAAAAAAAAAATCTACCTAAGGTTAAATTGAAGAGCTTTTGGATTAATGGTGGTGGCAGAGAAGATTTCAAGGCAGTCTAGGATTGACTGTGACAAGAAGAAATACAAAATGTACAGTTTGAGGAGAAAAGTAACGTCAGGGCGAGTCATGGAACTGAGTCCAGTGTTCAAGGAGATAAAATGTTTAAAGAGTTGCCTGATGTTAAATGGGATAAAGGGAGTGATGACCTCAGGGAAGGATTTCACCTATGCTAAGCTTCTAATTTGTCGAAAGGAATGATGGGAAAGCATAAGTGATGAAGGAAAACACCAACAACAGAAAGATGATGCAAATGTAATTGAAAAAGGGGTCCAAGTTGTAGCCCCATCAAGCAGCAGAACCTGGCAGCTTCAACACTTGGTCCTGGCTTTAGAGTCAAGGATACCAGAAAAGAGCCATTGAATCTCCCTCCATGGCTAATGAAAACTGCTGACACGTGACAGAGGTGCCCCTGCATGGAGGCCCAGAAAGGCCATTTTGTGAAGCTGTGAAGGTGAAACTTCGATTGTGTTAGAGACTCCAAGATGTTGGAGATGCCAGAGTTATGGAGTACCTGTCAAGTGTGTGGCAGTCAACAAAGTGAAAAGAGTTGAAGATCTGAAAAGCCCTTTGGGGTAGGACATGGAGATGGAGAATTTAGTGTGTACTATGCTAGATTTTGAGTTTGCTTTTGTCCATTTTTTCCTCTCTACACTCCCTTTCCTCCCTTTTGGAACAGTAATGTATGGTCTGTGACATTGTATGTTAGAAACATGTGCTCTTTTTATTTTGAATTTACAAAGGCATTAAGAGAACGCCATGAGACTTTGAACTTGTAAACAGTATTGAGACTATGGTAGATTATGGGGACTTTTGAAGTTGGACTAGATGCATTTTGTATTGTAATATGGCTACACGCCTATGGGGGTCAGGGAGTTGAATGTAGTGGCTTGAATAAGAATGTCCCCATAGGATCATGTACTTGAATGCTTAGTCACTAAGGAGTGGTCCTGAGATTAATTGGGGTGGGGGAGGCTTGAGGAAGTGTGTCACTGGGGGTAGGCTTTGAGGTTTCAAAAACCCATTCCAGGCACAGTGTCTGTCTCTGCCTAGAGATCAGGATGCAGTACGCCAGCACCTGCCTGCATCAATCGTGCCCCCTAAAATAATGATGATGGACTAAACTTCAAGCCTCCAACTAAATGCTTTCCCTTATATGAGTTTCCCTGATTGTGGTGTCTCTTCCTAGTAATAGAACAGTGACTAAGACAACTACCAAACTCCAGCTAGGTAAACCAATGACATTTTTGAGTGTTACTTATAGGAGTGTGGATGAGGGTTTGTTTATGTGGGGAGTGGATGAAATCCAAGTGAATGTGTATTGTTGACCAGAGCACAGCCATGTCAAGGGTGCCAGTGCTTAAGGGAATGGCAAGGCCACCTCCCTGGTCTAAGACATTGACAGTGTGTTCATAAAACATCAAGCATAGCTTTCTCTTCCCCGATGACAGCAGCCCGAGACTACCCTCCCTGTAGACATCCCCCGTGGAGATCAGTTCTTCAGCCAGGTGTATGTAATATTCACCCAGCTGTATATAATATATGAGCTGAGTTTCTAGGATGCTGATAGACCTGGGGTGCTCACAGTTTACCTGAACCCACCTTTTCGGAATGTGTGTCTGTTGTTTCCTCATCCCCTATCGCCCTAGTTGGGTCAGTCCCAACGTTGCACAGGTCTCTGCAGGGTTACTTACAAGCTTGGGAATGATGCAAAGTCTTCCAAATCATACCCCCATGTGGGTAAAGGCTGAACCCCTGCTCACTGTGTAACTTACAGGCAGCTCAGCAGGTTCAAGATTATCTTCTATGTAGCTCTGTTTAGTGACAGCTTGGTTGGTCTCTGTCACCTCAGAGACCTTGGGGATGAGGAACCCTTGTGAATCTGGCTGTTTTAGGGACATCCTGAGATTCCTGAGTTGTTTAGTTCCTGAGTCTTAACGAGCCTCCTTTAGAACCTCTTGGGTTTTAAGAAGCTTTCATCTTCAGAGAATATATATAGTAAATACCATTCAGGACAATATTATCTACTGAGAAAGGTCCAACCTTATCCCATTTAAAGTGTGGTTTTTCCAAAAGGGAACAATGGCACAGTTACTTAGGAGAAAACAATTGGGTTACATTTGCATAGGTAGTTGTACTGCAGGACTTTTAAAGAACCTTTAATATGCTAATTTCATGGTAAAGAGCCAGTCTCAGAAAAATTACTAAAGCATCATATTTCATAATCCTTTTGACCAGAGAACTACTTTAATGACAGCACTTTAGCAAGTGCAGTTGTTGACAAAGAAGGGTCAGCATCCTGAATTTAGAGCCATGTTCTGTCTTTGTAGAATGGCCTTTGTTACCTTCTAGTTAAAGCCATTCAGCTGTTTCCCTGAATGCTGGGGACTGACTGATCAGGAGAAGAAAAACGATGTTTTCTAGTTTTCCACTCCGAGACATAACTGTTTTGGGTGTTTTGTGTATGTGTGTTTGTAAACTGCCAAAATTCATTACATATACTGTTGGCTTTAGCTGAGAGATAGATGTGTGTGGTTCAGGAAGATGCTGGCTGATTTCCATGAAGCTTGTAATGGTAAAGACACAGGGCTGAGCATCTCCCTCGTCAGACTTCTGGGGAGAAATATGCAAAGGTCTTTGAGGAGTACGTTTTTGAAGGTCATCCCCACTCAAGCCATCTGCCAATCTCCACACATGCACACACTTCTTAATGATTAACTGGATGATTAGCCCTTTCCCATTACTGATTTATCTGTACCACATTTCCTTCTGTGGATACACAAATTAAAAATAAATAAATAAATAAAAGCCCGGTCATTGCACATTCAGATGTCTCTCTTCTACATGAGGACTGCTACCTCCAGCAGTCAGCAGGGCTATAATTGCTGTAGAGTAGATGCCATGGGATCAAATTTCTGAGTGGGAGGTATTACATAAATCTCTTTTGTTGAAGCAAAACCTATGATTTTTTATGAACTTTGAGGTGCCTAATTAAGCAGTCAGTAACAAACAAGAGCTTCCAAATGTCAAGGGCATGATGATTTAGTAAACTAGAGCTGGCCTTTCCTGGGAAGCTAGGTGGCAAGTTCACACTTCTCCAAGGCCCCCAGCATGATCTTTCAGCAGAGACCATGGGCTTCTGGTGGATTTTTTTCAGTTGATTGAAAGAATTCTTGTCATCTCAAACATGGGCTCTAAACGTTTGCACAGTAGTAAGCTGAACCTGGTAAATCTATGATTGAGGATTAATTTCTTTTAAACTGCTATTAAAAAGAGTGTCACTGTGTTTTTGTTGTCTTTTTTTTTTTCTTCTTTTTTTTTTTTCGATGTCTTGAGCTTTACCACCAACATTTTTTAACTATGAATTTGTTACTTCTTTTTAAAGAGAAAGTAATTTCTCTTTAAAAGTGGTAGGGGGAGGTGGGCTGAAAGATAAGTCAAATGTGAATATCTAATTGAACATAAGAAACATGAACAAATGTGTGAAAAGTGAAATATTGTGATGTCATTGAGGGTGAGGGATCTTATTTTTTAAGCTCTATCCTCTCTACTCTTTAGGTAATATTGTGCACACTAACTGTTCAACAAATTTCTAGAACCTATTATATGTTAGGGAGAATGGTGTACATATTAATAAACCTAGACACACAGATGCATGTAAATGCACCAATACATTTATATCAACATATTTTGGCTTGCACATTCTCTGTTGATAGGATTTGTGGTATATGACTGCCCAAGAGAAACCTAAATAGCCATGGTTTAAACAAGATAGTGTTTTGCTTTGTTTTGTTTCCTTCCTTTGCTATGAAGTCGAAGACAGAACAAAGGAGTGATGCCTATGCCATGATACCAGCAGATAATTATGTTCTTTATAGCTCCCTGACCTGTCAAAGCCAAATATTCATAGCCCAGGGAAGTTGCGAGAGTTCTTAACTGAGGGTATGGAGAGAAAAGGTATGACCAGAAGGACATTTGCCTGATGTTAGGCATATAACTTCTTTTGCATCAATAGAAATTTAAATCTGTGGCCATAGTTAGATGCAAGGGAGTCTGGGACAAGAGTTTTCCTGCTCTTAGTTTGGCATTAGTATTTCTAGCTAAAGGGCCAGGTGTTTTATAATAAGAGAGAAGCCTGAGGTTATAATTCAAGGGCTGAGTGCTCACCTAAGGCCCAAGTTCAATTACTAACACTGAAAAGGGGAGTGGGGTAGGAGATGTGGAGAGGGTGCTAGTGGTCTTTGTCATAGATGTGGTGTAACAATACTGGCTGTTCTTGAACATGGGTTGCTATGTTGATTCCTGCAGGTAGGTGGCACATGTTAAGTCAGTTAGAGGGATGGGAAGTCCTAGAGGAGAGGCCTGGAAGGGGATGAGGTCACAGAAGCTGAGTTTTTTGGAAAGACCCCTGAAGTTGCGTTGGTTCTAAGCTTGGTCCTGATGTGTGTCCACCACGGATGGGTGGATGTATTGTTGGTACCACTTAGCCAGGTGAAGGTGAATTTGCACCAATACCTTCAGTCAGCCATTCAGCAGCTACTGATTGAGCATTTGCTACTTTCCAGGCATTGGTCATGCGGTGAAAGTTCCCCTGCACTCCATTAGAACTCATAGACAAACGATGAGTCGAATAGCATGATACTTCATGAGTGGAGGTGGGTCAGGATGGAAGGCTGGTGGGTGACTGAAAAAAACCTTGGACACCTCTGGAAACTGAACCTGATCTTGTAGATGGTGAAGATCCACCAAAAGCTTTGGTCAAAGGGCTTATCTGTCCCACATGGGGCATGAGCAAAGCAAATGTGATGTGCACAGTTTAGCTGGAGGGAGCCAAGAAGATCTGAGTGGAGATGCTGACTCAGGCACTGATACTGAGCAGTGGCTTAGGACGTGCCTGCAGAGAAGTCGATGGTTCAAATCTCTTACTGATGTGTTGGGCATATTCTTTGTCTTCCGATGATTGGGTTGTCATCACAAAATGTCACAATCTGGGTAGGTTAATAACAACCTCAAATGTAGGGGCTGGGAAATCAAGGTACCTGCTGGCCTGCACTTCATCTTCCTCCCTTGCTAAAAGGCAGGAAGACAATGAACCCTGCTGTCTTTTTGCTTCTCTTGCAAACATTTATTTTGAGATATGTAAGGTAGACTGACCTTGAACGTGGAACCCTTTTGCTTCAGTCTCCCAAGTGCTGAGATGACAGGTATGTGCCTCCACACATGACTTTTTTTCCTTAAGTATACCAGCTCTATTGGATAAAGACCCAGTCCTGATAACCTTATTTAACTGTTGTCACTGCTTCACAGGCCCAGCTCCATTTATAGTCACAATGTGGGGGGTTGGGGTTTCAAAGTGTGAATTTGGGGCTATCCATACTCAGTCCATTTCGGTCTACCAGAATAACTATGATTTTCCTGCCTGAGAAAGAGGAGGAACACCGTTGATCTTGAAAGGCTATTGGGGTTGGGGGGGATGAATGGAGGGGAGGTTCACAAATTTTGGTGTCAGACTCATGGGAAATTTATAAAATCTGGAAGCCAGAAGGCACTGATGAGCCAGGTATTTCAGTGGAAAATTTTCAGACTTGGGTAACAGAGACAGAAGACGGAGGAGAGAGAGGGCACAGGGGTGATGCTGAGGACCTGAGCCAGGGTGACAGGGACAATGACATCAACTGATGGAAACAGGAGCCCCTGGGCAGCAGCCAGCACTTGATGAATCTGATTGTAGGTGTGATGCATGGGTGAGATGGCTGCCTATGCAAGTGGAAATTTCCAGCAGACAGTTGGGGGTTATTTCCAAAAGACGATGTATGGCTGCTAACGACAGCTCCTGGGGGATACCAAGTTGGTAGAGGCTGAAATTTAAGAGGAAAGACACAGAATGCAAATGAACCTACATATCCAATCAAAGTGGAAGCTGTAGCCTAGGCAGGTAGGCATTTAGCTTCAGAAAGTTCGGTTGAAGAAATGAATGGGTCATAGTGACCACAGTATGGAGGGTGGGATTCCCTGGGCAATTTTGGCAGTTTTCTACTGGGCTTTGGCATATTGAAGGACACACACAAAAACATTTACATCTTGAGCACCGGATTGCAGGTTTTATGACAAGAAATAGGTAGCTTTCTCAGGAGCAGGACAAAGTAGCTGAGAAATTTCTGAGCTAAGTTATTGTCTGGAAACACTGTAGAATCCTGAGCAGTCTGAAAAGCCCTTATCACTTCAGGATCCAATTAAAAGGGAATTATTTTCCCATTCCACAGCTAAGGAAATGGATCAACAAAGAGGCCGAGTGACTTGTAAAACCTGGCTCATGTAACCCTCCAGACAGGGGAACTGGGCTTAGCGACCTCCCCTCCACCTCCTGGGATGCCCAGTTATTTTCTTAGAGGGATCTGTCAGTTCTCAGAGCAGTGAGCCCATTGAAATCAACCTTTGATGGACTCAGGCCAGCAAATAAAAACAGCTCGCATTTATCCAGTTGCAGGTGATGGAAAAGAGCATGTCCTTAGAATCTATCATCCCTCCTTGTAGATTTCTTTGTCTGCCTTCTGGCTTCTAGTCACACAATCCTTCTCTAATAAGAGCCAAATAATTATTTTCTTCACTTTAATGCCCATCCACTCACTCTACTCTATGACATAAATCTCACTAATAGGATCTTTCCGCGTCTTTTAATCAGCAAATGCATAGCCCTTTTCTTAGTTTACTTTTTCCTGGGGATTTCTGCTGCTTACCACCAGCTCTTCAAGATCTCCATCCTGTTGGCATCCTGGGTACTTCCTCTGTGGTTGTCATGACACCTTTCAAGCTATCCTTTCTTGGTTTTCTTCAGGAGACCCCCTACTGCCTTCCCATTACATTCAGACATGCTTTCAATCCTAAACAAGCCATCTTTTCATTTTGCACTTTCTTGCCTGGTTGCTCCAACTCATTCTCATTATATCAATTACCATCAATACACCACTGACTCTTCATTTTTTTCTACCGTGTGTATATAATGGTTGGGTGTGCACGTATCACAATGCATGGGTGGGGGTCAGAAGACAACTACTGGGGTTTCCTAGTGATAAAAATTTTCTTGCCCAAGGTTTGTGAGTAGTTTAGAGATAACTTTTTTTTTTTCACCCTCTTTCTCATTCAACGCATGGGTTCATTTTATAATATATAATATCTAGGAAATGTCTATAGATAGATTCACTGGCATTGAGAAACCATTCAATAAAAATCATTCATGCTGGTGTGAACCTGAGGAAGCCCAATCCCACACGGAGATATTATAGTAGTTATTGGGTATAGTCACTGATGAATTTCTCATGTAAATGACCCCCTACTCATGCATACAAGCATAAACCCAGTAAGTAAATAAATACATATATCAAAGGGAGGGCTTGTTCTGAAGAAGGGTTATGCAGGAGAGAGGATGAATGAGGGGAGGTCATGGGGTAAAGATTCAGTATACACATGTGTGAAATTGTCTAAGATGAGACAGGGGAAACCTACAATTGAAAAGCAATTGAGTGGGCTAGAAAGATGGCTCAGCAGCTAAGAGTACTGGCTGCTCTCGCAGAGGACTTGGGTTTGATTCCTAGCACCCAAATGCCAGCTTACAACCCGCTGGAACACCATTTCCAGGATATCCAGTGCCTTCTGACCTTTACAGCATCAGACATACATACAGTGCACTTACATATATGCAGACAAAACACTCAAAATAAAAATAAATCCTTAAAAATAAATGAAAGCAATTAAAATATGTTGACAATTATAAAGTACTGGACACTCTTAATTTCAACTCAAATAGTGTAAAACAAAATGGAACCTTTAATGCTGAATATGAAGGTGGCCAGATCAAGCTAATTGCATACATTCTACTCATGGCCTCCTATGCTAAGTATCTGCCATCACTTAGACTCCTGGGTTCCTAGTAAATCCAGGAATCGAACACTAGGATCTAGACAGTGTCAATTAGTCAAACTGTACAAGAACTGAAACACAGTTTTCATTGCTCAGGAGTTTTTGATTACCCATTTCTTTGGTTCCTGGAGCTGGTGGTAAGAAATGATGCACCGATTAACTTTAACCAATCAACTTGTACCTTATTCTTCCTCATGTATTTATTTATTTTTTTATTAATTGGACTTCATTGTTTTAATAGCAACCACCATTCTTGTGTTGACTTTATAACCACCTATGAAATGGCATGGTAGAGAGTTACTTCTCAGGTATCTTTTTTTGTTTTTGTTTTTGTTTTGTTTTTCATTAGTACAGCACTGTGTGGAGGACCAGGAATACTTCTTTTTGAGAGTTTGCCCCATGTGGGCATTGTTCACCTTAAGATGGTGAACACCACAATGAGTGGTGGTTAATTTGTTATTATTGAATTTGGAATTCTTTAGGTGACACAAGTCTATGAGGGCACTCTATGAGGTTTCCCCAAGGAGTTTCAATGAGATACCAGTCACAAGTTTCTGGCATTTTCAATACCTGGTCCCCAGTTGGTGGCTGTTTAGGGAAGATTAGGAGGTGTGGCCTTGCCAGAGGAAGTATGTCACTGGAGCGGGCATTTCCGGTGTGCTCTCTGCCTCCGGCTTGTGTTTTGAGATGGGAGCTTTTGGCTGTCCCTATCATTATGCCTTTCTTCCACCATCATGCACACTAAGATTTGGAAACGTGAGCTGAATTAAACACTTCCTTTTATAAGTTCGGTCATGACGCTTTATCACAGTAAAGTAATATTAACTGAAATACCCGTCTTGAATGTGGGTGGCACCATCCTGTGCACTGGGGTCCCCTGAAGGAGGGAGATCACCAAGACCTGTGTTCATCCCTGCTTCCTGACCATAGACAGGCACAGTGTGAGCGGCGGCCTCAAGTCCTCACCCATCCCTTCCCTGCAACACAGCGTGTGCTATCACAGAATGAGCCAAAATAAATGCCTCCCCTCCTTTCTTGAGTGTCTTCCTGTCAGGTGTTTAGTTGCACCGACAAGAAAAGTAACAAGTACACGTATGAGGCAGAAAATCAGTATCTTTAGATATATTTCCAAGCTTCGATACCAAAATAGTATTCTCCCCTAACGCCTACTACATGGTGCTTCCTCAACTACTTCTCAGCTTTGTTACACAGATCTTTATGCTAATGTTTGAAAGTGTAACAAAAAAAAAAATAAAAACATTTCAGAATTGATAGCATCTCTGAATCTCAAAAACAGTGAACCAGATGGTCGGAACAGCAGGAAGCGCATCTCAGGCAGGAGTGGAGGTAACTGAAGGAACAGGGAAAAGATGGGAGGGGCAGGAAGATGATAGCGAAGGAATCAAGTGAGGCTGTAAGCATCCAATGACTTTAACAGGACATTTCTGCTGCATATAATGATACTCCATTAACTGATTATAGATACTGAGCAACCAGCAACAGTTCTAGCACGTTCTAGGTATCTTGAAAAATGGATGTCATGGTCCGTCAGTGGAGAAGATTCAAGTATCAGCAAATAGGTAAATTCCTATGAAGACACTAGAGAAAAAATGTGATCAATGTCCCCATTCATTTACACATCTAAGTTGGAAGCTTCCCTGTAGATCTTGGGCCTGGGGTGATTTCACTGTGAGTCTAATGTCTGTGTCTCACCTGGGCAGAATTCTCAGGAGTCTTTTCATCTCTTTGGTGTGTAGTCATCCAGGAATGAATCTCAGTCATTGTTTTATCCTCAGCCCCTTTGCACACTGTTATTTCTGTTGGGTTTCTATCTTCACACCTGGCTCAGTGTTTCACCTTGGTAGACCAGAAATTCTAAAACACCATGCTTTCCGAATTGTTTCTTTGCTCGAGGAATCTTGGGTACTCCCTCCTGTCCATGGTATCAAGTCAAAACCTTTCTCCTTAGTATTTCAGGTCTTCCTATTTTCTATATCCATATGTATCATCATTCTTGAAATGGATGTTGCATTTCAGCAAGTTCACCCTTCTGGCTGGTAAATCTAGCCTCTGAACGTGTGGACTTCTGGTCAGCTTGTCAGGACAGGTCTTGATGTGTGTGCATGTGCTTGTATGTACACATGTGTATGGGCAGGTGCATGTGTATGCATATGGAGACCAGAAATCAAATCAACTTCAGGAATCTTCATCTGTCACTCTCTACCTTAGTTTTTTTTTTTTTTTTTTTTTTTTTTTTCAGTTTCTCTCACTGAACCTGAAGCTTGCTGATTTGGCTATACTTGCAGCCAGCAAGCCTCAGGGATCCCTTTGTCCCTACCTCCTCATCCCGAGCACTGGAACTATAGGCATGTGTCACTGCAGCTGGCTTTTTTAAAAAAAAATATTTATTTTTATTTTATGTGCATTGGTGTTTGCCAGAAGGTATGTCAGTGTGAGGATGTTGGATCCCCTGGAACTGGGGTTACAGACAGTTGTAAGATGCCATATAGGTGCTGGCAATTGAATCCTGGTCCCCTGGAAGAGCAGCCAGTGCTGTTAACCACTGGGCCATCTCTCCAGCATCTGGCTTTTAACCATGCTAGCGATTGGGCTGTGCTCCTGATGTCTGGGCAGCAAGAACTTTAGCAATGGAACTATCTCTCCGACCCTCTGAGTTTCCCTTCCAGGAGTTTACTCAACCAGCTCCATACCTTCCACAAGCATTCTCTTAGTTGGTTCATTAGCACACATTTGTGGACTGTCTTCTTTTTTGTGCTGTGTGACAATTTCTAAGGAAGTCTAGCAAGCATTATGTAATTTAATCTGCCTTCGGGACGTATGTATAACATGTTGTTGGTCACTACCCAGGTTCTGATTGTTTTCCATTTTGTCCTCTGCCTCATAGAATCTCAACAAGTTTGGTCTTGGTGTATTTGAAAAGAGGGCATTGTTCAATTGTCTGGACATCCCTCACACATTTGAGAAACATCCTGGCTATTATTTGAGACATGAACAGACTAACACTCTTTCTCCTTCCCTGTCAAACATATCATGCTAGGTCATCTGGAACTTCTACATTACTTCTTTCTTTGGTAATGATATCGGAGCCCCCTTTTAAAAAAAAAAAGACAGACATTTAGACATGGAGACTACAGCAAATCATGAAGAGCTATCAGGATTCTGACTCAGTGAGTGAACCTGTCTGTCATTCAGGTCCTGGACAGAATGAGGGCGGATGAGTTCTGAATACAAAGAGAGAAATTAGAGCATTTGGGCACTGAAACAGGAGCTAGAGAGGGTCCATGGCTGCCATGAAGAAGAAAGAGGACTTAGCTGAGGATGTGCAAATGACAAAGGAAACTGTTGAATACCCCACATTCTTCAGATAATGGCATCCCTGCCTGTTCAAGGGGCAGCAGACACCAGCAGGTGGGCCTCTCTGTCAGTTGCCTGGAGATGCTTGTCACCACATGGGTCTGTTTAGCTGGAGGACCTTTTCCTAGGGTCAGCTGCTTGTCATTTGCTTTAGGATAAGAGCATCTTATTTGTGTGGACTTTCCCACTGGGTTTAGGCTCTAGAGATGAGGTTCATTAAGTGTCAAAGAAAGGGGGTTCTGAAGTGGTTGTTTGATGGGTCAGAAGGCCTTTCTGGGCCCCCAGTGCTGTTTACAGTGATGTGGGAGGGCCAGAACATTGCATGCACAGTAGCATCCCTACAGAGGCCCCTTCATCAGAAATGCATCTTCCGCCACATTTTGTGACTATGACAGTAATTAAACCAACTATGCAATAATTAACAAAAATGAGGCAACTTTGACTTCCAATCTTTTAAAACCTGCATTGGTGAGAAGAGCATCAAAGAAATCCTTGGAACCTCCCAGTGGCACATGTAACCTGGGGCATGAGAACATGTATGATTATCTTCCTTGATTACTCAGGTTATGGGGCATAAGATCAGGGAATAAAACTGAACATATTCTGCTCTACACAATCCTACAGCCAATTATTGCAGAATCTGACCTTGTTAAGACTTGGAGCTGGATAAAATCTCTGAATGATTTTACAAAACTCCTTGGTAATATAGTCAAACACTGTGGGAAATTTGCTCATTCTTCTAGCTGTGGAGGCAGATAGAGCATAATTATGTGCCTGAATCTTGGACATCAATGTGAGTGAGGATCTTACCTGTAGGACTACAGGTTTTCTGTAGAAGTATGCCTCATGGGCCGGAGAAGGGATAGAGGTCATGTTGTCAAGCCAAGTGCTGTCTCGTGTACACGGTGGTTCTAGAATGCTACATCAAAAGTGGTTAGCCTACTATGGCAGAACGAGCTGTTCTTCTTTTCCCCGTGTCTGGATTTTCATGGCTGATACCTTACGGTGCTGGGAATGGAACTGGACACTGGACAAGCTAGGCAAGCACCCGGCCGGTGAGCTACACCTCTGGTTTTGTGCATGTTGTTTCATCTTGCTTGGTATGAGAGCCATGATTATGGTATTGTCTTTAAGCACTACTTCATTTGCATAAGTCATTGTGAGCCTATCAACTTGGATAACGTATATTCTGAGAAGAATTACCTCCATCAGATTATCTGTGAGGATGCACGTGGGGCATTTCCCTGATGGCTACTTGATACAAGAGGATTCAGTACACCGTGGTGGTGCCATCCTTAGGCAGCTGGACCTGGGGTATCAATAAGAAAGGAAGTTGAATGGGAGGGAGGGAGGAGGCCAGTCAGCAGCCTTTCTCTGTGGTTCTGCTTCAGTTACTTCTCCCAGGCTCCTGGCTTAGTTCCTACCTTGGCTTTCCTCAATGATGGACCATAACCTGTACATTGTTTTAAACCCTTTCCTCCACAAGTTGCTTTTGTGGAGGAGGGGTCTATTGTGATAACAAAAGCAGAGTAGTGTCACCTCATTGTCTAGTGAGAGCAAAATGAGAAATAGGACAGTTTGTTTGTTTGGAAATTCTCTAGGAGAAAATTTGGGGGGGGGGAGACAATCCACCTGCAGACAAATTTGAAGACATCAGGTACAGAGTACAGTATAGGAAAGGGTAGACTTTGAAGCCATGAAGTCTGTCTGTAAGTGAGGCATTTCTAATTCTCTTACTTTTTTTTGGTATGTTTTATTCTGCAATGTCCATCAAGTTTTGTTTTGTTTAGTTTAGAATTACGCTTACTAGAAGTTCCTTGGAGACTCACATATATGGTTTCCAAAAGTATACAATAAGAAATTGTGGAGTAGTCACTTTGGTTTTTGCAAACATGCAGATTTGAAATTAGGTTTAAAAGTGGAGATTCCATCCCAAATATAGTTTAGTAATTCACATACACAGTCATATAGATTTCTTTTGCTACCAGATAAGAAAAAACAGGAGAAGAAAGAAAAGACAAAGAGAAAGTCAGTCCTAGGAAAAGGCTGTTCAATGGACTGTTCTTTGGTAATGGAATTGTTACTCTTTTTAGTATTCAGTACCGTAGCCAGTAGCTATGTATATATCCATTGGGTTTGTCTATTTTATTAAGGAATTGAGTTTTAAATTTTATTTAATTTAAATTAAGTTTAAATGACCACATGCTGCCACTAGCTCCCACGTTAGGCAGTATAGCTAGCTATGGGATCAGATGCCTGCTGTTGAGTCTTGGTTTCATTATCTCCTTCCTTGTGACCTTAGGCAGGCTTGCCTTCCCTCACAGTGCTTTAGCATAACAGACCTTCATGAAACTCCAGGTTCTTAGCCTGGATTTTAAAGAAATCTGTGATCTAGAATTCTCAGTTTTATCACATATTATTCTCCATGTTCTCTAGTCCTACAATATTTGGTTGCTCTCTGAAAATAGTTCACATTTTCCACCTACATTAATAAAAGCTCTCAGCTGGAAGTTAAAGAAAATTACTTAAGAAAAATTGAACTTTTGTCTCTGGTATCCTGCATAGCTATATCCTTGCCCACCTCTGTATCAAGCAATGTGGTCAGGAGTGGAATATGTTGCTTAGGCAAGCCTGGTTTCTATGCCTGTCCTTGTGTTCATTCTTACAAAATTACATGGACAAGGACGAACGATACCAATTCTACAAAGGACAGTCAAAATTAAACACAGACAAAACTAGTAAGTAGCAGATATACCTGCATTGCATTGCTTCCTCTAATCCTCAGTCACTGTGAGTCTACTGATTATTTAAAATGGAGGCAGGCATGGAAAGCTGCCCTTGTAATCTGTGCTCTTCTTATAGGAAACACCTCTGGTTTCAAGGCAGCTACTTTACTACAGATTGTACTGAATAAGGCCCCTTCCCCCATCATTGACTCTTAAGAGGTGTCATGTGGTCCTTTCATAGTGGAATAGGAGTTGATGTTTATCCTACAAACTCCTCCCATGCATAATCTTTTCATTTGCTGGTCAGATTGTTTTCCAGAGCAGCCTTAGAAGTCACATGTAGATGATGGTGAAGCCTCTATTGCCTTAGATTCTTGAATGTTCCTTACTGTGGAGGGCTGAGTGCATCCCAACATCTACTGTTCCTCTTTCCTCCTCTGGCTGGGTTTTCACAAAGATAAGATTTATGCTTTTGTTTTATTAGTCTCCCAAGATATTACATGTGTTTATCACAATACCTATGTTTGCCTTACTTCCAGGTTCATGTTAAACTCTAAAACCTTTATTACATTGCTTTGTTTTCCACCGGGAAGGTGTATGATATTTTATTCTCCGTTCACACCATCTAATTAGTGGATGTTTTTT
Organism: Cricetiscus sungorus; assembly: GCA_030556225.1. NCBI lineage: Eukaryota > Metazoa > Chordata > Mammalia > Rodentia > Cricetidae > Cricetiscus > Cricetiscus sungorus. The sequence goes on along the minus strand of JANBXA010000395.1, from coordinate 8,689,615 downwards.
GCATTAAAGGATTAGAAAACAGTCTCTAACCCCTACACTTGGTCTATTTTCTTCAAAGCTCTGAGATCTTACTATGGTTTCATTAGCATCCAAGCCAAAAGTGAGAACTCAGAGCATATCAGTAATCTGTGTATCATCCTCTATCATTTTATTATTTCTCTACATATCTGTCTGTGTTCTATTATCTATCTACCCATCTATATACTCTTGTCCCTTTACCCATTTATCTACCCACCCGTCTACCTGTCTTTCTGATAGTAGTAAAGTAAGGCAGACGATAGAGAATTATTTTGAAGTTAAGCAGAAATGTGACTTAAATCAGTATTAACCCCCCCAAATTCTAGTAAATCAGACAGACACATTGTAAACTCCAGAGCAACCACAGATAAAATCAGTGAAAGTAGGACAGAGGAACTGTAATTACATAATAAAAATATTTAATACAGAACAATTAAGTGAAGAAATAGGTACAAAAACCAATGAGGGATGCTGAAAATAAGTCAATTTAACTATAACAATGGCTATATCAAATTTCTGACATGAAATCAAAAGGCAACTATGACCATCATGTTATGGATAACAAGCACATCTACTCATAACAGTAATTCCATTAAGTATGAATGAAGTAAAAAATAAAAAAATAAACATGATTAGTTAATAACATACTAAGATTCAACTCTATGCTGTCTTTAAGAAAAATTAGACTCTAAGACATAAGAACTAGAGGTGCTGTGTGTGTGTATATATACATATATATATATATATATATATATATATATATAATTACTTAAATTATTCTAATGTGCTGTCAAAAATAAGAACACCTGCCTTTGCCCACATAGGAATGATGAGCATCAGTGAATTTATGCAGGATAATCCCTGAGACATTTTATCAATTGTGTGAGGATGGAATAAACTGAAGGTCATTGTGTCAAAAGTGAATGGCGGATGCTTGGGGGGAAAGGTTTATTTGGCTCATGTTTTTGGTGGTTTTAGGCAAGTTTGGCTAGATCCTGCCTGGTTCCGAGTCTTTTCAGGCCTTTTACATAAAACCAAAATTCTCTTACATGGGTATATCAGGCTTTGTGTATGGAACACAACGATGGCACAAACAACTCATATGAGGGAGGACAGAATCAAACCACACAGGCTGCTAATGCGAGCAGTGGGATAGTTAGTTGCCTCAGGCCAGAGGACATGTTATGTTTTGTATGCATGTTGCTCATTCCTGCTCTTTTAGACAGATACTGGTGGCATAATGTGACTGTCATCCTTTACATCCGCTGTGTGTCACTCAGAGCTACTTTCCTCCATAGAGAATTTAGCATAGTGACCCAGAGAAAGCCTAGTAAAGTTCATGAGGTTTACTTACAAATGAAAGACTTTAGTACTTTGGAATTTTGGGGGCAAGAATACTTCTATAGTTTGGGTCCTTGCAATTCAGCTTCCCAAGAGCTTTGTTTGTAGCGGTCTTGAAAATGCAGAGGATGAGCTGGGGAGAGACCTCAGTGGGTAAAGTGCAAGCATAAGGACTTGAGTTCAGAACTCAATAATCCAGGTGTGCTGGTTCACATCTACAATCCCAACATGAGTGTCATAGAGAGCCCACCAGAGGCGACCAGTGAGATGGTTTCCAGTGAACTGAAAGTCTTTATTCTAGCTGGCTGGGACTACACTGAGGTGTTCAGGCCCCAAGTGTAGCACAAGATTCCAGAGCATGGGAGTTTTCAAGGTAGAAACCATGTCCTGACATCTTTTTCTGCTGCTTCAGGGTTCTTTAGGAAGCAAGAAGTTTAACTCAAGGCATCTCAACTTCAGGTTCTTAGAATAGAGTTTGGTAATTTTCTATGGGATTCTCCACCAAGGAGATCAAATTCTAGTAACACCTGAAATGGCCTCAGCAAGAAAATAAGATGGAGGAACCTCTGCCTAGTATTGCCCTGTCACACACTCCAAAGATAGGCAGATCACAGGGGCTTGTTGGACAGCCAGTCTAGCTTAAAAAGCAAGCTCCAGGCTCAGCGAGGGGCACTGTGTCAAACACTGTGGTGAGGAATGTTAAAGGAAGACATTTGACAATGACCTCTGGCTTCCACATGTGCATACATGGGCACATGTTCCTCACATATGTGCACATACATATGCATGTCACACGCAGTACTCATACACAGAAGAAAAGATGAAAACAAAATAGAAGATATGGTCCCATATCCAAGATTAGTATTTCTGGGATAGGGATCAAAATTCTGCATTTTCACAAACTCCCCAAGGGATGCCAATTCAGAAGGCGGCTGTACTCCTGTCTGAGAAATATATAACTTCAGAGCTTCCATCCTTGGCCTTTTGCTGTGTGTGATATGACACTCATTTTGCACTTGGAGAAAACTTTCATCATAACTCTGTTCTCAATGACCTAAAATTGTCACAAGGAAAGACATGCAAAAACGAATTTAAATGTCAGCAGATCAACACAATCTTTAGTGTGCTTAAATATTGGAAATGTTATCAAACAGAAATGAATGTTAGGCAACAAAATACAAATCAGTTACTTGAGGAGCTGCCAAAACTATTTTCAGAGGTAAGAGTTAGATGACGCTATTCAATGCCAAATTCAATTTCTTTAGCTTGTGCAGAAATCTATAGCTCACCAGCCTCCAGGATACTGTAGAAAGAACAGGGGCTTGGAAATTGGATCTAAAATCAAATCCCAGAATTTCACAAGAGCATTCTCTCCTGTAAAGGGGCAGTTCTAAGTTTTGTGTGTCTCGTGTACAATAGAGAGTAAGCGGAGAGGAGAGATGGGGAGGGGAGAGGAACGGAGGGGAGAGAAGAAGACAGGAGACAGGAGGGGAGGAGAGGAGAAAATGCACCAGGTACAAGAATGCACATACCAAACATTGGGGATTTCTGTACATATTTACCAGTACCTACAGATGAAGCTGAATTTGCGGTTGGTAACAGAAAGGACATTGTAAGAACAGAAAGAGGGTTTTCAATATAAGGATGCAATTCAGGATGTGCACTGTTAAATCCCAGTGGAGCAATGCTCTTTTCCCAGTAGTCACACTACTGGGGAAGAAGCTGCTATCTAAGCCTTGCTGGCCTGGTTGGAGAGGGATGAGGGGCCTTTCTGTGGTGGTAGCAGGTTCTTCATTTCTGTAGCTGGATCCAAACATTGCCCCTTTGATCCTTAATATGGCCAAATCCTTTTTGTCTTGCAAACCACTGCTCCTCAATGGCCTCCAGAAAATGCTATTAAGACTTTGTTAACATGTTGAAGTACACAGGTGAGCTGACAGGAGGTAATGAGTCACGAGGCTGACGTTTGAAACATGGGCATGGTAGACATCCTAATGAATGTTCTCTCTATAATAATCTTTCGCCTGCCCTATTTCTAAAAAGATTCAAGAAGCATGAAGAAATTCAGTAAACTAAAAAGGAAATTATTAAGGTGTCTCCTCACTCAGAGTGATGTTGAGATTGCATTTAGATTTGGGAGCAAAACATGTTGATCACAGTGCATACAGGAGACGGTTCTGTGGCTTCACAAAAAATCAGAATCGAAGGCAAACTGTGTTTTTGGTGCAGAATGAAGCAGACATTACCATGGCCTAGTTCCTAAGCAGCTGCAGTGGCATCAGTAAGAGCAGTGGGTGAAAATAACTCATGTGACTCCCATACTGTACTTTTTATGTCATTTGGAAATTGATGTCAAAGTTTGACTGATTTGTCCATGTCAGGTTCAGATACCCTTTTCAATAAAGCTAAAAAGCAACACATCTATATCTAGATCTATAATTGTACCTCAATCTATATGTGTATGTTCATATGAGTATCTGTATTTAGCCCCTTACAAGAAGGGAAGCGGACTAGTGAAGTGTGAACTCATAAAGGTATAAAAACCGATTTATTAAGGGCTCCAATGAAAAGGACAAACTCACAGATACTGAGTAAGGCAGATGCCACTGTTCTTCCCGCCCTGCCTGATCACTGCTGGGTTCTCCCACCAAAGCAAGCACTAGCAGAGCAAGAGAGTCAGCATGCTTTGCCCTCCAGCTTTGCGGTCCTCACTTAGCACGCCAGGCCACGCCCTAAAGCTGGTACCCCAACGTTATTGGCCCAAAGAAGTCCCACAACAGGTAGGCAGTATTTTGCTAATTAATAAGTTTAGTGATTCAGCTCTAATGGGTCGTCAAAAATTATTTCCTTGCAAAAGGAAACACGTTTATGGATTCTCTTTTCTCCATTTATTATTTGATTATGAGAACGGAGACAATGTCGTGAAAAAAATTCGGAATAAAATCTTGGTCAAAAAAGTAAAATAACCAAAACTTCTACCTAGATTATTTTATATTGTTACTAGATAATTAATTATATTGGTGTATTTTTGTGAGGGGTGGGAACATATGTTGCATATATCTGTATTTCAAGTCAATGAAGCTTCTACTTTCTGGTTCCCTATAAGAAATGCCTTTCAAGTGGGATTTTGGTGGAAATGATATTGTTGAGGAAATTATCATTTTGATACAAAGTAGCTTAAAATTGTAAGAAGACTTTGCACCTAGCCTTGGTACTTGAGATGCCTGAGGCAAGAAAGAGTGTCTTTCTCATTTCAGAGAGACAATCTTGGAGCAAAATGAAAAGTGAACACACCAGGCAGTTTATAATTCCCCTTTCTTAAAATGACTTAGCCGACTTACTAACTCCCAGGATGCCTTTTTACATCAAGTCCGTGTGCCCTCATTCTTAGAAATAGCAAGGTAGATTCAAGATGGGATGAGGGGCGGGACCAGAACTACAGTAGAAAAAGTAGAACCCGTTTTATGGCTGTACTTTCAAAAATAAACACTGCTATTTCATTGTTGGAAAGGTAGAGTCCAGATACTTATTTTAGGTATAAGCATTATATAAAACTTACCAGCTTTATTTAAATAAGGGGAATGTGAAATTCGCGCCAGGACATTTTGATGGACTCCTATCCTGGTCACAGACTGGAGCTTATGTAGTTTCCTTCTTGAGAAGAGAGAAGCTGTTGGAAGGAATAATTTTCACAGTCCAGGCCCTCGGGAGTATGTGATTGCCAACTTAACCGCTCTACAGTGTTCTGTTGCAGTCAAAGGCTCTGTAGGTGAATTCGGAGATGCCAGATCATAAATAATCGACTTTGTGATGTTGCGGGTTACTCTGCTGGGACACCCCTTGGGGGAGGGGGAGCAGCATCAACGACTCAGGCACCGACTCTGCTGCACGTCCTTTCCTCATTGGTGTCTCTGGTCAGATGTCTCGCGGGCAGCATCTCTAGGCTTTGTGGCTCAGTGAGGAAGTGCCTGCCTTGCATGCGCATGCTCATACAGGCTGGCCTGGGCACCCAGCAGAGCCACTGCTGCTTGGGTAGGCTGGCCGCCAATTCCCCTACAGATTTTTATAAAATTGCCAGTTTGAGTTTCAAAACGCCACCAGGTTCGAGGCAAGTTCCCACTGCTTCATTCTCTGAGGAGGACAACTGTCTGCAGCCTTGTGTGAACCCGAGGCTGTGGGAAATGTGCTCTTGCTGCCAAACAAGAGGGAGGGAGGGAGGTGGGTATTGCTCTTTCTCCTGATTAAGACAAAACATCGTTGACTTCTCTAGAAAAAACACACTTGTTAATTTTTGTGCTGAGAAGAATATCATGGATAAAAACCCTTAAATGAAGAACACGACTCAATACCTCTCTGGCCAGCATGTTACTCCCATTTCCATGGAGGAAGTTCCTTCCCTAAAATGGGAAAATCACTTAATTGAAAGACAGGCTTAGAAACACCATGCCCTTTTATATGATACAAAGAAAGGTGATATAAACAAATCTTGTTTAGCGTTTGTAAGTAAAAGGAATTGAGACCCCTTTTACCCAAAGACCTAGGGTTGAACCACATATACCATATTAATAACATCAACATTAAAACAAAGAACAATGACATGATTCCTGATGGTGTTGTGCTATACTCATAGATTGTAACCTAGTCCAGCCGTCATCAGAGATGCTTCATCCAGCAACTGATGAGAGCAGGTGGAGAGACCCACAGCCATACTCTAGGTGGGGCTCAGGTGACACCATGGGAAAGGAGAAGGGAGAGACGGTATGAGCCAGAGGGGTCAATGACCCCAGAAGGAAACACACAGAATTAACTAAGTGGGCCTCACAGGGACCGAACCGACAATCAGGGAGCCTGCGTGGGACTGCACCAGGTCCCTCTGCATCTGGTGTGTTTAGCCTGGTGCAGTTGTGGTACTTCAGCAGTGGGAGCTGGTGTGTCTCTGAGTCTTTCCTTTGCTCGTGGGACACTTTTCCTCATACTGGGTTGCCTCGTCCAGCCTTGATATGAGCTGATGTGCTGTCTTACTGTATTGTGCTGTGCTGTGTTTGGTTCATATCCCTGGGAGGTTGCTCTTTTCTGAAGGGAAATGAGTAGATCTGTGGGGAGAGGGAAGGTGGAGCAGGGGCTTCTGGGAGTAGCGAAGGGAGAGGAAATGGCAGTTGGGATGTATTGTATGAGAGAATAATAAAAGGAAAACCACTTTTCTATAAAAAGTCCTTTTATAGAACACAAAGAAAGGTGATATAAACAGATCTTGTTTAGACTTTGTCAGCAAAGGAGGGATTGGGTCTCTTTTGAGCCAACCCTTCCTCCAGCCATTCTTTCCATCCCTCCTTTCTTCCTCATTCTAACTCCCCATAAACATATTTAATTATAACTATAAAAAAAACAAGAGGACAGTTGAGGTCATCCTAAGTATCAGACAACTTAGAATGTACCAGAAAAAGAGTTTCTTAGTTGTGATTGGAGTTCTTAGTGCAAGGTAACATTTAAATTTAGAAAATAAAGGTAAACAGAAAGGGCATTTTCTATACTTAGGGACTGAGGAGCTCCAAGCATTTTAAATTTATTTTGATCATATTTATTAAGGATCAGAAGGCTTTTGAGAGCTACTTAAAAAAATACCTTCTGAAATAACTACCAAAGACCTTTTCATTTTGAAAGAATAAACAGGATTATGGGCACAGGTAACTTTCTCCTTGAGGAGTTATAAACGCAGGTCGTTAGTAAAGTTCACTTGCGCATTGGAATTCATTTCTTATAAGGTCTGTTGGATAATTATTCTTTCTAAACACGACAACAGAAGCTGAACAGATGTTCGGGTAGATAACAACTTTGATGGATAAGATATAATGAATCTGTTCTTTTCATTGTTTTTAATAAAAAAGAAATATCTGATGGTAAGATCTCTTCAAGGTTCTTAATAGGAATGTGCTCCCAAGATTGAAGAGTGTATGTGAATGGGGGGGGGTAGGAACTTGGTGTGATACTAGAATAATAAAAAATGTATCACTTAACAAGCTTTGCATTATTCAGAGTTAGGCTCATGCAAGTGTGTGCTCTAATCCCCAGCCAATACTGTTGCTTGGTAACCAGTTACCTGCACACCTGCTCTGGAGCTGTAAGAGACAGCCCATGTATGGTTATTGGCTGTATTTAGTACCAAAGAAAGAGATAAAAATTCAACAAATATTAATATTTTATATAATGATACATCTTTTACCTTATTATTGTATTTACTGTTTGGCCAAAGATTTGTCCTTTAATCATAAGAACTATTGCTTTCTGTCACGCTCCCCGGTAAGTACAAGAAAGGACTTAAGTTCCTTTCATAGCACCTGCAATCAGCTCTGTTTGGTGCAGGCAACAGATGCTACCATTAGGAGAGATTTTGCACTTAGGTAAGAGGGAAGGCTGAATGGAGAATTTCCGTTTATAAAAGATTCCAGCCGAGGAGGCAGAATCATTCCGGAATCGGCTTGACCTTAAGGGTCTGTCTACACAAAGGCTTGATTAACATGGCCCCAGAAATATCAGTCACTGTGATTAGGCTGTGGTGTAGCAGGATTGGCCCTGATTATTTCCCTCTCAAGTTACAGTAAAGAACAGTTCCACCATTGATTGTGTAGCTGTAGCCCAGTGGGAGAGACCTGAGCGACAAGCGTTGGGACCAACACATGAGGGGCATGTATTTTTTTCCCCATTAGAAGGCTGATTGCACATGAGGCATCTGAGTCTCAGGGCTGCTGGGAAGGATGGCCCAAGGGCTTCCAACTCATTTCTTCTAGCTCTAGGTAAGAGTGTAGTCTTTTTTTTTTTTTTTTTTTTTTTTAAAGGGTTAGAAGGTACCTTTAGAAGTCATTTACCTCATTGGGTTTTAGCCCTGCCTACACATTAGACTCACTTGAGTGATTTTTGAAACCCACGGACACTGAGCCCTGCCTATTATGGGATTCTAGTGTTTACTGGGGTAGAAATCAGGCTAAAAGGGTTGAGAGACAGTGCAAGCTGGGGATGTCAAGCTGGCATCCCCTTGGCTTGAAGAAAAAGACATGTTCGTTTCTGGTTAGGTCCCATCTTTTCTCCACTTGTTGTGATCATTTGGGTGACTAGATCAAGGCTGCTACCCTACATTGGGAAACAGGATCAACACACTTCCTCCCTCCTGGGGAGAAAATAAAACTTATAGATAATAAAATCGAGAAGAGCTCAAGTCCCATTCTGTATTTTCTTGCTTTAGTGAATTAACAGCACAAAGAAGTAAAATCAACTATTCCTTATCCTCAGCTAAGTATTTGGATCCATCTTAGGTTGTGAAGTCCTTGCTTCTAGGGAGACTTGGATTTTAGGGGACCTAGAGTCCAGTTAAAATCTGGGCAGAATTGGGAAATTAGTCTTGAGGGAGCCCAAGTGTCCACAAGCCTCTGCTAAGGAAATTGAGTCTTTAAAGGGACATTCTATATCTTTTGTTGGAAAGCCACTCCCAACTTTTGAATATTCCCCATTCTGGCATAATTGGGTTCCTAGAATGCCCTGCTCTGACTTGACAAGCTGGAGTACAAATTCTGTGGTATCCGGGAGGAGGCCCTGAAGAGAAAGAGTTTAGCTTTTCTGAGCATCTAAAACACAGTAAAACTGGATGAAAACTTCACCTACGCACCTATCTCCTTCCTTTGACACACTATTGTCCTCTGCTCTTACTATTTTCTGGTCTTTTTTTTGTTGTTGCATTTTAAAACTATATGCTCTTTTCCCCCTTCTGCTTATTACCTACCTACAAGATACTAACAATTTAAACCTGGGTCCACATGAACCTTGATTGTATACAGGTTCAATTGCTTGGCAGTGTAAAGTTTGGATCAGCTCACCTTCTCTACCATGTCTCAATTGCCTGTCTCCTTTGGTCAGTCTTGGGCCTTTGGTAGGGGTCTGTGCGTTTTTTAGAACAGTCCCACCATAAGCAAGGATCATCTAAAGAAAAGTCATATGTAGCCAGGCTTGGCCAGGGCTAGCCCTATGAGCAATCTACACTGCATCCCAAGCAGCCCAAACCAGGGCCACTACCTCAAACCTGTGACGTACGCAAGGTTAGTTGCCACTGCCCTCTTCTGCAAAGTTAGGTCATGCACAAGTTGGGGCCACTGAGGTAATTTTCTAGAGTTGTTAGTCAGGCTCTTTGCTCATGGAAACACAGAGCAGAGAATGTACTTCTTAAGGCAGGGGAATGGTCTGTCATTTCCCCTCCCCAAACCACCATCAGAGAAAGTGCTATAGTCCAAAGGAAATGAGCACAGCAGGCCAGAGAGATGCCTTTGTGTTTACAGAGTGGAAGAGACCTTATCCTCCCAATGATTGACTCTTTTCAGCCTCTACCCCTTGCATGGGCATCTGAAAGTCTTCCCTACTTCATTCCCTACATCCTGGGTGAGCTTCTGCTGCTTCTGCCCAAGTCATGCCTTTGTTTTCCCTTAAGAAATGGGATCTCTTCCTCCCCCTCCTTCTTCACCTGACACACACAGACAGGCAAAATCAAGACGCATTCTTCTCTAGATGGCCAAGCTATCGCTTATGGCTTAGGTCTGTGGGTGCTGTTGCCATGGGTTTAGTGGCTTCTCATTGCTAACAGAGGCTTCTCATTGCCTAAAGATCACTTATGAAGTCCTGCAAGATAGATCAGAGTTCAAGAGTCTTTGCCATTTAAGTTGTGGGTAAGCACTTGGGCTCCAGAGAGAGAATGCTGGCTCCAAGGCCCCTCCCTGCTTCTCTGTCAGTCCCTGACCCCTGACTTAACCCTTGGAGTCTTCACTCTTTTCATCTTTCACTCCAAAGGATATCAAAGGATCAAAATAAAGTAATTCTGGTGAAATTTGTGTGGCTGTGCCCTCTATTCAGTTAGCTAGCTTTGCATCCTGCTGGTCCCCAACTCTGCAGCGTCTGCTCTCAGCTCCGTGTCCTCCTCTGACCCCGGCACTGTTTTCTTTTCAGTTCTCTGTGCCCCTGCTCCAAGACAGTCCTCCTGGAAAGGATGTCCTCATCCACACTGCCTGATAAAGTCTTACTCATCCCTCAACACTCAGCTCAAGTGTTTTCTTCTTGGTTTCAGCCTCGCTGTCCCTGTCTCTTGAGTTGCTGCTCACCAGTGTGCCTGGCTTTCATAAAGGAATCTTTCCATATTCTCCAGCTTGTGTGTTTCCTCAGGCTGGGGACTGGGACTTTGTCTTTATTTCCCCGTGCCCAACACAGTAGTAGCTGCGTGGCAGCTACCCAGAAACATCTACTGAATAAATGACCATGCAACAAGGAGGCTCTTTCCATGGGGGAAACTTTTAGTTTTTCCAGCTGTGCATATGTGATGTTTATGGGGGGGAACTGTTCAGCCCATTATCTGAGACAATTCACTGGAAACTTTATATGAAAAATTTTACAATAGAGATAATTGCTATTTCGACTTCAGACTATTTATTAGGATCTAAAATCAAACCAGTGGAGTTTTTTATTGTTTTATTTTATTTTTATTTTTGCCTGTGCTAATGTACTGGAGGTGTAGGGGGAAGGGGAGGGTAATTCACAACTACCTTTAAGGCAGCTTCTTTGTCAAAAGAACTTTTCTAATATTAACGATATTGTTGACTCTTTCAAAGAAACTGTAGCTCCTTCCTCCTTAAGCAAGTTAGTCTCAAGGCAAATAGCTAGATGCGGCTTATTCATGGTTTTCTTATTATTTTTTTCTTTTTGAAAAAAAAAGAACACAACTTTTGAAAGGTCAATTGGTTTATTTTCATGTGTTTAGCAACAGTTTACAAAGCCGTCTTTTGGAGCTGTCTTTGTACTAATTTCCATGGCTGTAGGAACTGTGCATTTTATATTTCCTCAGGAAGCAATTAATACATTTAGGGAACTCTCCTGGGTTTCATAAACACTTCCAATTAAAATGTATTGATTTGGCAGTGGTTTCTCCTTGGTAGTCATTTGCAAAGACCAGCAAGCAATTGGGGTGGCTTTGTCTAACCTAAATGGGACAAAATGGGGGCATCTGAAATGCTCTCTTTTTTCCTTAGGAGTTAATTGGTTCTATAGGCATTAGTAGGCTATAAGCACCCAGAGGGCAGGGATAATACCCTATTCATTATTATGGCTCACCCAGGGCCTAGGTGCGACCCTACACACACACACAAAGGACAGAGATTGGTGTTCCCAGCAGGAAGCGTGTGTAATTGGGGGAGCTTTGCCACTGGCCACTGTGGAGAATCAACAAAAAGCTTAGTGTGGGAAACACAGTATGTGAAACCTCTCAGGGTCCCCAAGACTAAGTGGGGGCTGGAAGCAGAGCCTGGGGGCCCTTCCTAGGATACCTGGAAAGGGAAAGAGGATATCACCAGGAGGCTTCTGGATATGGTACAGTCCCTTGAAGACTTATGGGGTTGAGCAGATGTCTGAAGAAACTTGGAAAAAGTGTCCAAAGTCTTGGGCTAGGCTAGGAGTTCACATGAAGAGCTGTGAAACATTTACTCTTGTGTGTATGTGTGTGTGTGTGTGTGTGTGTGTGTGTGTGTGTGTGTGTGTGTGTGTGTGTGTCATATGTGTCTGTACATGTGTGTGCACACTGGCACTGCGTGTACGTGCATGGGCACAGGTCTCCTCAAACTTGAGCCACAAGGGGAAGAGAGGCCTAACTTCTTCCAGAGGCTTACTTACATATAAGTATTGAATAGATGGTTTGAGACTGTGACAGCTTTCCCACTTTTCCTTAAAGCTCACACAGAACGAAAAGTGGGCGGGGAAATCTCACATCTTTTCTTGTTCCACCTCGAGTCTCCCATTAAGGAATCTTCTAGCTCAGCATTATTTCAGAGCCTACACAGCTATGGACAGTGTATGAAATAACTTGTGCAGTTAGAGGCAGAGATGAGACTAGACATGAGCTTCTTTGTCTCAATAATAATAATACAATCAACTCCTGGGTGTCTAGTACATGTCAGGTCTTCGTGGAGCCTTCATGTTATGTGGAAGACATAAGCAATCAATAGGACAAGGGGGTAAATCATGGCATGTGTCATATACACGTTATAGCTGTTTACTATAATAAATGCAAAAAAGGATTATGATGGAAAGCAAAACAAGTCTTTTAAGATATGATGATCAGGGACAGCACCATTGAGAAGAGGATATTGAGCAAAGATGGTGACTGAGTAAGCAATGAAGGTACACAGCAAGGAACATTCTGGAATGTGCAACAGGATGCATAAAGACCCTGAGATGGGAGGAACAACCAGAAGGAAGTCTGTGCACCTCAGGAGTGAGCAAAGCATAGACAACATTGAAGTGACGTGGGGGAGAGGGATGCATCATATAGGGCTTTGGAGTCCATCGTAAGACTTCCTCATGAGGTAAAAAGTGCTGGAGGATTCTGATTGTTATTATCTGTGTTATATTGTGATAGGTTTATCCTGGCTATTGGGTTGAAAAGACAGAAGAAGACAAAATAGAAATACTGTGAGAAGCCAGCAGGGTGGGTGAGACTGTTTCACAGTCCCATTCCAGGATTAAGGGCCAGTGGGTGACAGTGATGTTGGGAAGATGATAGTAAAAGAATGATGGGTACCTGTTGACCCTGGGCTGGTTCACGCTTGAGTTAGCAAACAGTTTGGAAGGGATTGGATGCAGAGCTATAAAAGAGACAATTCCGGCCACAAAAGCTCACTCTCACAGTAATAACAACTCTAATAACAATCACAGCAAATGGTAAGGCTGTTCCATTGTGTTGTGGCCAGTGCAAGAATAGAAGAAGGTTCACTGTACTGAGAAACATCTGGACAGGGAATGGCAACCCTGAAAGTAAGCTGGCTTTCATAGGGTCCCCTTGCAGGTGGAGGGGACAACAGTGTAGGCATTGACTTTTTCATTTCCCCCCAACTTCTCACCCTGTCTCCAAGTGAAGCCCAGCAGGCCTGGTACTGTTAGGTGAATCTCTGTGAAGAGTTCCAGGCAGAGGGAACCGTCATGAATAAAGAGCCTCCATTGTAAACCCCTCCTGTGTGCCAAGGAGTATGAGGAGGCTGGGCCTGGGACTGTGTTAATCCATCAAGAATAAGGAACTGGAGGCCTTAGAGTTTTGTGGGGTAGGTGCTTTGGAGTCGAGTTCATCTGCAGTTATTCCCCATGGGTCAGCAGAACAATCTTAACTTTTAAATGTAAGGAGAAACGATTCAAATAAGGAGAAACGATTCAAAAGGAATGAGGTTGGGAGTGTTCCTGTGATGAAGAAGAGGTACTTGGTGCCTTTGTGAAGGTACCAACAAGCCCAGGAGTCTTGGAAGCAGAAGCCCGACCTGCAGGAACTGTGGTCATATACCACGAGATGACAGAGACCGTGGAGTGCAGTGGGGAGGAGCACGGAGTCAGAGCTGGGGCTGGTGGGTAATTCCCAGACGCTCACCTTCATGGACTGAGAGATGATGGGGAATTCTGCCTGTCTGTGTGAGACAGCTGTTGTTGGACTACTCTAACTTTATCATGTAAGCCAATCCATTGAATCCTCTTTTAATATCTATTTATTCTATTCATTCTGTTCCTCTAGAGGACCACTACAAGTACATGCAGTTTGCTCTCTAGTGTCCTCTGGTGCCATGATTAGCCCAATAAGCCATCTTCATTCTGTGATAATTACTTTTTTTTCGAATAGAAAAGGAAGGGAAGCACCCATGTACATTTGCATTAGGTAAATAAGAGGAGGGTAGAGAATCATTTTCATTATCCATTTCTTCTCTACTGTCTTTGACTCAGAATAACCCTTGTGCTACAGTGGCATGCTTTGGGAAGGTGTATTCTGCTACCCCGGAACAATCACCCGCTAAGACTGCTTTGAGGAGTGTGTGTGCTAGCGGATGCAGATTGCTTCGAGCAGAGGCTAGCATAGGAGTGCTAGTTAAAGTCAGGTCATTATTACTGCTGTCTGCCATGCTATGGAGAATCTAAACAGAACTGCAGAATTATTCATGATGGAATACTCACCATAAAAATGGCCATGTAGAGACGTAGTGAAGGAAGGCGAGCAAGAGCCAGTCCTTACTGTCTGCAACTGGATCTTATTTCATCAACTTTGGAAAAGGAAAATTAAAGCAGTTTTAATGTGAGCTGGGAGATTTAAGAAGTGCCACTTCTCAGGCGCACCATGAGTCGGATTCTTTCTGGTTATGCGTGCCCAGAGGACTCTACACAGCTACAGCTTGCCAACCCAAGCAGATAGGTGATGCCTCATGACAAGGCCCTGAGCTGGGGTCTATTAAAGATGGATCTTTGCTGCCTTCTAATGCCTTGGCTTTGATTCTATAGATGCTGGGGCTCCAAGGGAGGACTTTTAAGAAGTGACACAATGTGATTTAGATCTTTAATCACTGTTGGCAGAAGAAATGCAGATGCAACGTTGTCAAAGCCGGAGAGAGAGTGCAATCAGTTACAAGGCTCTTCCTATCCTTCAGTGAGGAAGAGTCAGACCTGGGTTAGGGTGTGTTGGTGGACCAAGGAAGAGACAAGGGGATGCATACAGGGAAGTCAGGCTTCCGGCTTTGGTTATGTGGAAAGAACAGGGTTGAGAAAGGTGAATTTTGGCTTCCACGATGCTTGCCATGCCTATGTCCAAGGGGGAGTGCTCTGGTTTTGGAATTGTCAGGAGAGTTAGGGAGGGACTAGAGTCATATACATCAAGGCAGTAAAGTGAGGAGAAGAAAGATGGGGGCCACCATCCTAGAAATGCCAGGGTTCTGCTTGAGGACCACGGGGGGAAAGGCAAGCCTGGCAGAGACAGTAAGGAGCTGCTGAGGATGGGTGAAAAATAGAACTTCCAGAAGGCCATTAGTGATTCGTTGGCACACTTCAATAGCCTGGCAGGAGACATCACTTTCAGCAGGAAGCACAGGGAGTGTAGACATGTGGACAGCATGGTGAGCATCAGCGAGGAAGGAATTTAAACGCCAAAGAGAGGGACAATGGGAACTAGAAAGAAGATGCTGGGTGGATGAACTATCCTCTCCCACCTTTCCGGTGTGTAAGAACTAATAAGACAGGCGCCAGGAATACATCAGCAAGTGGAGCAAGCATGAAGACTCGTCTGTTCTGTAGAGAGAGAAGATGAAGTGCCTAGTGCCTTTTGCATTCCTTCGCAATCAAGTCTTACAACTGACCTGCACGGCTGTCTGAAAACGCCTCATGAGCAGTGAGATGGAAAGTGACACATCCCCATGTGTGATCCTTGCTTTCATCAAAGTTTGACCCTTGCATTTTGTATGGAATGTGTTATTCAGCATATTAAGTGGCCCTCTGGTGGCTTCTTGTGAACACATGGTTGGTATACTTTGTGTCATCGACACTCTTTGAGAAGCTCATTTAAATTTCCCACTGACATACACATTCTTTCCCACAGCACGACTCAAAAATTTAGAGTCATTAATCAAGTGCTGACCAGTGGCGGGACTCGATTTTGGTAATTCAGTAATGCACACGCTCAGTGGGAAAGTGGGAAGGAACTTTTATTCTGAAGAAGTGTTGGGCGAACTAATAGAAGTCGTATTTGACATGGACAGAAGCATGGTTTTTCTTTGCATCAGTGACTCTTAGCTGCTTCGTGTGGAGCTCCTGAAACAATGCAGTTCTCGGGGAGACAATGCTCAGATGCCTCATTGCACCCAGTGGTTTCATTATTAACTGAAACACCTGCCGTTTCCAGCCTATGTGGTTGTCTCCAGACGCAGAGTAGAGGGGTCCCTCAATACTCATTTACACACCCAGATAATAAAATAACAATCAAACTTGTATGGCATATTCAGTCATCTGGATAGCCCATGTAGACATGGTTCTCTTTTATTGGACTGAAACTCATGTAAACTCAATTATTTCCTTAGTAGATATTAGCAAAATGGACTTTTTGTGCCTGATGTGCTTGGCACTGGAAGGATGGTGGTACCTCAAATGGTACCTTGTTACTGTATCCTCTGTGGGGGACGGATGTTTTCTTATATGGCAGAAGGTGCGATTGCAAAAATAATTTTTGGGTTCTCTCTAGCCTTCTATAAGGTTACAATTCCATTCATGAGGGCTCTTCCTAAAAGATGTGCTCACTCTTGAGACACTTCACTTTATGGGTATCTCATTGGAATTTAACATATTGATGGGGGGCACACATCCAAACCATGTGTGATGGTAATGGGTCCAAGTGCATGCTGTGTATAGTTATCAGCATGGTACACAAAGGAAGACACACTAATAGGAGCCAACTCTGTGTTCTTAGATGGCATCTGAGTCTGGTCTGTGTATTGGTCTGGGGGAAAAATATACCATGATGGGTATAATTCCATTAATAATAAAAAAAATGGAAAAGATATTCAGGGTTTGTTTCAGCAAAGCAGCCCATTGCCAGACTCAGAACTCATGAACTTGCTGGCTCTCTTGCCATGGGAGACCCCACCTGGCCCATCTGAAGAGCAATTTGAGAAACCAGATGCCTTGGCCAGAAACCAAAGGGACAATGTAAAGGATCAGAATTACTGAGTGTCAGAACACAGTTCTGGCCTACTTGTATTCAGGCAGGACAGGGAAGGCAAATGAAGACATTAAAGCCGTTTCCAACTCCACTCAGTCTCCTGGAATGGGTTTAAAGTTGCAGTACTCCGAAGTCAACTCTGGAAGCCTGCCTCCCAGCCACAGATGGTGTTGCGTGCAAGACTGCCTATTGCCACGTTGCTGGAAATATTAAAAAGCTTAGGAAAAAAAAAACTGTCTTGGAGAGCCTCTAGCAAAGGTGGTCACTAGGTTGTTTGGGACTTAAACGCCAGGAATTCAGCCGGGGGATCTGCTAGAATAATTCTGCAACTGAAATAACCATGGAATTCAGTAGGAATGTCCCCCATAGGCAGCATGTAAAAATTCGGAACACCCCCAAGGGGCCATTAGAGGGATGTTTACTCTGAGGAGATGGTTGGGAAGTATAGGTAATGTCATCAGAATGCACACTGAGGATCAGGGAGCTAAAAAAGCAAATGACATTTTAGATAGTTAAGGATACATTGAACAGAAAGAGTTTCTAGCTTCGGGGAAGCCAGCATTATCTCCTTTGAAGGAGAATGCAGTTTGTTTAGTGCAATGTTCGTAACTAGACCTTGCCAACAAAGTGCCTTGACTATTAAACTCTTGGGCTGTAGGCCTTAGGCCATGTTTACCTGCTGTGTCCTAGCTGAGATCCTGCCAAGCCTCATGCATTGACTGCCATCATACCAAGCCTCTGTCTAGCTATTCTTTGCCTGCTCTTTTCCTAAAGATGCCGAGTTTTTGACACATCATTGGCAACACTGTAAACAGGCTCTAGAGTCTGACACTGAGAGAATAAATGGTTTAGGCCTTGGGGATTTGCTTTCTTCCTAGGCTTGGTCAACCTGGAATCAGAACTAAGATTCTCTTGCAAACTCTATGAACTCTGGGCTCTTTATGAAGTGGGGTGCATATGATAGACACCCACCTTTTGAAAGGGTCTAGGCAATGCAGGTTACGGAGATAATGTATGCAGAAGAATATGCAAGGCAAGCTTTTTTCTTTATTTAGTTATCCATTTATAATCTACTTGATTGTGAGGGGTGATACTAGAGAGATGGGAGAGAAGCCAGGCTAGACAGGCTAGACCTCAGTTGGTATGCGGATGAGGCCAGTGTTTGTGTCTTAGACTGTGCGCATCTATAAAGGGCTTTGGGCAAGAGAGCTTAACAATCTTATCGTGTCTTTGAAAGTTACTGATGGAAAGTGGAGATTGCATGTTGGGGGACAAGGAAACAGCAAGTATGGACAGAAGTAGGCAGGCCACGGGCACAACAGATGAGAGAAGGCAGAGCCTTACCCGATGATAACAAATTACCTATTACTCAATGAGTTTTATCTGAGGATACGGAGGCATCTTTTCATGTACAGGGGTTTGGCTTGGAGAACTGGGCAGGCAGTAACACTCTTCATTACATGGGAGATTTACAAAACAAAATAATACAAGAAAGGAGCAATGAAAAGTAGAATTTTATGTTATCTTTTTAATAAGCTTTGTAAGTTTTAGAACTGTAGCAAAAGGCATGAAAGTGTTTTGATCCCTAGATTCTGAGCAAGCTGTATGCTAAATGCTATGCTTGGATTATCTCAGTCAACACGTGGAACAAAGCAGTATGTTAATTAGGACTGCTAGCATGATTTTCATGGAGGGGCCACTTTGGGCTTAGGAAGGGCCATGTATCTAGTAAATCAGCTAAACAAACGACAGCAAATGGAACTGCGTGGACATAGGGTGACTATCTGGGTTTCCCAGCTTGGATGGACTTTTGCCACATAAGACTCAGAACACTCATGGCATACGAGGCTTTAGCATAGAGCATGGCATGCAGGAAACACAGTGGCCGGCAACTGTCTCTGATAACGTGTTCTTCAGCCATGCTATTAACATAGAAGCCAGGAATAAAAAGTATCTCACTTCCCAGTCTTAGAGAATGGAACCCAGGACAGACAGTTAATTTATTTGTGCTGGATAGGGAAGCAGAATGACTTTTCTGATTTCCAAGCTCA
Source organism: Cricetiscus sungorus (assembly GCA_030556225.1). Lineage (NCBI taxonomy): Eukaryota > Metazoa > Chordata > Mammalia > Rodentia > Cricetidae > Cricetiscus > Cricetiscus sungorus. The sequence continues at coordinate 8,670,673 of JANBXA010000395.1, read as the reverse complement.
TTTTCTTTTTGCTTCACTAGGGCTGTCTTTCATTTTCTTGGGACTAGAATGATCAATAATTATCTTTCCCAAGTCCTGAAAAGTTATTAGCCTCCAGCGAAGCTCAAGACTACCCGATCTCCCGGTGTAATTGTCGCATGGGGCTCTTTTGGAAGTTATGTCTTAAGGGATCCAGTCTCTCATGTCAGCTGCCAGAGAGGGGCTCCCCGGATGGTTCTCACCTTCTCTCAGTGCTGGCCTCTACTGCCCTGAAGAAACTCTAACACATGTGCTCAGCAGACCACAACATGTCCTCTGCGGGGCTGTTTGTAATAACAATCGGGGGGCTCCAAAGACCTTGACAGGGCCAGAGAGAAGAGGGTTCAGGGTATGTACCCCCACTGAAATATCAGTGCTTCAAAGACAGAGGTGGGGTCTGTTTGCTCATTGTGTTCGTAGCTCCTGGGGCAATGTCTAGGGTTTATAACCCGGCCCCACGGACACTTGGTAGCAGTGAATAATGAATGGATTCCAGCAACTTGTGTGGACATCCAGTGGATGTTTGAAACGCAAGTGGAAGGTGAGGCAGAACAGCGGGTAGGGTAGTGTGACGTCAGCTTTCTAAGTGGAACCAATCACCCCAATGGACTATTCAGGTTTATCTGTGCAAGGTGAAACTAAATATGAACGCAAAACAAAGTTAAACACAGTCTGCGTAGTTGTGGCAATGGAAAGGTGGGGTTTAGGGATGCCTTTGGAGGTAAAGACCTCATGGAGATTTCTCTGAAGAATGTTTTTAAGTTTATGTGTGTGTGGGTGTTCAGAGAACTTGCTACTATGCTTCCTAACTTGCATTTATATTACACATACATTGGTTACAAAGGGGCTAATGAACGTAAAGCTTCAGGTGGGCTGGGAAACTCCAGCTTCTGCAGGGCCTAAGATCCAGGGGATCCTGCTAAGACCAACATACCAACCTCCATTGGCATCTGTGTCTTGGGGACTGCGGGGGTGGGGGTGGGGGGCGGGAATGTATTCGCAGATGTATTCCCTTTTCTGCCCTATAAAGCCCCACGCCTGCAGCATGAAGCACAGTGTCCCCTCCCGCAGAGACCTCTGCCCTTCACTGTTCCGATCAAGGGACAAGCTGCTTCTCAAGGTTCCGTTCTTTCTTTTCTTTCCACATCACCTCTTCTGGTGCCAAAACATTGGAGGGGCTCTGGAGTCCCATACCCCAGCCCTCCCCTCTCGGTGACATTTCCTCTCTCCTTGCACATCTCCCTTCTCTTTTCACACAGGTGGGTAGGTGAGGGGACAGAAGGGCCAGGAGGCTGGTGGGCAGGCTTCGACATCTCTAACATACTGAGGAAGCCTGGAGGCCAGCATGGACTTTGATATGGACCCATAGCTATATGACAGTGAAGAGCCATATGTCCACACACTTGGCCACCATTGGTAATGCTATCATGAAGAAAACAAATGCCATGTGATTTTTACCACCATTGTAGATAATGTCTTCATATGGCACAAATCAAACGATGTCACCCATAAATCTTTATGGCCTCAGTGAGTCTTTTGAGGATCCCATTTATATTAAACTTGGGGAGCATTAGACTTCCAAGGTGTGCATTTTGTAATCTTTATGTTTTGTTCGGCTTTAGTTCTGACAGTTTTTTTTACATGACACAGTTAACTGGCATCCAAGGAGGTCCTAAAAGTTTCCCCAGACATGTAACTTGAGCACTAGTATACTAACAAAGAGAGCTAACACGTTGGCTTTCAAAGAGGTCTTGGCACCCCAATTCAACCAGGACAGCTATTCTTAGAGATTTTTCTGTTAGGCTATGTGTTTTGTTTTGTTTCTGAGGAGATCAAAAACAACAAAAACCCGGTAAATTACAGCTTTAGAATCATTCTCTCATCCAGATTAGTGCCCCACCCTCTAACTCTATATCTAAATACCCCTAAACTTCAAAATGAAAACAAAATTCCTAAACCCAGAATTCCTAGACCGTAGCCTCGACCTTGGCCTTGACACACTGAACTAAAATGACAAAACATCAGGCCCTGTGTGGACTCTACCTTAAGCGCCCATCTCCAGTCCTTACTCTGCTCTTTGGAAACCCCACTGGGAAGGAACTTTGGCATTCCCCTCTGTGCTGACATACCACAAGTCTGTGTTTATGTGCTTCCTGTGTACAAGACCTCCGGTCCAACTTGTTTGTTTCCCCCATTCACAAAAAAAACAACAGCTTCTAATATCTATAACATATTTAAACAAAACTGCCATGTATGCCAACTATTTTAATTTTTTTCTTCATGCACACAACTGTTTTTTGTTGTTGTTGTTGTTGTTGTTGTTGTTTTAACTTAGTTTTTTGTTTTGTTTTGTTTTGTTTTCCCCTCCTCTGGGAACATTTCTATAAGAATAGGTGCTTTGTTTTTCTGTAGCTCTCCCATGCTTTGGAAATCATGCCATTCAAGTTTGAAGAGACACTAAAGGAGCCTGGGGAATCATTTCCCCTTGTATTCTCCGGGCAACAGAAAGTTTCCAAACTGTGCTCTGACACCGACTTTGAAGTATTTCTCCCTTCCTGTCTGCCCCTTTTCCCCCAGACCATATAAGCTTCCTTGATTGCCCTGCCCCATGGAGAGCGTGCCGGATGAGGCACCTGCTCTTGAAGTACTGTGTAAGGTTAGTGGCTCTTAACAAAGAAGCAGGATTCCGGAAAGGCCAGGGAAGGGCAGATGAAAGGACTGAGGGGTTATGTGGGCTAAAACATGAGGTCAAACTAAGAAGATTAAGACTTTCAGCTGCATGGGGAGATGATCAAAGGCTGGAGAGCCACAAAGGGCATCAGAATGTTCGTGTTCACCAAATTTCAACATGCAAGACCAAGCAGGGAGACAAAACTTCAGAAAAACAGAAAGAAAAAAAAAATTGGTTTACACAGCGAGTCATAAACTTTTGTTTGGCACAAGTCACTTCCCAGATACGGTTTGCATTGAAAATAATAAAAATGCAAAGAAAGCGTAATAGATTTATGAGTGGTAGAGGCACAGGCATCTGGTGAATTGGACTGCTCTGGGTATCTTGCCAGTATGCTGTGTTTGGTGGGTGCCATGTCAGAGGTAGCCTTTAAGCAATGTTTGCTCTACTGGTGATTAGATGTAGCAAAATTTGGTCCTTATGGGTGGCAGTGCATGGAGGGGTCGAGCTGGGAAGACTTCTTATTCAGCCAAGTACCCTAAAAATTGTAAATGATTGTAAATGATGGACACAATTCCTTACTCTATAGAGGTTATCTTGCTTTAAAGCAGTGGTTCTCAACTTGTGGGTCACTACCTCTTTGGGGATCACCTAAGACCATTGGAAAATATGGGTGTTTACCTTATGGTTCATAATAGTAGCAAAACTAAAGGTATGAAGCAGTAACAAGGCCAGGCCTGGTGGCACACACTTTTTATCCCAGCACTTGGGAGGCAGAGACAGGCAGATCACTGTGAGTTCAAGGCCAGCCTGGTTCACAAAGTGAGTTCCAGGGCAGCCAAGGCTCTTACACAGAGAGACTCTGCAAACAACAACATCAAGATGTCAAAGCAACAATTAGGAAGGGTGAGAACCACTGTTTTAAAGAAACGCTCCAGTCCTTCTAAGAAGCCCTGCTCTGTCAGTTGCTGGAGCTGTTTCTTTTAACAGAATGAGTCTAGGGCAGTACTGAGACAAGTCTAATGTCCAGTGTGTTGTGTCACCTCAAAGCAGATGAACAGGATCAGAGAAGGAAAGGACAGAAGAGATTTCCATACAGTGAGAAAACATCCTGTGAACACTCCTCCAAACTAGATGTAGGAATTCCATTCTGGGTCAAGTGTGGTCTTCCTGTCCTCCTCAGGACAAAGGGCTGGCGGTAATAGCAGACAGGGGAAAGAAGCAAAGAGAAAAGACTAGAAATAAAATCAGCAGCTGGAGAGATGACTCAGCATTTAGGAGCACGGACAGCTCATGCAGAGGACCTGGGTTCCATTCCCACCACCCACACTTGGTGGCTCACAACATCTGCAACTCCAGCTCCAGAGAATCCAACACGTTGTTAGGGCCTCCCCGGCATCTACTCAGTGCCAACATATACATGTAGGTTGAACACCCATGCTCACAAAAGAGAAGGTAAAGATCATCAGGGGTTGTTACAGCATTCCTCAAATTCTTTCGTAAGCGCCAATGAGATATACCTAGAAATAATTATTCTTTACTAATTGTACTCCAACCAGCAAGATTAACAGTTGATTTATTTAATTTTTTTTTTGGCAAATCAGACTTACACAGTATAAATAGCTGACTCATGAGCAATTTAGCTCTTACTCTGTTTATTGCTGTCTCAAAATTTAGTGACTAAGAACAGCAGTGAATGATTGTACTAATGAATTCAGCCATGGACCATGATTCTCTCTGGGACAAGGAATACAGTCTCTAAATTCTCCAAATGGCTGGAATCCCATGGAGGGTTCTAGACTCCTCACCAGGGCTTGGATAGCTTGAAGGCTGGGCTGCCCTGGTAATGTTAGCCAGAAAATCTACACTTGACCTTTCTACTCATCAGCCCATTGTCAAGGAAGGAGTGTTAGATTCCACCTTTTGATTGAGGTACTTAGGGCACAATGCAGAAAACCTATGAGAGGGAGAGATGGTCATGGCCATTTTGAAAAATGCAGTAAAGTCACTATGAAGATACAGATGCACGTGTGTGCATAAAAAGTTACTCCCTTCACCCCCTTTTTGTTTGTTTGTTTTTGTATTCAGGTACTATGGGATGGAAGGATGTGTTTGCAGAGTGGAAGAGGGGGAAAGATTAAGAGCAATATTAGTAAAAGAATAAATAACCCACATATGGTACCTTTTCACTAAGGGTGTTCAAATGAACAAGTCAAGCCAGCATGGGATTCTGGTGCACAGTTCTGTATTTGAGAGAACGGGAACACTGAAGGAAAATATTCGCAGCGTGTGCTTTAAAAAACGATTTACTAGAGAAAACAAAGGGATGCTCTCAAGACTGTTCTGTGAAGGGAGGCACAGACATAACAGAAAGGCAGGGAAATCACATCAGTTATCACTAAGAAAGCCGTCAGGACTTCCTGAAGAGCAGTTGAAGAGAAGAGAGCAGGAGCAGCAAAGGAGTCAACTGGAATTTCAGCCAGAAAGCAGAAGGGTGCAATCCCGACTAGTCAGGGCTGAGAAAGGAGGGGCCCTGTACAAACGTCCCGACTAGTCAGGGCTGGAGAAAGGAGGGCCCTGTACAAACGGTAGCACAGCGATAACAAAGGACATAAGGCATGAGGTCTCCGAAAGAAAGGGAGCCTGAGTCAGCAGCATCTAACAGCTTAGGTCCCTGGGGAAAATAAACAGAGCTAAGTGCTTCTAGACACGTCCAGACCAAAGCAGAAGATGACTCCTGTATCTTTGGAGATAAGTAAAACCATCCGTGTAAAACCCGAATCCCTCAAAGTCTGCATACAAAATTATGATTTTAGATTGCATCTGTATATTGTTAAATACCACACTCAGTGATAGAGGGATCTCTTTGGTTGTCTGTTTTTTCAAGTCAGGGTTTCTGTATGTAGTCCTGGTTTCCTGGGTCTTGCTCTGTAGACTAGGCTGACCTTCAACTCACAGAGATCCCCTTGCCTCTGCTTCCCAAGTTCTGGGATGAAAGGCATGTGCCATCACACCTGGCTGAGGAATTTCTTTATATGAACATTAAATAATAATAGAGTTTTGAGGAGGAAAAGTTTTGAGGAGAATATTCATTCAATTTTTTATCAGTGTATCAACATAATAGAAAAACATATTCACACATGCCAGGAGAAAGCATTGCCCATGTAAGACTTCTGGAAAAGTATTAAATATACATATGCTGATGGCTTTCTTATCGAATTACAGAGCCTGCATTACAGGAGGGCAATGCAGATGTCCTCAGTTTTTATGAGGAGTAATGATGGATGCTTGAAGATTAGTGAACAGATTGGAGGAAAAACACCATAATCTCTGCATAATTCACAGGTAACATAGTAGTCGGCTACTTTAGATGCTCAGAATAGCCTCCTGGATCCATTCAGAGGTAGCAGATAACCGAGGAAGTACAAGATGCAGAATATCAAGTGTGTGTGCATATGTTCTTATTTTTAACTGGTACAGAAAAACACAGTAATTGTGAATATTAATGAGATACCAGTTAATGTTCAATACATTACGTAATGTTTAAACCAGGATAAGTGTACTTATCTCATCAGCTAGTTTCTTTGTGATGAGAACTTTGAAAATTCTCCTATCCTGTTTGAAATGCACGGCCTTGTTCTTACCTCCAGTCATCATACTACGAAAGTACCACAGAGCTGAAGGCTCTAGCTGAAGTCCTGTTTACATAAGGGCACACAGTTCACTTTCTCCTTCAGAAAAATCTAGCAGCTGTGGAGTTTGCTCCAGGCAAGAACAGCAGCCACAGGAAAACAAAAGTCTGTTAGCATGGGCATTATTGTCCTGGAGTGAGCCCTCTGCATTCTGCTATTTGGGTAGTCCATAACAAAGCTGATGGTTGACTCCCAACCCTGACACCCCAAAGAGAAGGCTGTCTGTCAGGTGAAGGATTTTTATTCTGCTCAGCCTTATATGTGATGGGGAAATTCACAGCATAGAAGTTGTGTAGAAGATAATCACACACACACACACACACACACACACACACACACAAACACACACACAAAACTAAAACCCAAAACCAAAGCAAAAAAACAAAAAAGACAAAATCAAAGACAAAACAACAACAAACAACAAATGACTGATCCCTGAAGAAACAGAATTTAGGGGCTGAAGATAATATGAAAACAACTACTGGAAGGTTACCAGTTCTGAGAGGGTGGAGGAGATATTGGGAACTCTTACACCATAAAAGTAGAACAGGATGGTATGAAGCTGAAAAGTACCAGGAACAAAGGATACTTAGAGGTAAGACGGATGATGTCTGAAATAAAACATTCAGCTGAGTAATTGAAAGAAAGACTTGAGGAAATCCCCTGAAAGAGACGATAAAAACCAGCGCAAAGAGAGAGATCGATTATGGTAAAGACTTAACATCCAGCAGATAGAGTCAGCGGAAGTGAGGTCGTTGGAAGGCTTTCTAGAAACAGCTTCATGACGCCGTAGAGTATAGCAGGAGTAGCCAAAAGTTATGCTCCTCCATAGCTGGTCTAGATGATTGGCTCAGTGGTTTAAAGTGAGCTGCAAAGAAATCCTGCAACTCACAGAAGGTATGGTCCCAGCTCATTAACAGTGCGAAGGGCAAGGCTGGGACATATTGTTGAAAAACTGCCTAATACACACTCATTGCCATTTCTGGTTCCGTGTGCAAAGTGGAGATCTCAGATTAAAACATAAAGAGGACAAATATATGGAGGTGATTATTTTTCAGGAGTCTTGGGAAGCCACCATTGTGGATCTCAATGTATGTAAGTGTAAGTTGGCATCTCTTGTAGGGAAGGACATCCAGATGGTGCGATTCGCTTATCCATTCCCATACTATAGAGTGGTACATAGTTTCCTATACAAGCGTCTAGTTTTTGCATATATATATATATATATATATATATATATATATATGCACAGATATATATTGGAAGAAACAAATGGAGACCAGTTAAGAGGAAACCGATTTTTCATCCATGTTTACAAATAACTCTATAAATTTCTCATTGGCTGTCAACAGTGCATAGGATCAGCATAGCCGGGGCTTGCTGTGTTGATATTGTTATTAGATTTGGACTGGGGTCAGGGGAAGATCACCCTGTCAGGTAAGGGCTCTAGAGAAGCATTGCTTAACTACAAGCGAAAGGGTTCCCACTCTGCCACACTCCAGCTTTGTTCCATTGACAGGGGGAGGAATGACAATGGGGATAGCTGAAAAAGTCACTTTTCATATAGTAAGTGAGTTTGAGACTTTCAGTCCTGCAAATTAAGTTAAAATGAATGGCTTCTGAACAGCACACCGGGTGACAGGAAGTTTATAAATGCTATGTCTCCTGAGGTGTTCCAGTAATAGTACATCGGGGCAGAATGAACGCTTCCTGTGACAGTCCCCCTGGAAAGACCAGCAGTCTCCAAGGAGACTGGTTAATAAGTCAGTTACTTGCGTGTTGAAACTGAAATAGAAAAGGTTGGAGAATTAAAAAAGAAAAAAGACTTTGAAGGAGAAAATGTTAATTTAGCCAGTTCAGCGCTTCTCCGAAGAGAGTGATATTCAACCCAGCTACCCACTGTTGGAAGGTTTCTTCTGATTTCAATTTGTCCACCATTCTCTGTGAGCACAGGTTTCGTGTTCTGCTCATGCAGAGTGGAGGGACAGAAGAAGGTGAGCATGAAAATTAGACATTGTGCAGGGAAAGTTCTGGAAACAGTGTCAGAAGGACTACAAGGCAATGTCTGATTGAATATCCAGTGTGCTGGTGCTGGGAACTGAGCTCCCCATAAGTATTCTCACAGACTTCAGTGGGGATGGAGATGACACAGAGTGATAGTCCTGTGTGTCACATTCACAGGATGAAGGTCACACGGTGACATACCTGTGTGTCACAGTCACAGAATGGAGGGCAACACAGGATGTGTGTTACAATCTGACAGCCTGCTCGGAAAGAGCATTTTAATTTTCTTTCTCAAAGGCATCCTTAGAGGAGACGGGATTAATTGGCTTTTGAAAAGCCTTGACACTGAGATCATTAGACAAAGGTACCACAACGTTCAAGAAGAGCGTACATTCAGATATGTGCAAGAAGGAAGATAGCCTCCAAAAACAATGGCACTACTTCTGTATTTTATTTACTTACTTCTTACTCTTGGTATGGGTAAGGTTCTGAACTAGGAGAGGGAGAGGGAGAGGGAGAGGGAGAGGGAGAGGGAGAGAGAGAGAGAGAGGAGAGAGAGAGAGAGAGAGAGAGAGAGAGAGAGAGAGAGAGAGAAAGAGAGAGAGAGAGAGCGCTTCCAATTTCAAAGGCCTCTAGCCCAGCAAGTTTCATGGTTTCTTTTTGTGCATGTAATTCTGCATATGTTTACACAGTTTCTCCTATTTGGTTGGCATCTCTGGAAGTTAATAGTGTTGTTGTTAAATAAATGAATGCATTAATTTTAATGGGAAATGATTTTTTTAAAAAAGCAGTACTGTTTCTTTGGGAAAGCTTCATGAAATATTTACCTTTCTATCACCATACTGTAAATCTACTTGACAGATATAATCATTTTAGTCTTGAGTTTGTTTGCTCTCTGGTTATTACTCTAATGGAGAGGGCAGAGAGGAGCACATGGTGTCACTTTCCCACCTCTCCGCGTTATGCCTTCTCTCATCCTGATTCTACCACGTTCTTGCTCAGACTCTTGCTGGGGTCTCTTTCTAACTGAATTTGTTACCTCATGGTTGTCCATCTGCAACTCCTCCAATAAAAACAAATGGTATGTCTAAAAGACAGTCTTTTATACCTCCCATGATTTCCTTTGCTTGGATGATCATACCTAAGCCCAGTGCAAAGTGTACATATTGACCCACTCCCATCTCTCCATGGTCCCTTTTGCCTCTTAGGGAGCATTTGACAATGTCTATAGATTTTTTTCTTTTAATTATCACAATGGTATGTGTATGAATTTGTAGAGGTGGGTGATGTTACTTATCAATGCTGACACTGAGTAAACATTGGGCATACTTGTTCATTGGATACTTGGACAGATACCCAGATGGACAGAACCAGATCAACTGATAGTCAGTCAACCAATACTGATTATGGGCCATGCCACTGGTAGTCCAAGTTGAAAACGAAGCCTTTGGGTTCTTTCCTTTCCATGTTTCTCTCTTAGTTACTCTCTTTTGACACCTGCTCTGTTTGTTGCTGAGCTGAAGTATAGAACGGCCATGACTCTGATAAAGCAACATTGGCTGTAGGTAAGATTTAAACACATCTTGGTTGGATAACCTCAGGGTTCTTCATTCATCATCTCTTCCTTAACAGCTCTATAAACTCCCATAGCTTAGGTCCAGAGTAGGAGAGCTTTAACAGACACAGCTGTCTTAATTCGACCCACCTCACTCAGGTCTCGAACATGAAGTCCTGTCCATGCTATGCCACTAATGGCATAGATTTATCTCTTTTGTTCCATAGCCTCCTCTCTGTGTCTGTCCCCTTTGATTACAACACAGGGTAGTTTATCTTGTGTCTACTCTCTAATCACAAGTTGCAGAGTTTTCTAACTTTAACCTCTCTTTTTATCATGCAGAAGAAAAATGTGCATCAAATTTCCTATAGCCTCCGGTGTGCATCGTCAGGGGGAAGTGCGTTTCTCTGGATAGGTGGGGTCTGGGCTAGGACTTTTTGCCCAGCTGACCAGGACTCTCACTTGACCATTTGTAACCTCCAGTTTTGGAAGGTTCTTCATTCTTTGGCTCCTTGGTTTCCTTATGGATTCTAACCTCTTTATTTCATTTCATCAGTATTGTTTTTCTTCCCACAAGTCTTCTTTCCTCTTACTTCTCTGTAGACCCTTTAAGCTCTTACCTGTCTCTGGGTTTACCACAACTGGTCTCTTCTGCGCCCTTTCTTGGCAGGACTTGGCATCTAACTCAGGGCAAGTATTCTACTACTCAGCTGCTTCTCAAGCCCAGGCCATATTCTTCTCAAGGGGAGACATTGCTTCCCTGTCACCTGAGGACTCTGACCTCTTGTACTTCTGTAATGGCAGGTGTTTAGTGGTCTGCATCTTCTATGATTAACTGTGTTCATGGCAGCATCATTTGTAATAGGCAGAACCTGGAAGCAACCTAGATGCCCTTCAATTGAAGAAAGAAAATGTGGTACATTTACACAATAGAGTACAAACAAACAAACAATAAACAAGGAGGACCCTAAGAGAGACATACAGAGAAGGGGAAAGGGACAAGATCTCCTGAGCAAATTGGGAGGGGGGAGAGGGAGTTAAGAGAAAGAGAAGAGGAGGGAAGAGGAGAACATAAGGAAGCAGGAAGATTGAGTCGGGGGAAGAATAAAGGAGAGCAAGAAAAGAGATACTGTAATAGAGGGAGCCGTTATAAGTTTAAAGAGAAATCTGGCACTAGGGATATGTTCAGAGACCTACAAGGATGACCCCAACTAATAGTCTAAGCAGTAGTGGAGAGGCTACCTTAAAAGCCCTTCCCAAATAATGAGATTGATGACTACCTTATATGCCATCCTAGAGCCTTCATCCTGTAGTTAATGGAAACAGAAGCAGACACCCACAGTGAAACACTGAGCTGAACTCCTGGAATCCAGTTGCAGAGAGAGAGGAGTGATGAGCAAAGTGGTCAAGACCAGGCTGTTTTGTTAGACTACCTCACTGATCTCTTTTGATCCATAAGCAAATCTGGAATAATTTCACTGGAATTATAAGAGAAAACCAACTGCAAAAAGGTTGATACAGGTTCTGTTTGGCATTGAGCATGGCATAGGGAGGGAATGTGGGTGTTTCAGGTCTAATGACATTGGATCATATAAGGGTAGGAGGTCAGTTTTCATCAAAGGAGACTTCAATTGGACAAGAAATATTGTCCTCTTGCCTTTGTAACAAGCAGACAGAAAATGAAGAACGGGTTACCAAGAGCTCAGAGAAAGTAGAGGTCCTAAGTCATAAAATGTCACAAACTGAGAGACAGGTTCCACATGTGTGGGTGGACAGCACATTCCAGAGGATATTGAAAGGAAGCAGAGAATGTCCAGGAGTAAGATTGATGATGAGAGGGGCGTGGCCCGGCTAGTAAAGTATGCTCTTCAAGCACTAGGACCTCGGTTTGGATGACCAGCTCCACTGAAGAAGAGGAGTGCAGTGGTTGTAATCCTCGGTGCTGAGGATGACACAATTGGGATATCCAGAGCCGAATGGCCAGCTCTGTGTTCAGCGAGAGAAATTTTCAAAGGGAAGAAAGAGGGTGGGGGTAGGGGGAGAAATAAAGAGAAAGAAAGGAAGGAAAGAAAAAGAAAACTAAGAAAATATAAAGGTGGAGAATGTTATAGGAAGACATTATTCTAACATCTGGCCTCTGTGTACACATACATGTACACACAAGAACACATACATTCATCACACACTCCAAAAATGACTAATGATGAGCATGCAGAAAGTTAGCTCTGAAGGCACTGATGAAACATGCAGCCACTCCACTGAAGGCCTGGATGGTAGAGATACAAAGGAAAGATTCACCCAGCTCCCCTGTCTACTCCCTACCGATAATTACCTCACAGGAAAGAAAAAGCTATTTTTTTTTTTTTTTAATGGAAGCTACTCTTTGCCTCTGTGTGTGGGTATGTGTGCATGCGAGCGTACATGCCTGTGTGTAAGGTTCATTTGTCCACATTGTGTTTCTCTTCATGAAGTCTCAAGTTCATCTTGCCTGGCTTAGGCCATGTGCGAAGTGAATCCTATTCCAGCCAGTGGTTTGGAAGAGGAACATCACTTAGTGAACACCTTCTACAGGAGTCCGTGCACACCTTCCGCCATACGTTCTTTGTTGGAAAGGTCAGCCTCCTCAATCCAAACCCAATTAACCAGGATGTCTCAGCAGTCCCACTTCTTATCCCACTCATTGCGATTTTGAATATTTTGTGAAATGTTGTCAGAAAAATGATCAAACACCAAGAAAACAGATGGTGGTGACACATAGCACATGAAAGACCCTGAAGACCATTTGTGATCAATAAGAAAATATTCTGGGCCGAAGCGTAGAGACGGTTCAATCTCCTCTACATGGTTTAAATCAGTAACTATGGAAACTCCTGTTTGAAGTTTATTATAAAAAGCCAGAAACGATGACCTCAGTCATCAAAGACAGACAGCTGTGATCTGGATGGTGATTGCACTCTGAAAGTTACAGGGGCTAATAATGAATGGATCTTTGAAGGATATCTAATGAGGGTAGAAGGGAAGGGTTCAAGAGCATTCTGCATACCTGTTCTATTTCTAACATTTTAATGAAAAATTTCCAGTACATATACAAGTCATCAGCCGCACCCTTCTTTCCAGAGCCACCGTTCCGTTCCTTTCATGATCGCTGTCTACAGACATTATTTCACTCAGTGTTTACAGAAGGTGACGTCCTGGCTCTGGCTGTCCTTCTGCAATTACTAGGTGAGAATGTTTCCAGAAAGAGATGTTTCTCTTGACAAATGTTTGATTAGCTACCCTGAAACAGAGAAAGCGTCCCCACAGATAAGGAAGGGCAGGACAGATGCCTACTCCATTCCTTTATCCATCACTCTGAGGAGCTGTGAGGCTGGGAAGAAGGGCTCAGTTGGTAAAGTGACGGCGGTGCAAGCACAGGGACATAAGTTTGAGTCCTAGAACCAACCCTGGGGGAGACATGTGTGTGATGGTGAATGCTTGTAATCCCAGAGCTGAGGAGCTGGGGTAGGCCAGTCCCTGGAGCTCGCTATCACCCAGCCTAGCCTAATAGGTGAGGTCCAGGTTAGTGAGAGACTCTGCCCTAAAGTAGATGGTGCCTAAGGAGTACCAAGAAATAACACGTTGCTTTTTTTTTTCCTGGCCCTTTGGGCTCTGTACACATGCACAAACAGGTGCTCTCTGTCTGTCTCTGTCTCTCTCTCTCTTTCTCTCTCTGCCTCTCTCTTTCTCTCTCTGTCTCTCTGTCTCTCTCTCTGTCTCTCTGTCTCTGTCTCTCTCTCTTTCTCTTTCTCTTTCTCTCTCTCTGTCTCTCTCTCTTTCTTTCTCTCTGTCTCTCTCTGTCTTTCTGTCTCTGTCTCTGTCTCTCTGTCTCTGTCTCTCTGTCTCTGTCCCTGTCTCTCTGTCTCTCTCTGTCTCTCTGTCTCTGTCTCTCTCTCTTTCTCTCTCTGTCTCTCTGTCTCTCTCTGCCTCTCTCTCTTTCTCTCTCTGTCTCTCTGTCTCTGTCTCTCTCTCTTTCTCTCTCTCTGTCTCTCTCTGTCTTTCTGTCTCTGTCTCTCTGTCTCTGTCTCTCTGTCTCTCTCTGTCTCTCTCTGTCTCTCTCTGTCTCTCTGTCTCTGTCTCTCTCTGTCTCTCTGTCTCTGTCTCTCTCTCTTTCTCTCTCTCTGTCTCTCTGTCTCTCTCTCTGACTCTGTCTCTCTGTCTCTCTCTCTCTTTCTCTCTCCATCTTCTGTGATGGAATCCTTGCACCTTGGTTTGTGATCACCTAACAAATGTGATGTAATAGATTGTTTTGAAAGTATTTTCTAAGGTAAGGGTTTTTTTTTGTCCTCCTATTCTGAAATTATTATTATTATTATTATTTTTACTAAATGTAAACCTCTTACCCTTCTGTATGTTCCGTCACCAACAAAAACTAGTAAAAATATCCGCAAATAAAAATGACAATAGAGGCATTGGGTTGAGGGAAGAGTTATGTTTTTCAAGTTTATTTTTCAATTATTTTATGATTTGAGTTTAATACAAGGACCTCCCAGACCTGACATTGCAAGGGTAGGTTGAAAGATAAATTTTGGATGTTGAGAGGTGATGTACAACTTTCTCTTGCCTAGCTACAGGCCTGTAGCAAGGCTGTGTTCATCTTATGATATATAGACAGGGCATGGCTGTGGCACAGCATTTGTCTGCATTGGTCCTCATGAATCCTGGGAAGGTCAATTTCGGTCTTTGAAGGATGCTGTATCTGATACTTTAGGAAGTAGCAATATCATGAATCTCTAATAGATATAATCCAAATAATAATTGTAAAAAGGATAGTATTTTATTCTAGAGGTAGAGGGATGTGGAGGAAATGGGATGATTTGAAAGAGATAACAATTGCAGTAATGTATTTTCTAATATATTTTCCTATCCTTGGATCTACTGTGAGTTTCATGATCCCAAAAGAGAAAGAGTCAAAAGCTTAAAGTGGAGCTCAGATGGGAGGGTGCTTAGATAAAACACTTGATGAAATTCAATTCTTACAAGCTGTTTGAATTAAAAAAAATAAAAACTGCAGAAAAAAGAGGGAAAGGCAGCAATACCAAAATTACCTTATAAATCTTGATTTCTAAATATAGTACAAGTTACTGAAATTGACTTTTAGACGAAATTGACTTTTTTTTAAAGCAAACTATATCACAAATATTTCGTGATACCTGCTTCTACTAAAAAGTTGTCATTCATGTGAAATTCCAACTTTGACTAGATGGATGCCACATTTTTTTTTTACACCCAGAAACTCTACTTAAATGGCTTGAGGATGGATGGGGTGCTGTTTGCTGTGCTCTGTGCATTTCTTTGCCTCAGGAAAGCTCAAGAAGACTTGGTAAATGGCCACACTGCTTCCTATGGACCACACTGGTAGATAGCTATGTAAAACCTTCTGGTCCCTATACTAATGATTTCTAGTGATGCTCTCATACATACAGGTGCCTTTCAACATCACAGATGTCTGTGGGGGACTCGAAGGTCCCTCTCTGTTGGTGTTTCTCACAGGGCATCTTAGTTGTACAAAGTTATTGCCTAGAAGCATCAATGTCATAGGATCTGGAGCAGAGGCGTTTAGATTTAACCAGACAGCATGGATACTAACTGAAGTTTTGTTTACCTTGTTCAGAAGGTAGGCCAATGTAAAACTTGTGTTTTCAATGATGTGGTTGGAGAACTAGACAAGTTAAGAAGCTGCCAGTATCTCGGTATCTCTTTGTTGTAAACATGACTGCTCAAGCAGATCGTGCTGGACTCAGAATTTCTCTATGCTTTGCCTATGCAGACTGCTAAGGATCTCTAGAGATGCACCCTGCGCCCCTGGAAGGCCTTGCCATTCTGCTTTCTGCAGAGGCTTTCAATCTTGCACAATTAGGAAGATGGCCACCTGGCCATGGCTATGTGGAGCTGGACAGTTTTCAGGAAGGAGATGTTGCTGTCTCACAGGACTGCAGTGCTGCATAGTCCAGCACACAACCTTTGTGGCTTACCCGTTCTTCTGCCTTCCCTAAGCCTCTTCAAAACATACCCACACCCCCAACTTCAGATGATTGGTCCAGGGACGATTACTGATAATTCCTGAGCCAATCATACCACAGCTCTGATCTTACTCTGTCCCGAGATGCCTCCATCAGCAAATCCCCACCTCCCCAAAGCTCTGAAGTGCATAAGGCTCCTAAAATATGTGACCGGCACTCACAAGTAATAAAATCCAGAAGTATGGTTAGAAAAATAGGGAATACAAATCACTGTTTTAACAAAGCAGCAAGCTTAAGGCTAGGACTATGTTCTTAAAATGTTACCACTTTAACTTATTTTAGTGTTGAGTATCACACAAAGCTTTTATAGTATTGTTTTGGGTCTCTTTTTTTATTTTCTAAGAAAATCAAATTCCATCATACCACTGTCATCACAACTAATATATGTTGTATTACATAATAATAATTGTGTTTACCTATTCTATAATGGAAAAGCAGGGGCTATCCTTTCATTCATTTTAATGGCCATTGCAATGTCTTCTTTGGAAACTGATGACACTATTTATGAAGTAGAGGAATGCAGATATTGTTTCATTGCTTAAAGGTGTCCACATACACATGTGGCTGGTGTTTGTCACCCAGAAGGAAAACTGCTTGGAATCTGGATGAAAACTGACAGGCAAGATATGTTTTTGTGGTAGATGTTCTCAATCCCGATGCTTAGGAACCTGAGGCAGGAGGGCCACAAGTTCTAGGTTATCCTGGGTTGTGTATCGAAACTGTGTCTCAGAAACCCAGAAAACAAAAAAAGATGAAGATGGGAAGTAAGTTTGTAAGATGATGAAGCTAGTATGTTCCAGAACATACACCCATTTTAAAACATCAAATTGTATGGCTTAAATAGATTTAATTTGTCCTTGGCAAGTGTGAGATGAACAAACAATTATAAATTACGAAGAAGAAGAAGAAGAAGAAGAAGAAGAAGAAGAAGAAGAAGAAGAAGAAGAAGAAGAAGAAGAAGAAGGCAGAAGAAGGATGTGCCTGGCTTGTGGAGAAGCAGTAATTGCTTTTAGAGGTATGTCCTCTGAGAAGACCAGTCTCCGTTGCTATTGACGTCAGATGAGTGAGGGGAGGAACTGGAACCGTGCTATGCATGATGTAGGCTCTGGAGCCGACTAGCCTCCTGGAGGGATGCACAAGGGACTGCGAGGATAATCGCTCTGAGGAAGGATGTCTGCAGATCAACCAGAGTGGCTGGAGGGGACCACCGTGTAGGGCACCAGGATTCCATGTTCAATGTCCTCATCTGTCCCAATACCAACTGTCTCCAGGACCTGTGCACTGCAAGCCTAGGAAAGAGCTGTGTCTTTACACATAGGCCATTCCAGGGGAGATGGTGACAGCTGGTGAGGGATGTAGACAAGGAGGCAGTGCAGAGCTGAGTGGCTGAGAGCTAAATCATGGCCTTCTCTTCCCCTTTCTTCTCCAGCCACCTCAGATTCAAGGCAGGGATAATGAGAGGAAGGAACTGGAAAGCCTAGACCTACTACTTAGCCATATTAGTTAGAAAGCCTGTATTAGAGTTTCTGTTGCCATGAGGAAATACCACAGCCGTAATTTGCATCATGTTAACAAAACAATAGGCAGCCCACTTACTCAATTCATGCAGTGGCACCTAATGGATTAACAATACATTAAATATATGATAGCATCTGGTATAGTGTCTGCTATTTTAGTTTAGAGGGATATAGCATTACAGCAAATAACAGGAAATTCAGCATATTTGTGTATATTTTTAGATGTATCAGCATTATGGTGACATGCTTCCAACCATTTGTTTAATCATCTTCAATTATCTAACATCTTTTTTAAAAAATTTTTCACTGCCATTAAGACTCTATGTATTCCTCTTGGAGAATTTTATATTAATATCTTTGATTATTTTCTTTGGCTAAGTTCCTGGAAGTAGAATTCAATCCAAAGGTATAAATAGTTTCGTGGAAAACAACACCCTTTGTCAAGTTGCTTTCCAGAGTGAGTATTCAAATATACATAATTCATAGTCTAAGACAGATTCTTGCTTAAGGATTGTGTTATTAGCTTTCTATGTTATCAGGAATATGGAAAACTAAACAGAGACAAAATGGATGTATTTTAAGTCTTATGTGCTTTTTATTCTGTCAAATTAATTTTATTGTACTTTTATGTTAACCATATCTGTGCTATAGACATTATTTAGAAAAGAAAGTTGATTTTCTTTTTAGTGACTAAGATATATTTAAGATTAAAAACTATAAACAAGCCCAAAGGAGAAAATAAATATTATTCACAAGCCTATTTTCTGGATATAACCTCCCTGGCAGCTTAGATGTAGGAGTGTTTAATCTTTTTTGTGTTAGTTCAATTCAACAGGTTTCAAGCTTGGCTGCGTATCATATCACCCAGTACAGATGAGCAGAGTTCATGTCTGGAGATTCACACTCACTGGGTCTTCCCTTAAGCTTTCTTTCCTTGCCTTAAATGTGGCTATATTCCACATGCCTCAGGCTTTCATTTCCCTGCCCCTCTCCTCATTGTACCTACACCCAAAGCTTCAATGGCCCATTTAAGTTGTACAACTTTGTATGCCAGCATGAATTCACATGTGTTCTTCAACTTGACATGAATTTCCTTCTGAATTCCCAAACACAGTAAATCCAAACCTCAAATCATTATTTTTGGCAGAAGCTAATCATTACTCCCAGAGCATAGTGATTCCATCTTTCTTACTCATCACAACCTACATAGCCAAGCAGACTCCTCCAAGATGTCTGCCAGTAAGCCCTGCCTCTGCTATCCATGTCCTCCCATAGTCCCTTCTCTTTCAATATTTTCTGATAGGGCAATTTGCTTGGAACCAATAGATGGCATGGACTTATCACTTTTGTAATTAGTTGATATAAGGTTGTGACTCCCAGCCTGCTAGCAGATTTGTCTTCCGTTGGTTTTGTTTTGCGGCAGTGTTGGAGAAGTCCATACAGTAAGGGACTGCATTCTCTCAAAAGCCATGTGAACTATAAAGCAGGCCTTCCTCTAACTGGGCTTTCAAGGGAGAACCTGGTTAATTCTTTGTAGTCTTGTGTAAACCCATGTGTCAGTGGATCCAGCTGTGCCATGCTGGGGTCAGCGTGCTTGGGTAAAGTTAGTGGTGATTGGTTTTACAGCAATAAATCACTCACATAATTAATTCCCAAGTCTTGTAAGTTCACTTCCTTGGAACCTCTTAAATCTGCTGTATTTTCTATATCAACCATCAGACATGTAAGTGAGGCATTGTCATCGACCCCTAATATTTGTAGCTGCCTTCTAACAAAATACTTTCCTGTTTCTCTCTCAGGTGTGCAATCTTTTGCTTTCCTTCTTTACTTTTCAAAATCATCTTGTAAAAAGAAATTAGCCTATGTCCTGGTGCTGCTTATAGTTATCTACTTTTGTGTTGGTTTTGAGGGAAAAGGCCAGAGTTTTCAACATGGCGGACTCATGCGATTCTCTGTTACTTGCGTCCTCTCTGCTTTTCTCTGATCCATAATCTAAATGCATAATGTTCCCTTGGTTTAATCTCAGTCTCTCCCACTCACTCACTCCTTGGGAACTTTAAAACTTACATTTAACAATGACTTGTTTTCATGTGAGTATAGAACTTTCCCAGTCCATCTTTCCCAAATACTGATGTCTGAGCTGCTTCAAGCCCAGTGAACCTTCTGCTGTTTCCACGTGTTCCCTGTCATAGTGCTCATGGTGTCACGGTATACTTATTTGAGTCATCCCCCACCCCGTAGATTGTAAAGTATAAAATATAAAACATCACCAGTTTAAATTACTACAAATTACTTGTTATCCAATAGATACTTGTTGGTGTATAAACACATGCCAGTTCTGTTTTCCTTGTTGTTAGGTGAAATCTTTGATGTGTAGACTAATTGGATCAGTGTGGGATTGATGCTTATATCTACTGTTTAATCTCCTGTAAGACAGCCCACCAGAGCCCTACCCCATGCCACAATTCTGCTCTCACTGGGTAGCGAATAAGGTCTGGAATCAGATATTTTCCATGTTAGTGATCATTTTGGGTTCTTTAGAGTGTGCTCAATAGGTGGTAGGTGGTCCCCAGTGTCCTAAATACAACCTAATTCTCTGATTTAAGAATATACAGAAAGATCAGCTAGGGGCTTCCTTCGGGCTTATCCCTTTTCTGCTGCTCTTTCTTGGGGGGGGGTCTGAGGTGAACACATTCTATATCTGTGCTATTTGGGTTCATCTTTGGTGACGACAGTTTGTCAATGTGAATACTGTCCTTCCTTCTTGCTAGGTTGCCTGACCCAAGAATCCCCACATGGATTGGAGAGGCAGAAAGGAAGAGATTAAACTTAATTATTTCACTTGGATAATGCTCTTAGATGTGACTGGTTTCTTATACATGGAAATCCCTTCCTGTGTATAACTTATCCTCACTCGAGGCTATGCATATTCAGAGGAATTTTTGGATTCATTATGGATTCTGAAAATGCTTCTCTGCTTCTTGGTGCTTGGGAAATGGAACTCAGGGCTTCAAGCATGCCAGGCAAGCACCCTACCGGTGAGCATGTCCTTACTGTGCTTTCAGAAACGAATGACCAGCTGTAGAGGGTGAAATGCTTAGACAGAAACCATTCCCTCTCAAGCCCTGTAGCCTCTGAGCTGTTGCCTTAAGAACAGCATGAGGTCTGAGGTCAGACTGACTTTGTTTCCTTGTCAATCATGTTGTTCAACCCTGAGTGTAATGTGTTGTTTTCTTTGTAATTCAATTCATTACCCTAGCATGTCATTTTAGTGCTTAATTTTGTCTGGACATAATAAGCCTATTTATTTTCCATATTTAAGTAATTGGGGGAAGTCTGGTTTAGGAAAGTAATTTTCAGTCTTGCTGCTTCTGTTTCACTTGTATAGTTGTCTTTTTTAGGCTCACTTGCCATTATGAGATTTCCATTTCAATTGTGTTTTTTATTTTTTTTTATTTTTAAATCTGGGAGCTGCTTTCTGTGCAGAGAAAATGTCCACACTGTTATTCAAAGTTTTAATGTAATATTCACTTATTTAAAAAGTATGTTTTAGAAAATCCAGCTATTTCCAAACCTGTAAGTTCACCTTACACATTTTATTATTTGACTTATGAATCTAGCAGATTTTAACAATTGCTTTCAAGGGAGCCTTTGAATAATGTTTGATCCATTTTACTCGAACACATTCAACTCTCGGGCAGTTCCCTTTACAACTCAGTTGATAAAATCCCCGTAAGTATTTACACTCCATGTATTAATTTAACATATTTGATTTTCTTTTTAAGTTTTTCAGATGCCCAAAGTGCTAGGAAAGATTTAACAATGCTGGTAAATCTAATACATAACAAATCACTTGTTCTCTGAACCAGTCCTATACTTTTAAGCTTGATTAGATTCTTCGTATCTTTCTATTTACAAGTGATGATCTAAAAATCCACTATTCAATTATACCTTTAATGGGAATCTGAAGGCTAATCTGTCATATTCACTGATAGGCCATGTTGTCTTAAATCTTAAATACCTACCTAAGGTAGGCATATAAATATCACCCTTTTCTAAACTTAACACAAATATATTAGTTCTTCAGGAGAAGTTTTATTATTTCCATATGAGCGTAAACATATCTGAGACAAAATCCCATAAACTCAGTGGATTATTTTTGTGTGTTTGTGATATGTATGTGTATGTGCATGTGTGTATATGTGTGTGCCCATACATATATGCACATGTGCACACATGGATTTATGACTGTGGAAGCCAGAGGATTATGCCAGGTGTCTTTCTCTATGCTCTTATCTTTTGAGATAGAATTTCTCACTGAATCTGAAGTTCTTGGATTTGGCTCTGCTGCCTAGCCAGCTAGGTCCAGGCATCTGACTGTTTCTGTTTCCCCAGTGCTGGAATTACAGGCACCTGGATTTTTTATGAATGCTGGAAATTAAACAGGTTCTCATGCTGTACAACAACATTTGCTGACTGAACCATTTCTGTAGCACTTACCTATTGGATTTCATAAAACAAAACAAAACAAGGCTGCTGTTGCTAACAAGTTTACCATTTGGGGAGAAGGAGTTAGCATGGGAGAGACTGGCAGGTTCATTAGCCAATCAAAGACACGCATTAGCTACAGACTTCTGACCAGAATGCATAGAATTGACAGAGACATCTTGCTGCCTGGACAGTCACCCAAAGTTCCTCTGTAACGTTGGGGCATTCCTTTTCAGCCTATAGACCCAGAATGTCTTAGACGGTTTGATGAGGCAGGAACCTTGAAGGACCATCCTGTCCCTAGGCAAGTTCAGCAGTCACTTTTCTTTGTAACCTGCTTGTCCAGTTTGGACAATGTGCTGTCAAGCAGTCCAGGCAAGAGCAGTTTCTTGTCCAAATGACTATTCCTTGCCATATTGAAGGCAAACTCCATAATGAGTTTCCTCAATGCCCAGCATCCTCTCTGGTATAATTGGTGTTGTCAGGAGCAAATGTGTCTCATTGTCATGAAAAGCCCTAAGTTAACACACTGTTGTAAATGCCATATTCTGCAGGTCTTTGAAAGGTTTGAAGAATATATATCCACCTGAAATATATTTCTGTATATCTAGAAAACCTAACATAACTATAAGTTTTGGCTATTAATATGATTATCTATAATCTGTAATTTTAATTATATATTAATTTTTAAAATGAGCTGTCTAAACATAATACCTAAATAAGAGTAGAAAATATGCACATAACAAAACTGACTTTAAATTTGTGTCAATAAATCAAAATTCATACCAATGTAAAGTATGTATTTATATCAATAAGCATTTAAAGCATACAGAAGTATACCCCACATCACTGGACAGTGTTCCACTGAGGCTGAGTTTATATGTTTTCCTGAGTTTAAAGGGATTTTAACTGAAAATTAAATGCCAAATCAAGGCTTTCCAGCCAAGCTTTATTTAATGTGTTTATCCAAGATTCTCAAAGATCTCCGTGATTAAGATTTTCTGTCTCAAATGACTTATTTCAAGGGATTTATAGTAGAGTTATATTTAGGCCATCTTCTTCTTCTTTTTTTTTTTTAATCTAAAAGATAACCTTTGAAATGTATTTTTAGATAACCAGAACTGAATGTTATTTTCATTTAGCATCATGAACATTAGTTACTCACTAACAGAATTCCTGGCAGTGCACATGATTTAATGATAGATATTACTTCTTACCCACTTTTATGACAGAATACAACAAGAACACGTCCCCCATCCCAAATGTGACAAGTTGCAATAGAAGAGTTGGCTGTGATGAGAGGGAGATGAATCTTGAAAAGTCCATCAGAGGAAGCTGTGGCTTTCTGTGGTAATGTAGCGAGATATCCACCCCGTCCACACCTGTTGCACTGACCACGCCCATTGGGGTGTGGGGACAGGTGTGGGCGTGACCAGGGGGGACTAGGTCTGGGGTCCCTGACTCCAACTCGCTCCCTTGCTTCCAGGTTAGAGACAGAGAGCATTCACAGGCATCCTTGGGACGGGAACCTGCGGCGATCATCTGTTTCCGTGTAAGTGATTTCTCTCCGAATAAACATCTATCAGCCAGTATTGTGTCCCAGAACCTTATTCCCACGCATTGTAGGTCCAACAACTACAACAAATAGGTTGTTTGGTTGAAAGAAAACTTGTAACAAGAAAATAAATAAAAGTTGGTGCATAGAGAACTCGGACCGCATGGAGAAAATAGAGGTAAAGGCAGCAGGCCAGCAGATAGAGAAGAGTAAGACAGACAGACCTATTACTCCCTTCGGAGAGCTGTTTTCTTTTTCCCTTGCTGGGATGTTTGTTGATATGCTAGCACTTTCAGCACGAGGGAAAGATCTGTTCATTTTTGCATACACATCTCAAAGCTGAGTCTGAAGTAAATATTTATCTCCCCGTGCACTGTCCACAGACTGTACTGTGTCAGAGAATGAGTTTGGGATTGCAAGAAGTGTTGCAGAAACCCCAGGCTGTCTATCAATTTCCCAGTTATTCCTGCGAGTCTCTTTGACATTCACATTCTATCATTTTTGCCTAACCAGTGTTATTTGAAAGATTAAACCTGATTCCTTCCATAATACCCGAATGATTATATTTGAGACCAACATTTATTTTCATTTTGTGTGTACTTTTTTTTTCTAAATCAAATTTATGATTTTCACAGAGGCTATCTTTTTCTTTTTTGTATGATTGTTGTTCTAATTGTTTCATGGTGGGGATTATAATGCAAAAGAAACCAATGGTAAGAGTCAACTATTACTGGAGAAGGAATGACTTCTTCATCCCACGGCTCTTAAGCAATCCTTACTAAGCCATTGAAGCTTACATCAATGCCTCATCATCTTCAAAGCACACTGAAGCCAACGGAGGCTGAGATGCTGCCCACTCAGCATCGCCTCCTCAAGCCCAAAAAAGGAAGGGTAGATGTGGTTTCTGGGCTATTTTCCACTTTGCTTACTCCAAGGACCTAGTTGAAAGAATCCTAAGTCTGTTCTGCTGGACCTTGCTGTAGTGGGATAGGGCCAAGGTGATCTACCTCTGTGGGAATGGCTTCTCCTGTTTCCATCTGAGCTCATCGTGTGATGATGTATATTAAGGTAGGGGACTCTAGAATTGCTTGCTCTGTACCTGCCATTGGAGATGTATCTGCAATCTCGAGTGGAAGCCACTGGGGATGATAATGTATTGTTTCTAGTGTTATAAGTTGTTTGGAATAGAAGATTTAAATGACCTTTGAATTGCTGGTGGCATTGAAATTAGGATGCTGGATCAGAAGGGGAGAAGACGATAGTGGAGGTTAAGGTAGAAAGGGAGGAAAAGTCCAAAGAGAAGCATGTGCATAGGCAAATATCCAGAGCCAAGAGACAGCAGGAGCGGAGAGAGTGAGGCTGTCTGGAAGGATGAGCCACGGGCTTCCTTGTCTGCCAAGCTAAGAATGTGGGTTGCAGGCAGCAGACAGTAAGGACAACCGGCTCCAAGATATGGAAATAGCAATTGTGCATGCCTCAGGATTCAAGCTGGCGACTGAATCCTGGCACCGCCCACACCAGGGCAACTGGAATCTTGGGAAGAGCCCCCGTGGGAACTGAGACTCTCCCAGCTGGAGAGCGTTCCTGATAGCTGGTGCCACTCCATCAGCCATTCCTAAGCGCAGTGGCAGTGGGGCAGCCTTGGTGTTTAGTACTTAGGTGCTGTGTTTCTGTTCTGCAGGGTCCGAGGTGTAGTAGCAACTTGCCTGAGAACCTGTAACAGTGACCACACCCTTTTGGGCGTGGCTTCAGGTGCTGCTGGAAGCAGAATGAGGGAAGCATGAGGCCTGTGTTCTGTGTAAGTTGTTCCCCAACAAAACACCCATTCCTCATTTATCTTGGGTCTGGTGAAATCATAACACCCACGCCTTCACCGAGGCACTTGGTGGAGTCAGGAAAGCTGGGGGCTCAGAAGATGAGTGGTGTCTTTGGCAGCTGCCTGTTGGCCAGGCCTCTATTACCTGCATGGAACACTTTCAAGTTGCCTAAGTTTCCTCACAGCATGGCAGGCAAGTTTCAGATTTTCAAAGGGCAGGAGACATTTTTGCTTTCCAAATGTTCTACCAATGAAGAAGCAGAAGACTTAGTCTGTAGGCTCTACTTTTTTTGTTAGTGTAATAACAAAGAATTTGGGAGGCATTAAGAAATACTTTGTGCTAATTAAAAAATTGTCACCCCTTCAGGCGGGCACGTTCCTTCAGAAAAGGTATTCCTATTTCCAAACAACTGTAGTTCTGTGCATTAGTTGAATTCAGCTCTACTCCTTCCTTTAACACAGAGAGAGAGCCTTTGTGAAGTTCCCAATTTGTACAGCCGCACACAAAGGTCCTGGGCTTAGAAGAATCACAGGTATTCACTTGGTCTCTGTCTCAAAAGCAAAGGGAAATGATGTTTCTTCAATGTACTTTCTAGCTTTTTCCTGTGTGCTCCCCCACAGTCGACTCCATTTGTAGCATGTATGTTTCCGTCAGCCCGCCAGTCTGGGCCCACAGCCGCGCCAGCCCTAAGTAACACTCTGAGACTCTGTATTTGATGCAATCCTGTTGGCCAATTACCATTATTGTTTATGGGCTAGCTCTGTCTTACTTATTAACCCATTTCTACTTATCTAAGTATTTCCATGTGGTCGTCTTATCGGGGAGCCACAGCGGGTGTCCTCCTTCCTCCAGGGACTACATCTTGACTCCAACCTACACTTCCTCTTTCCTCCTCCTGGTCTCCTAGCCCCGCCTATCTTGTTTCCTATTGGCCACAGGGCTTTATTAACCAGTATGAGAAACATATATACAGAATAACATCTCCCATCATCCATTAAAAATTATTATTTTTTACGACGTGGCTTTTACTAGCCCTGACGTTTTTTTTATTTGGGGGAGGGGTTGGTCAACTTAGAAACTGCCTTTTTAATATCAATCAATCTATTCGCTCATCCCTTTCTCTCATCTCTTTCTGGAGTACATGCCCAGAAGTGTAAGGATTGAGAATAAAGGAAACATTGCTTTATAAAGGCCCAATATTGATGATTAGTTTTCTTCTCCATTATATTTTTTTGGCAGGGGGAAAAGTGCTAATCATCTTTTCTCTTAAAACTTCTGATTTCAAATGTTTATCATTTAGAGATTTCTTCGAAATTCATTTAATCACATATAATGACGTGCATAAATCTCTCTGTCTTCCTGAAGCATCCATCAGAAGAAGAAAATGCACTAGGGAGTGAGCTGAGATACAATCCCCAGGACTATGTATAAGAAAAGAGCAGAGAGAGCACTGCTAAGGAGAATCTCCAAGGGTGATAACAATGGAAACTGTGTTCTGTCCTGGCAACAGCTTCTACCTGTGAGCTAAGGGCAGCTTGGAGATGATACAGATAGATGAGGAAGTAAGAGAGAGAAGGATGGAGCCACATTTGGACCTCTGGATCATGGGAATAATCTGAATTTCCAATTGTGGACGAGTATAAGTACTTTGGTTGTTAAAGCATTCTAAAGAAATCCATTCTTTTTTCCGCATATTAATATTAATTACATTTAAGCTTTATTTATGTGTATTTTGTGTATATGGGCACTTTGTTTGCACGTACATCTGCACACCAGAAGATGGCTTCAGACAGTTGTGAACTCACAATGTGGGTGCTGGGAATTGAACTCAGGACCTTTGGAAGAGCAATGAGTGCTCTTAACCACTGAGCCATCTCCCCAACCCCTTAATTACAATTTAAAGCTAATAGAAAAATAGTGAAGACAACATTCCATGTTCTTAAATGCTGACTTTTGGAAAACCACACGTGAAATCAAACAGACCCAGTATTTTAAATGGGCACATGGGGATTTAGGCAAAGGCTTTCCTTCCTGGACGCTGGGACCCAATTCAGCTAGCTCTGGGCGTTCATTCCACTTACCAGCCCTGGGGAGTGCTGTCTGCTTGTTTTGTCAGCCCCCTAGGAGTATAAGAAAGAAGACTTCCAGGTCAGGCAGGGCCTGACATCTCCAGGGCCGTGACAGTCAAGGCTGAAAACCTCCACGGCCTCTCTAGGTTGCCTAAAGGTTGCTAAGGGGACGGGGAAGTTTTTGATTAAATATGTGAGTTTTAACCCATGTACTCCTGACTGCTCAGCCCATGTTTATAGTAGTCAGTGCTGAGTTATTGGTCACCAGATGGGTCCTAATGGGTCCATTTTTATCCTTCCATGCCTTTTTCGAAAACCCACTTAAAGAAATGTGGAAAGGACTGGTCTTGAAAGGTCCTTTCTACCGTTCAATTGGATGCGCCATTATTGACTTGAGTTGAAAGCATCTTTCAAGGAGGATGATATTCTATAACATTGTAGCTCATTCGCTCAGGCGCCATTAGTTTATGTACGATGATGAAAGGGAAACCTCTGCACTCATCTGTGAGCCATCAGACCCATCCGCTACAAGAGTCCTTTTGACCCCAGAAATATTCAAAGGCAAAAAGCATAGCTTAGAAATAGTAAAAGAAGGCATGCATATTTGAAATTTTATGCTACATTCTAATAATTTTGAACCTAAAACTTCCAGTGAAGTCTATTCATCTTTCTTCCTTTACTCCCTGCATGGGTATGCACACTCTTCCATATAACAAATTGCACATATTATATGGCAAACATAAAATAATAGATACATGCATAATGCTCATATTTGTCTCAATGGTCATATATATTGCTTTTTCTGTTGCTGAGGTAAAGTACCCAGGCAAGAGTAGCTAAAAGGAGGAAGGGTTTATTGGGTTCACAGTTTGCGGATATAGTTCGTCATGGCAGGGGAACCATAGAAATAGGCGCCTGGGGTGGCTGTCACACTGTGTTTCTTCCCAGTCAGGAAGCAGAGATGGATGCTGGTCCTCCGCTCACTTGCTCTTCTCTATTGTGTTCAGGACGCCAGGCTAGGAAACGCTCCCACCAATGGTTAGGACTGGTCTTCCTACCTCAGTGACCCTAATCAAGGAAGTTCTTCACTGGCGATTCCAGGAGCTGGTTCAGTTTAGATGAATCCTCATAGGCACGCCAAGGGGCATTTCCCAGCTGATCCCAGATGCTGCTGAATGGACCATCAATGTAAACGCTCACATCATATAATCATGTACAAGCTCTACATACTCATGTAGCCAAGAATTCTAAGAAATTTCATAATTGTTTATAAATATTTATCCTTAAGAAATGTGGATGCCACATCCTCTTCATAGCATGTTCTGATAAGTGTGAAGCCACTGAAAATGCTTTGTGGAAACACCTTTTGTCCACTGGAGGATCTCTAACTCATCCCGTGTATGGCTATATACTTCCTGGAGGACCAGCTTGGTGAGTGAGCATCCTCTTTGTGTCTGTTTGTGGTTGTAGGTTTAACCATATTCTTATTTATTTCAGCTTGTATTTCTTGTTTCTTTTTCATCTCTTATTTTTGGAAGTGCATGTGTCTCTCCATGGGGATGGCACACGAGCATGGGGACGTGCAAAAGCCAGGGACATCCTATCTCCCTGGAGCTGGGGTTACAGGTGATAATGAGATTCCCAGCGTGGGTGCTTTGAACCGAACCCAGGTCCTCCCTGTCTGGTCCAAAATGAGCTTTTACAATGGCCGTGCTGCTGACAACATCCTATCTTACAGGCTGGACCCTGACCAGGTAAACGGAAGGCTTGCTGGTGGATACACAAAAGCTGACACTCACAGTTCCCCCAGAAACCTTGTGAAGGGGCTTTTGGTTTGTTACTTCCCTTATCTGCTCCTACAGTCACCTACCTCTGGCAATGGGACATGTTGCTCCCTATGAGCTCAAACAAACCTGGAACACACCAGAGCTATCTCCCACTGCTCTGGCCCCCACTCTCTCCTGCTACCTCCACTAGCAGGGCAGCGGAACGGAACGGAACTTTCCTCCCACAAAACACTTCCTTGAAACTGACAAGGCTCAGCCATGCAGGCCTTAGCGGCACATGCCTTTAGTCCCAGCACTTGGGAGACTGAGGTAGAGGCAGGTGGATCTCTGTGAGTTCCAGGCCAGGCCAGAGCGAGTTTCAGCACAGGCTCCAAAGCAACACAGAGAAACCTGTTTCACCCCCCCCCCAAAAAAAAAAACGTGACAAGACTCTCCCTGCCCTTTTCTGTCCTCTGTGCCCTTCCTGCCTTGGTAGTTTAAATTCCCCAAGTAAACCTTCCATTCTGCCCACAGAGTACTCAATTCAGCGGTTTCGCCATAGCCTTGATCACGAACCACATGGTGTAGACATGTGGTCTACACCACTGACCTGTCACTAGATTCATTAGATTCCCCAGAGGGGAAGGTTTCGGGGGTCAAGAATATTTGTGAGATGCATTTTTTTTAAACTAGAAATGCTTTAGACATTCACATTTTCTTTAAAACATATTTTTATCCATGTCCTCCACATTTTCCTTTTTTGAAGAAATGTGAAGTGGACATTTGAACACCAGTTTGTATTGGTATTATTCTTTTACATTTTGCCAACCCAAAGGGCACAGACACTATCTCCGCTAACACTTTTTAGCATCAGTAGGATGACTAGACCTCTTTGCACATTTTCTGTCACGGACAGAGGCTCCTTGCTGAGTTTTCTGCTCTCTTCCTGTGGGAAGAACTACACCACGTGCCTTCTGTTTTCCGGTGTTATAGGATACTGTTTTCCAAGTTTGTTTGTTCATTGGCCGTGTTTCATGTAGATCTGGGGATTTTTGTTGTTGTTTGTTTTGTCTCTATTTTGAGGTAGTTTTACAGATTCCATGCCGGCCTCTCGTCCTGGCCTCTCTGTGCGCTTCCCAAGGGCTGGGATTATAGGTGCACATGCAGCCCTGTGTGTGCCCACTGGAGATGACACCCGAGGCCTTGTGTTTGCGCCACAAGCTCTCGACTAGAGAGAGGAGCCAGAGCTCGGCTTCTGACCATTTCTATCCTATCTTTGAAACTCTCTGACTTTCTAGCCGCATAAGGAAATTTTCTCCTCTCCTTTACTCGATTTTTATATTCACACCTTTAGTGCACATTCAATTTGTTTCATGAGATGCAAAATGAATATAAAAATTTTCTGGGTAGGTTATACTAATTATATTGTTATTTTAATTTTTTTAGCCAATGAACTGAAATGCTGCCCCTGTTGTATTAAGATGTCATTACGTGTGAACATCTTACTCTTGACTTTATATCATGTATTGGTGGTCTAAATGTTGACAGGTTGATGCTAAATTTGATATCTGGCAAAGCAAATCTGTTTGAAATCCTTTGCTTCATTGTTGTGTGCAGTTATTCTTCCACATAAAATGTTGTCGTTATGGAAAGGAAATGGAATATCATGTTGCAACTTAAATTTAAGTTGCATTTAAATGTCCTGGGTGGAGAATTGGGTGCTGATACAGTCAGCTCTGTCACATTAAGTCTTCCTGTCTGGTAACATGGACTAATTTCTAACAAACACGTTCCAGTGCCTTCTTTCTCTACTGTCTTATGGTTTTAATGGAATAATAAACTACATCCAGCTGGAGACATTTGTTTTGGTGTTTGAGGCACTAGAATTACATGTTCCTTCTGACATTTTTAGCTGTGCTGATGTCTCACTCACCATGCTGGTGTTGGGTACCTGGAAGTTAGGGATGGCTTGCCACTGAGAGACATCAACACTCCAGTGAATCACATTATCACTCCTCAGAAACACTTTGACTGGAAGGCATTGGGCTTGCAAAACTCTACAGAGAACCCATCAAATGGTTAGCCTTCTTCTTAACTCCAAGTGCTTCGACTTCTTATTTCATTTGTTTTAACCTTTCAAACCTCTGCACTAAGAGCCCTGTGTTCCCTTAGGTTTAAATTTGCTCTTTTTTATTGCTTTCTAGGTAGTTTATTTCTCTTTTGATTTCTGTTTTACCCAATAATTTAATTTCCTAAGGGTTATACTTTGTTGGGGGAAATAGCTTGTTATTTATTTCTAGTTGTATCAGCATTTTTTGGAGAATTCAGCATGCATTGCCCTCCCTTCTTTTTTTCTTCCCATTCTATGATGCTACCACTGAGTGCATCTCTAGCCCCTAACATCTTCTTTAAAATATTCATTTTTACATATGATTAGTTTTATAATCGATCCATGAATTATTTATCTCTCTATGGGGACACACCATGAACACATGGATATATACACATATGGGCATACACGCACACACAGACACACCAGAGAGAGAGAGAGAGAGAGAGAGAGAGAGAGAGAGAGAGAGAGAGAGAGAGAGAGAGACAGAGAGAGAGAGAGACAGAGACAGAGAGAGACAGAGAGAGAGAGTTTCAATGTTCATTGTATTGGTTTGATTAATCAGATGTAACAAAATGCCACAGATTTGTATTTAAACAACATGAATTTAATTTCTCACCGTCTGTAGACCAGAAGTTAATATCTACAGTGTTCTCAGATTGGGCCTCTACCATGGACCTGCCACTGGCTGCTTTCTCCATGTCTCTGTGGCCTTTCCTCTTTGCTTGGATGCTATTCAAGTCTCTTTTTTTATGGCAAAATTTCTCCTTCTTGGAAGAGAACAGCCAGATTGAGTTAGGACCACCATAATGACGGTATTCCCTTTTACTCCTTCAAAGGTGCTGTCTTCAAAGACTGTCATATTCGGAAGTACTAGGATTCAACATGAATTTTTAAGGAGGTACCAGTCAGCCCATAACATAGACGATGAAGGAAAGCTTACAAATTGTAATGTGCAACTTTTCTTTGGCAGGTTTTGAACTAGAGCTATATAACATTCAGAAGTATATACAAAGGCTTCAAACTAAAACAATATTTCATCAATGTCTCAAATTTTAAATAGTTTTTTTGAGCTCACCATGTAGCCCTAGCTGACCTGGAACTGAACTTGTTTTGTAGGGCCAGGCTGACTTTGACTTTATAGAGCTCTACCTGTCTCTGCCTCCCAAGTACTAAGACTAAAAGCATGCACTATGACACCTGCCAATGAAAAAGAATTGCATGTTATGTTTAGCTTCTATTTTGTATGTTGCATGATATACTCCATTTATATAATGTCTTAGTAGATACGTTAAAGAAGGCATATACTTCTAATATGTGCTTTTTATTAAATCCCAATAATGACCTCTATTCTGACTGGGGACTTAGACACTAACTCCACCTCATCAAATGTTAATGGACCTTTGCTTTCAGCTTCGGCCACACATTTGCTTTCAATATTTTCTTAATAGCATGCCTATGCAATTGCATACATTTAAACCACACCACATCAAGCTTTTTCCTGCAGATCATCCCAGCAAGTATCATTTATGGGAGAATTTAGTTGATTTCTACTTAGTATAACATCTTGAATTTCTCTTTCTCTCTATTTTGGATTTCTTGCTTTTCCCTATCCTTATTTTAATTGATGTGGTCATCGCACCCTTCTCTTGTTTAACTGTTCTCTCTTCCAGCCTATTCATGACTCTCTTTCCTTTTCTTGCTGTTAAATCACATATCTCCCTCTAATACTGCTTCTTTGGATTAATCCCAACCCCAAAGAGTGAGTGTCTGCTCTCTTCAGTAAGGTAGTCCTCAGAGTGTGTGTGATCCTCCTTTTTGCTCTCCCCTCCCCCCCCCCCGCCCCCAGTCCTGCATCCTTGCTGCTCAATGGTTGTTTTGTAATTTCACCATCCTTAAGGAACAAATGGTGCCGAGGAGAAGTTGATGCTTTGTTTGCTGATTCTTTCATGTTTCTCCCTAGAAGGTCTTCAAATTAGCTGCTTACTTTATAATCCATGAGTTTGATTATGATAGCCTGATGTCTTCATCTTTCCTTTCGTGGTGTGTGTGTGTGTGTGTGTGTGTCGAGAGAGAGAGAGAGAGAGAGAGAGAGAGAGAGAGAGAGAGAGAGAGAGAGAGAGAGAGAGAGAAGCATTCATAGGTTCCATGTACACACACCCATGAGCAAGGGTGGAGGTCAGAGAATATTCAGTATCTCTGGTTCTCTTCCTCTACCCTATTTTTTGGAAACATGATTTTTTCACTGGATGTGTAACTATACTTTCAGTCTGGCAGCCTCAGAGACCCTCCTACCTCTGTCTGCTCTTGCAACATGAATGGAGTTATGGGTGAATGTACAGCCGTGTTCAGCTTTTTATGTAGGGTATTGGGAATTGAAGCTCAGGTTTCCATGCTGGCAAAGCAAGTGCTCTTACCCTCTTACCTGCTCAGGCATACCCCGACCCTGTCTGTGTCTTCTCTTGTGTATTCATACTGTGTGCAGAATGAAGTTTCTGTTGCGAGCAGAGTCTGTTTTTTTCTTTTTTCTTCCTTTTCTTTCTTTTTCTTTTTTTTTTGCATTGTACCTTATTGTACCTTTGCTATCTTGTTCTCTCTTTTTAGGGGGAGATATTTAAGTCTTAGCTTTGTCCTAAAATCTTTTTGTACCTTCTTAACATAATCATGTGTCATTTAATGACCAGGAGGATTCAGAGAAATGTACCTGTTCAGTGATGTATTCATATGAACACCATAGTGTGTCCTTTATACATAGCTTGGGTGGTATGGACCATTGAGCTTTGGGCTGTGACTAGAGTTCCTAAGGCCGTGAAGAATGAACAACATTGGAACAAGTATCAGGTGCAGGGAAAAATGGTGCAGTCAAGAGACACGCTACCCAAGGGGTGATGCAGCTACAGCATGGTGTGATGATTAAACACCTGATAGGATCCAGAATCACCTAGTGGAAGTACCTCTGCCTGTGCCTACGAGGAACTGTCTAAGTTCAGTTCATTGAGGCGGAAAGGCTTTCCCACTGTGGGTGACATCATCCCTGAGCTGCACATGGGGACTAAATCAAAGGAGAGAGCAAGTACGTGCTAGCTTCATCTCCCTCTGCTTCCCGGATGTAGCTGCACCGGTCTACCGCGGTGGGCTGTACCCTTGAACTGTGAGCCATGGAGCCTTCCTTCCTTCGTTTGCCTTTGTCAGGCATTCCTGCTGAGGAAAGTTAGCTAATATCCATGCCAAACTGTCCTAAAGAAAACCTTTTTCAGTAGGTAGGAGCACACCTAGAAATGAATAAATTAGTAACCCAGTTATTCATTACCAAATACTCTGTGTTTATTGAACTGTATGTCCTGTGCTTCCAGATAAATGCCAGCACAGGGAGTTGTGTGCCAGAACCACAGCAACAATGAGCACTGTCTTCTCTGTGGTCGGTTGTTGACACGGATGTTGTAGCACAGCCTGGGGCTATGTGGTTGTGTGTTTTTATAACTTTGGCTGTGAATCTGCAACATGTCTTACATCAACACTCATTTTGGTCTCAACAGTAAGCATTCACTCTTTGAGATCTCAGATTGTGGCTACTTGCAACTGAGAATAATTATAGGCAATACAGTATTATAATTAATAGTACTATAAATAATAAGTAGCAAATATTAGGTTTTAAAGGCAGTACAAAAAGAAAACACAGCGAACATATTTTATACATTTTATATTGGTTACACATTACATTAATATTTTTAATAGATTGGGCTAAAGTATATTGTTGAAATTAATTTCACCTAGAAAACTCATCTACTGTATTTTTGTTTGAGAAATCATGGTTTTTTGCTTTGTGTTTCCTCCATGAAGTACATGAACTGCTTTTGTTTCTTCAGGTGTGATTATTATTCATTGATATATATATATAGATATATATACACATATATATACATATGTATATACATACACATACACACACACACACACACACACACACACACACACATATATATATAGCATTAA
The DNA here is from genome assembly GCA_030556225.1 of Cricetiscus sungorus. Taxonomy (NCBI): domain Eukaryota; kingdom Metazoa; phylum Chordata; class Mammalia; order Rodentia; family Cricetidae; genus Cricetiscus; species Cricetiscus sungorus. The sequence continues at coordinate 8,635,359 of JANBXA010000395.1, read as the reverse complement.
CCTTAATTTGTTTCCCCAAACATTTCTATTTTCCCAGACATGTGTCTCAGTTTGTCCAGCTTGCTTTTACTCTCCCGGACTTCTTTGTAATTTAAATTGTTTACATATCGATGGATTGATTGACTCATTAATCCCCTCACTTACTTTCAGGGACTCTTCTTGGCCTCAGGAATAATTATTAGAGATCTAAATTGGGCGCAGAGAGTGCTAGCAAGCAACACAGAGCCTGTATTGTGATCAATGGTTAGAGCCACAGGCTCCATGCCCGACGCAGGAAAGATGGGGTCTGGATGCTTTGTTACTGTGTATCCATTCACCTGTTTCTTCTCTGCGAGGAGCCCAGGCCTGCTGCTCATGGGGCTCAGAACCCAGTGTCTTGTGTGGCTCGGACTCTTTCTGCCCCTCAGCGCTTCTAATCCTTTCTCTGAGGTTCCGTCTGAAGTTGGTCTCTGGAATCTGCCTCATCTTACCTCCCATGGAGAAAACTTGAGCCCTATCTTCTTCGGGGACTTACTCAGAGGGGAGGTCTCATTTGACCCTACAGTCGCTGGACCCAACAGAAACAGATGGTCTGGATTTGGGGGCCTGGCCACACAAATGTCAACCAGGTGGCCATGCTTTCAGAGCCCCTAGAGGCCCGTTTTTGAATGGTTGCCTGATAAATCAGCAAATCTTAACAAAACCCTAGCCTTTTAAGTCAAGAAAAGCGTCACTCTGGGGTAGACCGGTTCTTCAGCTTCCTGCACATTGGCCATCGGAGCTTAAAGGCTAAACGGTGGGATTTCCCCCGCCCCTTTCCTTTCACATGCGTGAGACGGAGGGACGTTTATTGTGAAAGTTAAACAGAGTGACAGCTTGCTTCGGCTGATGTGTAAGAGTTCTTGACTGGACCGCTTTCCTTTCTTCCATAATAAGTAGTTAATAGAAATTCACTGACCTGCAGTGCAGACTTAATTTATCGCGTATATCAAGTTGATTTAACAGGAATGGAATGTGGAGGAACAATAGCTTCCCCCTCTCCCCACCTCTCCGCGATCCCTCCCCTCCGCCCCCAACATTCTGCCTGGAAAGAAAATCAGACTTAACACCATGTAGAACCTTTGTGAGTTGGAATAATTGGGCAATGTTTGAAAAGGGTATTTAATCAACGGCCGTCATCTGTTTATTTGAAAGAACTGTTGGGTTCGGGCGAGGGGGTATTTCTCTGTAAATTTTTCTTTTCCAGGAAAGGCTGGTGTGGCTTGGTACACTGTGTATTTTTGCACTGTCTGAAGAAAAGACTGCAAATCCTGAACTGTTCTATCTTTCATGGCATGTCCTCCATTTAGAAAACCCTTAATTAATTTTGTGTGAAAGCAGACGGTCAGAGGATTTAAGCAAGCAGAAAAACACGTTGAATTCCCCACTGCTTGCAAAGCCGGAGAAAGTGAAAATGGGAAACTGATTAAAAGAAGCCAAGGCGAAGTCCACCCTTATAATGAGATGTAAATAACAACAGCAACAAATCCGATCACTCAAGAAAGTTTGCAAGGGGCTTTTCCTTTGGAAATAAATGGTTTTACCCCCAACTTGTTCTCTTGAGACATCAGCCATTTAAAAGCACGATATTGGAACTAACCCAGCATTGCTTTTAATTAGCACAGAAATGCTAATTAGACTTTTCTGTGTGATGCTCAATGCTGGCTGTCAGAGCCCCGCGTTTTTCACTCCAGTTGCAGTTGAAGGTACCCAGGGTCACACAGCCCACTTGCAAATGATGAAGGCCAGCACAGCATCCAGGCTGATTGTTATTTTTAAACTGTAGAGATCTGTTAGGAGACATATGAGCCTAATGGCAGCAAAGTGAAAAAAGTGAGCTTTTTTCTTTGCTCTAAACACGGAGCATAATTTCACAAATTATTCAGTATGTGTGGCCCATGCAAATCAGGTTTCTTAGCACAGAGTCATTGCAAATGCACACTAAGCTCAATTTGGGAAGGATTCTGTTTGCAGGCAACAGTCCCTTTTGAAAACAAATAGCTGCTTTCTTTCCATTGTGCAAGCTTAGCCCTTCATATTTTGGATTCTCTGGAGGGATTGCCTAACTGTGTTCTTTCTATGAAATATATTTTGGAGACGATAGATTTATGAATGGTATAGATCCAATGTTTCCATCTGTTGTCTAGTATCAGCTAAGTAAATTTAGTTGATTTTAGTTACTTAATCTCCCTCAATATGCAAGTGCATATCTCTGCTTCTCACCCTAAAAGAAAACACATCTAACTACATGATTGACACCTGAGGTTTTTGACCAGCGTTTGCATCCTAAGTGGAATGAAAGTGTAAATAGTGTTTGAGGCTAACACTCATTAAATAATCCTGGGAGGCGGTGTAAAAAAAAGGTATTCATTTTGTATTAAATTACTAGTTAAAAGTGCTGCAGGATAGGGGCATAGCTCAGTAGGTGAAGCACTTGCCTTACAAGCATGAGGGTCTGGAGTTGAGTCCCAGAACTTACATTAAAAGGAAGCTGGTGGAGGACTCAGGAGGCAGAGGCACAAAGAGCTCTGTGAGTTCAAGATCAGCAGTGATGCATAAGACCCTGTCTCAAAACAGCAACCAAACCAAACCAACCCAACCTAAAGTAAACAAAAAAGCAGAATGTGGTGTCTACACACTTGTGACCCTAGTGCTGGGCAGTCAGATAGATCCCTGGAGCGCCTTCACCAGCCTCAGGCAGATGAGAACCTGCCTAAAACAGTGGGTCTCAACTTACCTGATGCGGTGACCCTTTAATACAGTTCCTCACAGACAGCAGTGGACCTCAACCTTCTTAATGCTGTGGCCCCTTAACACAGTTCCTCATGCTGTGGCAACCCCCAACCATAAAATTATTTCATTGCTACTCCATAACTAATTTTGCCACTGTTATGCACCATAATGTAAATATCCATTATGTAACCCAAATGGGTCACAACCCACAGGTTGAGAACCAGTGCATTAAAACCAATTAATCAATTAAAAAGGGGGATAGAACTTGGGTAGTGATGCCCAAGGTTGCCTTCTGACTCCCATGCACACAATTACAGACTTATACACACAGAGAAAGAGAGACAGAGAGGGGCGAGAGAGAGAGAGAGAGAGAGAGAGAGAGAGAGAGAGAGAGAGAGAGAGAGAGAGAGAGGGAAAGGGGAGGGAGAGGGGAGAGAGGGAGGGAAAGAGAGAGAGGGAGAGAGAGAGAGGGTGAGGGAAAGAGAGAGGGAGAGGGGGAAGGAGGAAGGGGAGAGAAAGAGAGAGAGGGTGGGAAAGAGAGAGAGGGAGAGAGAGGGAGAGACAGAGGGGGAGAGAGAGAGAGGGAGAGAGAAAGAGAGGGAGAGAGAGAGGGAGAGAGAGAGAGAGAGAGAGAGAGAGAGAGAGAGAGAGAGAGAGAGAGAGAGAGAGAGAGAGAAAGAGAAAGAGAGGGAGAGAGAGAGATATGTTAGTCAATAGTAACAGTTACAGAGTTATCCAAAACCTGGAAGAAACATTTTAAGAAAACTTTATACTTTGGGAATATACATTTTCCTTTACTTACTACACTAAATTCTCTGCAATTTTAATTCATTTGGACAAATTGCTAGATTAGTTCTGAAGTCTAAATTGTAAAATATTATAGGAGAAATTACATTTGATTGTTTTTTGGTCCGTTTGGCATACTGTAAAATGACAGTAACAACCGCACAGTGGCGATCACTGTAATATTTATTAGCTGCCTCTGTTGTCTTGGCACTGTACAATGTGCTCTGCATCAAAATCATAGCAAGGGAGAGCCATCATTAGCTCCACTGCATAATCGAGGACAATATGGCTTCAAGCATTATGGCTGTTGCCCCAGCCTTCACAGCTACCAAGTACTGAGGGCTGGCCACTTCTAGAGCCATCTGGCAGCAACCCTTTTGCCATCCATTGTATGCAATGCATGCAGTTTTAGTGATACAGAAAGAATTAATCTCAAGGCGTTTTATTCCGTCTGAAAGGGTTGGTGTGACCTCACCTCGTTCCCTCAGTTTGTGACTTTATACATCCTCCAGTTATCCTCTATAGGACCTGCTATTGCTACCATCCCTCCTATTTTACAGTTGAGAGGGGAAGAGGGACAGGGAGGATGGGCAGCTTGTCTCAGGGCTTGAGGTAAAGCCGGAGCAAAGCCTGGGTTCAAACTCTGCCTACCTCCAAAAATGTTTTGCCCTTGGACTTTGTCAATTTTCCTGGGCATAAAATAAAGGTGATGGATACTCTATTAATACGCCATGTGAGATAGGTGAGATCGTGAGTGTGAAACTACTAAAACTTTTTTTAAGCGAAATAAAATAGGACATACTGAGTTCCATCAGCATGAAATTCTGAAATTATAGGACAGAGGGGAGCTTATGGGTGGAGAGTTATGAAATACCTAACTATGCAAAGATGTATTGCAATGTTGGGGAATATTTTTTAACTATGCAAAGATGTATTGCATTTAACTATGTAAAGTGAAGGAGGAGATATAGGCAGGGCTTCCTGGAATGGAGAGTAAGTAGTAGGAGGAATTTAGGTGAGGGGGGAAGAAAGAAAAAGAGACACTATGGAAATGCCAGTGGCTGGCCAGCCAGCCAGCCAGGGACATATTAGGAAAGTAGGACATACAAAATGAAAGAAAGATAAGAACTCTGAGGCAAAACATAAACGAAAAGAAACAGGTTCAATTAAGTTAGAAGAACTAATGGAACAAGCCTAAGCTGAGGATGAGCATTCATAATTCATAATAACTCTTCATGTCTTTATCTGGGAGCTGGTTGGCTGCCCAAAGAAAATGCCAGCTGCAATGGAGTGCTTGCCTAAGAGATGGGAGGCCATGGGTCTGACCCCTACTACCGAAAAACAGCTTCAGAATTAGTACTTAGCAAGTGAAGTTATTTCTATACACAAACTGTCTTGTAAAAGTAGTTAATTCATCTATTTATAGTGTGTGTGTGTGTGTGTGTGTGTGTGTGTGTGTGCGCGCGCTATGGCATAGCAGGCAGGGGTTGGTTATCTGATCATGTAGGTTCTAGAAGTTAAACCCAGGTCTTCTGGCTGGACTGCAAGAACCCTTACACAAAGTTCTGACTCACAAACTCTTTCAACAGTAATTAGAAACTTGCTAATGGTGCCAGGATGATAGCTCATTTGGTAAAGTGCTTATTTTTCAAGCACGAGGAATTGAATTCTGTCTGTAGAATCCATGTATTTTGTTTGTGTGTCTTGCTTTTTTAAAGCTATATGGCAATGTTTGTATACCATCCCAACACTTAGGAGATAGAGACCGGAGATCACTGGGGCTCACTGGCCAATAGTCTAGTCTACTCGAGACCAGTGAGAGACTCTCTTGAAAACTGGTGGGCATCACCTGAGGAAAGACACCTGCAATGACTTCTGACCTCCACACACAGATGTACACAGGTGCCTACATGTACATGTGCATCCACATGGAAATGCGCATACTCCCACACACAAAGACACTTGTCATGGAGAAAAATAAAACAATACTAATGAAAGAAATCAAATTTAGACAAAAGAGGGAGGCAATGCGAGAAACCATGCCAAGCCTTTTAATTCTTAAGAACAAGTTTAAATCAAGCAACACAGACCTATTCATAAGTGAGAAAACCAAGCATTAGGAGGAAGTTTTTCCATGCCATTGCATTTTAAAGATCTCTCTCTCTCTCTCTCTCTCTCTCTCTCTCTCTCTCTCTCTCTCTCTCTCTCACACACACACACACACACACACACACACACACACACTGATTAGAACTTCTAGAGTAAACACAATGATCAGTAGCTTTTCAGAGTCAGAAATATGATGGATCCCCATCTTGTCATTTTTGCTTTTCTGCTTCCTGCTTCTTGTCTTAGAGCGCTATTAAGGAGGTGCTAATTAGTTCAGAGAAGAAAATGTAGAATGTATGGCTATATGCAACTTAGGACTACACAATCAGCTCTAAAATTGTCAAAAATTGACTGCACAGATAGATATGCCGTGATGGTGACACTGTCCATGGGCCACTGAGCATGGATGGTGTGTTAGTTGGTATATAGAGTGCATAATTGGGTGACTGGATGCAGGTTTCAGCTTCTGATGCAATTTTAAGTTAATTACTCACAGCATAGTAGTACAGAGAATGAACCAGAATAATGAAGAGAGGGTAGAGAATAAAATCACCAACCTGCAAATCACATTATTCTTACTTCCTGTATACATTTCCTTCTCCCCTCACATCCTCAGCTCTTTCTCTTTAAGTTACTGTGTAGATGTTACACATATTTTGTGTGGAATGATGTGGAGTCATGAATGCATTCACATACAGACTCGGAGGTTCAGAAGAAATACACTTCCCACAGTGAGTGGCAGTTATAGCTGGCATCCATAGCATGACATCTTAGTGCCATTAGTACATTTTCTTCATTACTATTCTGTATTTTGAATATGTCAATGTTTTTGGACGTGGGTTGTTTTGCAAAGGGGGAGTCACGCATTCTCTAGGACCTTGCACTCTTTCAGTTCTCCCATCTCTTATCAAGAGTAATGTTTCATATAATTCATATTTTCTATGACTTTCGATACTAATATTCTGTCATTGCTATTTCTTTCTCACTACCTGTCACTTAAAACTAAAAGGGGAGAGAGTGGTAAGCTCTGTTAGCCTGTGTCAAGGAAGGCTTTTTTGAAGAGGAGACACAGGGTAGATCTTCAAGGCACACAATGATTGACCTGTTGGATACAGGAGAGAGCATCCTGAGAAGAAGAAAACTGCATGGCAAGTCTGGAGAGATGAACATTGGTTAGTGTACCAAGTTAGTAGAGCAGGAGACAAGTCAATTTTAGCTCTAGCATTTGTTATATGTGTGATGTTAGGTACTTTTCTTGGTCTCTCCAAGGTTGGGTTTTCTTATTTGTAAAATGAAAATTGTAATAAGAGCACCATAGTTTCCTTGAATAGGAGATGATGTCTGAAATAACCCAAGAAATGATATTTTCTTTATTATTTTATTATGGTTGTCACCCAACTTAAAACAGGTAAGGAAAGGTGTTGAGAGGCAAAGCAAGAAAAATCCTACATATCCTTAAAAAAATCTTTCTAAGCAGCTGCACACAATCAGGCTTGACAGGTTTTTAAGCAAAGCGATGCTATAATCGGATTTGAATTCCTCTGTGGATACAGGACTCTAAGTAGAGGCATTGTAATTCCAGGAGGGAGAAAGTCGGGACTTAGATTAGGTCAGAACAGTGGAATCTAAGCAAAGGAAACCAACTAGAGACATGTCAAAGACACAGACTCATGGAAGTGAAGCCATTCTTTGGATCAAAGAGTTGAGAGGACAGAGAGCTCAGAAGCTTCTTTATATATCATCTTCTTATTGGCTGTGTGAGTTAACTTCCTGTTGCTATCCTATATACCTACTTAAAAATTTATCACAGATAAATCAACTTAAAACTTTAAACTTCCTTAACAGAAGGAAAGTTTTACTTTCGCTTATCCAGCATTCTTGCCAAGGCCAGGCCTTCAGTGATAACTTCTTCCCTCTTGGCCTTACCTCCAGATTCTCAGTGACACCACAGATTGGGTCCTACATGAGCTTCTGGCTAACACTGAACATCCAAACTACAACACTGGTCCTCCATACACTTACTTACTTTCTTTCAAATAGCATTTCAGTTTTTGTTGGATGTTCAATTGTCTTACATAGGGTTTCTATTACTGTGGTGAAACACCATAACCATAAAGCAAGTTGGGGAGGAAAGGGTTTGTTTGGTTTACACTTCAGCATTGCTGTTCATCACTGAAGGAAGTCAGGACAGAAACTCACACAGAGTAGGATCCTGTGGGCAGGAGCTGATGCAGAGGCCATGGAGGGGAGCTGACTACTGGCTTGCTTCCCATGGCTTTATCAAGTCACCTTATAGAACCCAGGACCATGACCCCGCCCACCATGGGCTGGACCCTCCCTCATTGATCACTAAATGAGAAAATGCGTTACAGCTGGATCTCATGGAGGCATCTCCTTAACTGAGGCTCCTTCCTCTCTTGATGACTCCAGCTTATGTCAGGTTGACACACAGTTCATTCTCTGGTCCTATTCACCTGAGATGTGTGCGCATGACCCGGGAGTTCCAGATCCATGGTCACAGTGAATGGACCAGTAGCGGACACTGAACTAAGCTGATCTGCCTAGGTCAGGACTCTTGTTGAAATTCCTGGGAAGAGAGTCTCTTCCATTGTTGTTAAGGCTAGCAGGGTGTAAGTGTGGAGCTCTCTCGAAAAGAGGCAATGATGGAGAAATCCTGAGAAGAGAAAAGAAACCAGGAGAGTTATTTTATTCAGTCCCTGAGCCAGGTTCGGTGAGTTAGTCACCTAGTAGGCTTTGCAATTAGATGATCCTGTAAACAGTTTTTCTGCCAAAGCCAGATTCATTTGACCTTTTTTTATTTGCAGCTAAAACTTCAGTTCCTTCCAGGAAATGTAGGTGGCTCCCATTGTTTTGTCAAGGGCAGTTGTGTAGGTTGCCAAGGATGCCGCACACAGAGGAAGGACTGGTTTGGGATCGAGGCATGACTTTGGTTTGAGGTGAGTATAGATCTCTAGCAGATAATTCCACAAACAAGTCTGGAACTTCAAAGTCAATTTGGGGCCAGAAAAAAAATCAGACCTCGTGGTCTGCAAAGAGCATTTTATGTTCAAGTTCTTTTTATTTTTTTAGGCGGGGGGCGGGGGTGCTACTGCCATTGCAAACACTGAGTCTATTTTCATAGCTGTAGGAGAATGGCAAGCCAATATCATGCACAATATTGTGTTATAGAGTGCGCTTTGCCCATTGATCTTTATATATACAGTTCTATTAATGAAACAGAATCACTATCAGGTAATCACGATCTTAAAATTATTTTTGCAAAGGGAAAAATCCTGTTACTTTTAATAACATTTGTTTTTGGAGAAGGGAGGGAGAAAGATAATAATGCTTACAAATGTTTTAATAAAGTAATAAAAGGTATAGTTAAGCCTAAAGGCTTTTAGGGTAGATCTAGAATCTATATGAATTGCTGGAAAATGACACTTATAAATATGGTAAACAAATTATAACTGTTCTCATCCCCAAGTATTAGCCTGCTTCGTGCTTCGCAAGCATTGGTCCCTGGGTGTTGGGTATCTGAATTGGCATCTGAACCAACTGGGGAGCTTTTTCAAGACATGGAACTTTGTATGCTACTCACAGAGATACTGATTATGCAACTCATATTTTGGAAACTAGTGTTTCTTCCCATGTACCCATTGGGTAGCCATATTTAGGTCTGACTTAAAGACAGTGAGGAATATAGGTATTGTATGACTGTGTCTTCTGTGCCATCGGGCTGGCTGTTTGAACTCCTTGAGTCTCTGTTGCCTTATTGCTAAACGGAGCAGATAAAGATGGTGATCTTTGAGGCACCGTCTTTAAAGGAACCTTCATTTAATCCATACAGTCAGTTTGTTTTCCCATTCTTCATATGGGATTCTGCTTTGCAAAGGAGATAAAAAAAAAATCAAGTTCAAGTCAGTACTGCAGCTGCCTTCTGACCATTGACAAGATGACGGCTTTAGGAGTGTCTCAGTTCAGAGAGAGGTAGCAGTGAGGAGACTGTCCTGTATTGTTCATACTTTAATCTTTAAGCACGCACCAACCACTTAGTTATTTTCTGTATATGTGAAAGGATAAACCAAACCGGTGAGCAGAATGTTCATTAACTTTCTCTGTTTTGCTATTGTCTATTGTGCTATTCTCACTGCAGAAAGCATAGCACGGCTTCACCGCCCCCATCTTCCCTTTGAAAAAATCAAACTTATGCAAAGTGACAGGTTCAGCACATATCCCTAAATCAAAGAATGACCATTGTAGGACCTGATCATACAAGCTACTTCCCTAACTACCACTTATTTGTGCTAAAATTGGCTACATTCTTGATGATAATTCTGCAAGACAGCGGTAGGATATGACTTGCCTTCCCACTGTTTGATATACGTCTCCACTGATACCAATTGAGTTCAGCTGCAGTGAGCTTAAATGCTAATGTGGAGAACATAAGGCAGCCTGCTGTTTCTTTTATACCAGAAAGTTTTAACTTTTACATAAAAGTCCCGAGTTTCGTACACCCACCCCACCATAGGTTAGAGTAAATCAGAACCACTCTATTTCTGTCTAAGGGAGCAAACTTGACTAGCATAACTCTGCACACAAAGTCCATTGGCTGGCAGTTGTCAGGCAGCCACCTAGTGTTTGCTAAGCACTGACTTGGCCCAGTGTTGTAGAAAGCACTCTAGGTCCTAGGGGGCAAACACAGTCAAAGTAATAAAACAACAAAGTATCTCTTGAATGTTCACTCTGGGCTGGATGTTAGAGTAAGCTCCTTATAGTTGGTTGTCTCCTGACATTCTCAAAAGACCCTATGAATTAATTGCTTGCTACTGTATCATTTTTACCAATGGAGAAACTGAAATCCAGAGACACTTTTTTTTAAATGTTGCCCAAGGGGCTTGGGAGATGGCTCAGTGAGGAAAGTGACTTCCTGAGTTTGCATCCCCAGAGTCCACTTAAAAACCAGGTATAGGGGTATGCATTTATAACCAATATGCTAGGGTAGAAAGGAGACAGGCAATCCTAGAAGCTTGCTGGGAGGCAGTGTAGTCAAAACAGAGAGGCCCAGGTTCAGTAGGTAATCCTGCCACAGAAGAATAATGTGGATAATGACCCCTGGCCTCTATATGTGTATCCATGAGCAAGTGTACCCCTTGTGCACACACACACACACACACACACACACACACACACACACACACACACACACACTAAACCATAATTTGATCACAGGCACCCATACTCTTGGGGTCCTTATGATCTCTGACTTTGCAGAAGTTGGCAATTTTGGTAGGGAAGTTAAAGAATGTATAGCCCTTCTGGGAAAAAGCAACATAGCATAAATGGCATCCTTCCATATCATGTTCAATGCTAAGAGAGGCCAAAGTACAGTTTTGAAGAGGAATCCTGACCAAAGTCAAAGAAAAAGACAAAAATGAGAAGGGAGGATGAGCTATTTGACTTCTGGTTTATTCATTTAATTTTTGTGTTTGTGTGGTTTGAGTATGTATGTATGTATGCATGTATGTGTGTATGTGTGTTTGCAGATGTGCCTGCCCATGTGTGCATATGTATAGGCCATACTAGGAGGGCATCCTGCTATATCACTCTGCCTTATTCCCTTGAGACAGCATCACTCACAGAACCTGGAGCTGGGCCGGCAGCCAACAAATCCCAGTGACCCTTCTGCCATGCAGTCCCCCACAGCCTCAGTGGCTACAGGTGCACATATGACGTTTTATTTCTGGAGATTCCAACTGGATTTCTCAGGCATCATGGCAAGTGCTCATACCCTCTAAGCTGTCTCCATAGCCTCTGATTCCCTTGTTTATGATTTTGCCATTGTGTTCCCAGTACCTCTGTTATAGTCACTGGTGCTGGGTCTCTGGATGCATTTCTGTTCTCAGTTTATTTGACAAGGTTTTAGCAGTTCCTTTTCTTTTACATGGTTTTTTCCTTCTCAGTCTGCTCATACCTAGTGCTCCTCGTCTTATTCAAGCTCTTTCCACTTCACCTTAATTCCTTTGATTTGTTTTTAAACCAACCCTAATAGAGGAGATGACTTAAAAATGATGCCAAGAAGAAAGGAATGTTCATGTGACAGGGGTGGGGTGGGGCGGGGAGCTTTTCTTCAGATTTCTGAAAGCCACCTTGCTCAGTAACGATTACTCAAAAGTTCTGTCTGGTCTTGAAATCTTTCCGTTTAGTGCTAGCCCAGCCTACTCACCAGCTTTCCTATTAAGGGAATTGTTCCTCTCTGGATGAGCCTGTGGAGAATTTTGGTCAGTGTCATTTATTTGTGGATGGGTTCCCATTGATCCCACAACTAATATAAGATGATCTATTTATTATTCATTGGTACTCTCTCCTCTCTTTATGGCTGCTTTGCTTTTCACCTTGCTGCTTGTTGCTAGGCACGATGAGCTGGAGTGGAGATGCTTGGTATAATGTTTTCAAATTATAATATCAGTACACTTTCAATGCCCCTGCATAATTAATGCTGAAATCCACAGCCAGTGGTGATAGCAGGAGCTAGAAACCAACCCTAAGCATAATGCAATATGCTTAATAATTGGTTCGTGTTTTTTGCTCTGACTAATAATGGAATTTATTTTTACCCGTTATGACAAAGAGTGGTTAGGGAAAAAATGTTATGTAAGAATTTCCTCCTTGACCCATCCGAGTGGAAAAGTTATTTCATCCGTTCAGGGAGTGACTGCAGTACAATCCCAGGCAATCGCATGGTCTTTTCTATTTCCAGTCAGGAAATGATGGTAACTATGGCATTGCTCAGCTTCGTGTAGGACCCAGGGGCAGCATCCTCAGTCATCTCACGTTGCCTTGTTCTGTGACTACCAAACCACTTTGAAAATCAGTTTGCACTGTTAATAATTAAGTAATTAGAGAGTTATGCGCTTTGACTAGAGAATGTTTTATCTTGTGATCCCTACAGGGAAAACTAAAAACAACACAATGGAAGCAAACACATAGGGCTCGCCACCTTGGTGATTTTTGGGTGCTGCAGATGTCTTGCTGTTGCAAGGACAGATGGACTAGGTCTCTCATAAGATGAATTTTTCCTGATGCTTTTTTCCTGATGCTTTCAGTTGTATGTTTTATTATAGCTCTTTTCTCTCTTACCCCACAGATAAATATGTGTGACATTGCCTTAGTGTATCCTTTGGGAATTTCTCATATTCAACCAGAGGTTCACAGAGCTCCGAGTATCCTTTTGAATGCCAATATAGTCAGAGAAATGGCAAACGGGGTAAGAATGGAGAATTAGTAAAGGAAGACCTTGAAGTGTAAAACACATTCTACTTGACTCCAGAACCATTACCCTACCCTTTGGCTAGTCCCTTTACTCTTCTGAATTTTGGTTTCTCAACTCATGGGGAAGGATAATATTAAGCACAGATAAATATAAAAAGTATAATAATTATAAAATATAAAAAGTATATATAATAATAAATATAAAAAGTATAATAATAGATTATGGTGGAACACACCTGGAATCTTACTGCTTGGGAGACAGAGGTAGGAAAGTAACCCAGGAGTTTGAGACCAGCCTAGGTTACCTAGTGAGTGCCAGACCAGCCTGAGCTACATTCCTTGTCTTAATACAAGCCAAAAAGAAGATAGCAACACCCATCTCAGGGTCTCTTGGAAACTAGATAGAACCATTCACAAGAAGTGCTCAACAGAGGGTCTGGCAATATGTCCCAATATCCACTCATTCATTTCTCCTTTGTCAAAGCAGCGTTTCTTAACTGCCCCTAGGCACCCAAAACTTCCTCCAGGACTCATTCTAGTGACTCATTTCTGTGTTTACCCTTTCATGTTGACTTCAACTTCACATAGCCCGATCGTTATCATCAGAACGTAATTCCAGGTGTTCAGGAACGCTACTCCAGAGACCTCAGCAATTTCCCACTCTGTCACGTCAAATCTCTTAGTTCAAGGTGTGCACATGTATTTGAGACTCTTCCTTCCCAGAATCTCTCTGCCCATTCTAAGCCATGCTGTCTCATTGTGCTGTGTCTGTCTCTCCTTGACCTTCTGTTGTTGCCCTCTCCGGCGTCCAGTCTTGGCTGAAGGAAGTCCTAGGCTCTTAGCCTTTATATCCACTATCTCTCCTTTAGGGTTCAGTTCAATTTCGATCTCTGCCTGTTGGATCTGCACTGATTCCCTTCGGTACACACCATTTTCAGGGTTCTTCTCTCGGTTTGTGACTCTCTAGTCATTAACCTGATGGCCGTGTTGATGTTTGTGATCTCTTCTCAAAACTGGAATCTCTAGGGCATGAAGAGAGGGCGCCTCTTCTTGTTTTCTGTATTGTCTTTGCAGAAGTTTTCCATGAAGAAAGCATTCAATAGGTAGCCTTTGAATTGGTAGATATTTTGCTCACAGCATAGTGTATTCCTTTATGGCTATTTATAGCATTGCACATCAGGTTATAATGCTGAGAGCAAGGGTTATGTCAAACGAATGAGTTCTAACTGGCCCCACCATGCTGCAGTGATCTGCACCGCAATGTTCCTCTCAAGTTTGTAAAAACTTAACGCAGTGGTTCTCTATCTGTGGGTTGTGACTCCTTTGAGGGTTGAATGGCCCTTTCACAAGGGTGGCATATCATATATCCTGCACATCAGATACCTACATTACAATTCCTAACAGTAGCACAATTACAGTTTAAGAAGTAACAATGAAAATAATTTTATGGTTTGGGGTAACCACAACATAAGGTACTGCATTAAAGTTCACAGTGTTAGGAAGGTTGAGAGTCACTAGCTTAGAAGGTAACAGTATTAAGAGCCTTTGGGAAGGGATGAAATCATGATAACTCATTCTCGTTAATAGGATTACTACTCATATGGAAAACTGCACCTCTGAAGCAGAGAGGGAGCCTTCACAACATACTAGATCTCCAGCTTTCCAGCTTCTGGAATTGTGAGCAATAGATTTCTGTTATATTTAAATTGCCTAGAGTAAGGCATTTTGTTACAGTCTCACAAACAGACAGCTAGTTTACTGCTTGCTCAGTCACTAAGTATCCATTCAGGAAAAACCCGCACAGAGCACATAACAAGAGAGCTTCAGTCCTAAGCAAGCATAAGGGAGCATTTCCAGCGCTGGGATCGTTATCTGCAGAGGGAGAAGAAGACAGTCCATTGTATTTTTAGTAAACTGGACACTTGCTAAAGACATCCGGACCCTGACTTTTTTCAGTTCCTATTTGTAAGAGACAAGATGGGGTTTTCAAGAAGAAAAAAAAAAGCTTCATAAAGCAAGTGTTAAAGGGAAGCCTTTTCAATAACAAGAGCAAAAAGCTGCCCTTCTGTCTTCATGTCTTTGATGCAGTGGCCTTTCCCTGGAAATATAATTTTCTCTCTTCGCCATCTTTCTTTTAAATTGCCCAATCAATCAGGAAGTGCGATTTGTACCCACCTGTGGCAAGACATTTTAAAGAGACGAGACGTTTGATTGCTATGTTTAGATTTATGGGGATTGAGATGACCCTGGAGATTAAATGAAGATGCAACTGTGATACAGAGGCTGAAACAGGGAGAGAATTGATTTTTAAGTTGAAGACATATGGGTGGTAAGAGGTTTAAGTGAGGAAATAGGGCAGAAGGCTAGGATCCTAGGACTGGGAGGTGGGGGGGTGGAGGATGCCCTGAGGGGAAGCCACGCTGCTTAATTGTCACTGGTGTAATCCCCCTTGACCTTCAGGAAGCTCTGGAAGAAGCTATCAGAAGACTTGAGTTTTAAAATCACATTTAGTGGACACCTAATCAGAGCTACAGACGGGCTTTAGATTTGATCCTCCTGATGAAACTGAATTAAGACAGGGTAGAAGACAGATCATAAGGAGTGACTATGAGATGAAATTCCTCAGAGTTATTTTTCAAGATACAAGAGGCAGCAAAAATATATTGCTGGCTAAAACAAAAGAAATTTAATCAGGGAAGATAAAAATATAATTTTTTCTTCAAAGGAAGAGAAAAATGTCTTGGAAACTTCTACAAAAGGAATGAGACATTTGCTAAAGATCTCTTTTTGCAAATGAAGCTGGTGTGTTTCAGCTTTCTTCTAGGTCAGTGGTTGTCATCCTATGGGTCTCCATTCCTTTGAAGGGGTCAAAGAGTTCTTTCACAGGGGTCTCCCAAGACCTTTCGCAGGGGTTGTCCAAGACCATAGGAAAACATAGATATTTACATTGCAATTCATAACAATAGAAAAATTATAATTATGAAGTAGCAATGAAAATAATTTTATGGTTGGGGTCACCACAACATGAGGAACTGGCCGTATTAAAAGGTCGCAGCATTCAGAAGGGTCAGAAGCACTGGCCTAGGTCATAGGTCCCTTCCCTAGTCTTTGGGATTCATTCCCTTTTGCCTTTTCACCACTGTTTTGCTTTTTGTCAGGATCTCAAGCTGCTCAGGTTAACCTTGAAATTGCTGTGTAGCCTAAGATGACTGTGCCCTTGTGACCATCCTACCTCATAAGTGAAACAGAATGGATTTGATAGGGAATTGAGGCTGTGGAAACTGAGGAAATCATGGAGTACACATTACTGATGAGTGTGTTGCGATGGCTGTGATGATTAGGAGTTGGTCACTAAGAAGAAAGTACCAATGGAAAGATAACTCAGGTAACTGTGACAAAGCAAATTACCCATATTGAGAATATGATTATATAATTGTTAAGTCATTTAACTATATGCACATTAATGCATGGATAGAAATGCTAAATCCTTCAATTATATTTCTTTGTTTCTCATTTCTCTTTGCACACACACACACACACAATCCAAACCCACACATACATATTCATACACACATGTGTACTAATGCACATATACATACATACACACATGCATTTATAGACACATACTTGCATGCTCATACAGAAACACACATACATACACTTTATGTAAAGTACTTTGCTAAACATCAACCTCCATTACAATGTACAATGCTTAATATGATAGATTTTTCCAGGGTGTGGGAAATAACAAATTTTCTTTGTTTACACATCTTCCCATTAGATAAATGAGCTAATGAGACAAATATATGGCCCTTTGTGGAGAGAATAGAAATTACTAGATACAAAGATTTCACTAATGAGTGCAGATAGAAACAAAATTGTAGTAACTAAATGGGTTAAATAGCCATTCATCCTTTAGAAATGCACATTTAAAAAGACATGAAATAAAGACATGGACATTTAACAGTTATTAGGAATGAACTAAGAATATCTTCCGACATATAGGTAAAAAGAATGAATAGGGACAAAAGATTTGCATTTTGTATTCAGTGACAATAAAAGGGATAATGAAGTCCATTTAAGCTTTGGATTTTAACTCATATGAAACCAGGGTAGCAAAATATAAGAGAATAAAATGTAATGTGTTTGGAAGATAAAATGTAATATATGCCATGAATTATTGAGTTACTAAAGAATTTATAAAACGTTCAAAATCCTTATGCAAACTAAATTTCCCTCATTTTAAAGAAATACTGTTAAAAAACAAAAACAAAAAAGATTTCCCTCACCACTGTCACCTTCCTGGATCATGCCTGGCAGTCTCCGATCTGTTCTCAGAGCCTGTGTCATCTGAGATTCACGATCAGTCCTTGAAGTCACACCGACACTGGAGGTGGGGAAAGGAGAAGCCCAGTGTGTCCCTTAGGGCTTTTTGTGTGGATGCTTCACTTTGGTTTTCCCACAGGCTCCCGTTTTTTTCTGATTTCCCTTGGTGAGCACCTGGGCTCTGGAAGCCCCTCCTCCTCCATTGTTCCTTCAGTTTATGGGGCTCCTTCCTTTGTGGTAAAGCTTCCCTATCTCCTTGTCACTCTCTCCAAAGTCCTGCTTTAAATTCAATTTTCTTGCTTAGGCTCTGACAAATAGGGTGGTTTTACTTAGATAGTACAAGGAATAAAAAGATCCAGTAGAGCCATCTTAGATAGTTGGAGGAGGGAGGGTGTAAGTGTTCAGAGAACTTTCATTTGATTGTTTACGAATCTAAAATAATCACAGTTACTTTTATAGATTTTAACAGGAATATGGAATATCACACAATTTGCTTATAGGATGAAAACCTTCTGAACATTGAAATAATTTGTAACTACTGCTTTCTGGATTGTCATTAAAAATTTGATGACTTCTCTAGTTCTGGAATATATCCAGTTGTATAATAGGAAGCAATCCAGATAAATATATCTTGGTATTAATATAAAGGGCACCTTCATTTTTCTCTTTTCACAGAGACAGGCATTTATTTTTCCATGTATTGGTTAGGGTGGTTTTATTCATTTTATTAATGCTTTATTGCCTTCATTAATTTTGCTTAGTTATCTTACTTTTATGGCAAAATTGATTTGGTCAAAGTCTACCTTGTGAATTAAGTATAATTCAATGCAATTCTAGCATCTTCTCAGGTAATACAATCAAACTCTGCTACTGGTATGTTTAAAGTTATCTTCTAGGATGACATCTTTAGTATGGTATGATTATATGTTTACTGAGAGCTCTATTCTGTTCCTGTGATACTTGACTGCCTAGGCTAGCTGATTTGAAGTATAGTGTAAGAAATACTAAAGATGAAATCACCTGAAGGTTCTTGTTAAAATGCAGATGTTCACATTAGAATTTCTAAATATGATGTGGATTTTAATAATGAGATACTTTTTTCATCCTATTAGGGTCTAACGAAAACTGGGTACCTCCAAAAGCTGAGTCCCTATGAGTCCAAGTCAATGTGTATCTCCTTAGTGAGATTAACAGCCTCAGAGTGTTCTTTCCTTGTCTATACTACCTTCTGCATACTGTTTGTCAGAGTAATAGCAATTAGTAAATGCACAGTAAGTATTTTAGAATCGATCTGAGTCTCTTTATCAACCCAAATATGAGAAATAATTGCTGGAGCATTATTCTAATGATAATGATTATTGTTGTTCTTAAGAACAATGCTGAGATGATTATCTAGCAAAAGCCAAGTCAGTCTACATTAAAAGAGTAGAATGAATATTAACAGAACGTCTGAAAGCACTGGTGAAATGTATAAAGATAATGATATTGGACATTATGAAACAGAAATTTAAACAGAGCAAATCATGCCAGACAAACCTGATTGCTTTTTTTGATAGAGCTACAAGATCAGTAGATAAAAGTAATGTGAAGCTGTAGATGCAATCTATCTCAATTTTGGTAAAGTGTGTGATAGTGTCACATGGAATTTTCCATCTTGAATTAATTGAAATTGGCTTTGGTGTATAGCTGTTATTGTCTGTTAGATGCCTCAAAGTCACTGGTATCATGAAACAACTCACCCAAAGTTGACCACTTCTGAAGGGATGACTAGGTTTGTCTTTGTTTGACATCTCAGTGCCTGATGTTTACAGATGTTGATGACATTTTATATGTGTGTTGTGTTATCACTTGTTGGAATCACCAGGAAGAGAAATTGTATAAAGATCTTTTCAATATTGCAAATATTCATAGCTTATACCATTGATGACAGCCTTCAAGTTTTAAAATAGTCTACAAGCTTGCACAGTTAACATATAGCCTATTATAGTCTTTGTGAAAGTATAAGCATATGCTTGTTTAAAACACACTTAGGGGTGCCAGAATTGTCAAATAAAAAAAACAGCAAGCAATAGTGTTGCACCTTTCTGGGCATTCTGGAGGTGGGGGCAGGGAGATCATGAGCTCAAGGCCAATCTCAGCTGCATAGTGAGATGCTGTTTCAAAAATAAGAGCCAAACCAAACAAACAAACAAAAAAATACTGACAACCATAAGTCTGGAAAATATATTAAAGAGTTTTTTTTTTAATTAAATATTATTCTGAATCTTCTAAACTATCTGGGTCAATGCTCTGGGATTTAATATGCTTTTCTGGATTGAAATAAATGGCTGGTTTGAGATGCCATATGGCTGTTCATGTAATGGTGTAGGAAAGGGAATAAACAATAGCAATTTGAAAAATACACATCAGAGGGGCTTGAAAGACAGCTCTGCAGTTAAGAGCACTGGCTGCTCTTCCAAAGGACCTAGGTTTGATTCCCAGCTCCGACATCGTTCACAACTGCCTGAAACTCTAGTGAATAGGGGATCTGGTATCCTTAAAAATCCATGCAGGCAAAACCCCAATCCCAATGTACATTAAAAAAATAAACAAATGAAAAGAAAAAAATTTAAACTATAGTCATAAAAAAAGAACAAAAACATTAGAAATTTCCCTTTGTATAATTCTGAGGCAGTACTAGCTGAGTATGATGTGTTTTAAAATGATAAGAATGTTTGGAATTAAAGGATTTTATTTGTGTACTTACAAATCGTGAAAAGAAACATGTAGTTGATTGAAATGATAACTGAAGGACATGGGTGTGTTGATATGGTTACTTAATAATACTTAGAACTTCAGAGGGTTATAATGGTCTGTAATTATTAATGAATGACACTCAGTGAAATTTGAAAGGGTATGATATCAAATATAAACTGCGTTAGTTATAAAACTCTTAGAAAATGATGGACAGTCTAACGTTTAATATATCTAAAATTAGATAAAATCCCACATATCAAGGGGAGCTCATATAACTAGAGGTTGCAATTTCTCATATTTCATTACTTCTGACTAAAAATGATTTATATGGTTTTGTTTTACATATATATATATATGTGTGTGTGTATGTGTGTGTGTGTGTGTGTGTGTGTGTGGTTTATGTGTGTGGTGTAAGTGTAGTGTGTGTATGTGTCTGTGTGGTGTGTGTGTGTGGTTTATGTGTGTGTCTGTGGTGTGTGTGTGTGTGTGTGTGTGTGGTGTATGTGTAGTGTGTGTATGTGTCTGTGGTGTGTGTGTGGTTTATGTGTGTGGTGTATGTGTAGTGTGTGTATGTGTCTGTGGTGTGTGTGTGGTTTATGTGTGTGGTGTATGTGTAGTGTGTGTATGTGTCTGTGGTGTGTGTGTGGTTTATGTGTGTGGTGTATGTGTAGTGTGTGTATGTGTCTGTTTGTGGTATGGTGTGTGTGTGTGTCTGTGTGTGTGTGTCTGTGTGTGTGTCTGCTTGCCTGAATGTGTGTATATGTACCATGTGTGTATCTGATGCCCAAGGAGGATAGAAGAGGGAGTTGGATTCTCTGGAACTAGAGTTGCACGTGGTTGCAGACAACCTGGTAACTGAACCCAAGTCCTGGACAAGAGCAGCAAGTGTTCCCATTCACTGAGCCATTTCTCCAGCCCCTCTTCTGACTTCTATATCTCTAAATTATTCTGGATAATTCACTAATACAAATTAAAGTTTTTGTCAGTGTGGTTTGCATGCATATGTGTAAGTATATCCATGTGTTTGAATGTTTGTATTGGGGTAAATGTGTGTGCATGCATGTGAGGAAGCTCATAGTTTATGAATGTTCTTCCAGGACTCAAGGCTGAATGGCAAATTGGTAAAAATTTAAAAGGCAATTAAAAGTGATATTGAGTCTTTCTCCTTCCTTTTTCTGCACTTGAAAAAGGCCAGAAAACAATCTCCCTCCTTTTCCTACTATTCTTGTATAAAGAATGATAATGGGGACAGTGTGAGTGATAGGAAAGTGACTTGTTCCATGTAGTATATTCTTAAATATGTCACTTACCTTTCTGGTTTCAGATACTTCACGAAAAGTGGGCTTAGGTTCTAGAACCAAAATGCTTGTGATATTTGCCTTTGGCCAAGGTAGAATGACAGGTACTAGATCTGTTTTTGTTTGTTTGTTTGTTTTATCCCCAAACCACTAGAAAACTGGGCAGCATATGTGGTATTGGGCAGGTTGAAAGATAATTGACATTAAACCATGAATCTATTGAATATTCTCACTTACGGCCTAGGGGAAATTTCCAGGCTGGGGTACCATAAAAGGAATCCAGGCATTGAGAAGACAAGGCTGAGCTCAGATGGACCACAGCTGGAGTCTCTGGGGTTGAGTGATGGAGAATGAGAACCACATGGCTAGACGGTACTGGAGATCTGTAGTGGAGTGGGGTAAAGAATCACCTTGCGTCCACAGCTGAGTATTGACCAGGATATCAACACGAGGAATCCATGGGACAAAGGGAAGCAGATGGCTGGGAACAACCCCTGTCCTACCAGTGAGAGGAGAAAAATCTTATAATTCATAGACGTTAAGCAATACATTCTGAAGATGCTACATGGAGTAGATAATAAGTAGCCCATGAAGACACTGTCTTGGCTAGCAAAAATGTAAAGCAATACCTGATAGAAGCATATTTTTTCCAAGTATCTCAACTGCATTTAGAGAAAAGATCAATAGAAGAATATGAAGGTATTCAACCTACAACAACTTAAAATGGACAATATCTGGCTTCCCATAAAAAACATTTACAGAAACTAAACTGGACACAAAGCAACAAAATCTTGAATAAGGGATCGAGCTCTCTAAACGTATTTTTAAGTTTTCAAAATAAGGCTTATAATGGCGTATTTCACAGGACAATGATAAGCAAATAGCATTCATGGAGTCCTGTGCCTTGACTTATAGGAAGCACTCAATAGACATTACACACAAATTACCCTTACAGTTACTTACGAGGAATCACATTTCTTATACAAATCTTCAAGGCATTTGCTGAAGGCCCTTCTACCTCTGACATCTACACATCTGTGAGTTGTAGAAAAGCACCTGTCATTGTTTAAAATGAAGATTTCTGTGATACGGTAACTGCTTTGGGTTTTAGCAAAAACTGATCTCTCCCCCAATTTTATGCTAAAAGTACCCGGGATATATTGAGGATAATGGGATTTAACTGCTTCATCTTGACAGGACATTTGAGTTTTATCAGTTGTAGATCTGTATTTGGTGGGGGAAAATGTCAGAAAGAAAATGCTGCCATAAAAAATGATATTATTTCAGGGCATTTTCTGACGCGAAAAAATAAAAGATGACCTTCATTGACTGGAGCCCTCTCCTGACTGCAGCCAACTGCTGAAACCTCAGTCAGCGCTGTCATAGCTGCTCTAGGGATTCTCCACCCCCCCTGGCATCATTCTATAGCTTTCTGCCTATTTTTTTTTTTTTTTTTGGTCACACGTCTTATTCTATTCCACCACAGGAATCAAGGATACAGGTGCATAATGGAGCAGGTGCCTCCTCAGCCAATGAGCCCACCTCTGGCTCTTCACATTGTTAAGGCTGAGCATTTGGGGC